>CM051519.1:95025143-95607643 GCA_028015205.1 Mytilisepta virgata | reverse complement strand
TTGTAAATTTATTTATGCAAATTAGCTATACCACTAGTGTGTTATTATAGAAAACATGTAATATATAAGCAAGTCCAAACATACATACTAATGGGTTGAAGTTGCGCACGCGCACTTCGAATGGGTGAAAGTAGTTCCTAACACTAACCCTAACCCTAACCCAATTAACAAAGAATGCACTGTAACACTAACCCTAACCCTAACCCTAACCCTTAACCCTTTGGTTTGTATTCATACGCCAAGCCGATTTACTCCTAAGTAATTGACCATCCGACGGTTTATCAGCCACAATTGCCTAATACCCTAACCCTAACCCTAACCCTAACCCTAACCTAACCCTAACCCTAACCCTAACCCTAACCTAACCCTAACCCTAACCCCTAACCTAACCCTAACCCTAACCCTAACCCTAACCCTAACTCAAAATCACTTAAACTGACACTTTTGACTCAAAATGACACTTTTGACTCAAAATGACTTAAACTGACACTTTTGACTCAAAATGACACTTTTGACTTAAAAATACACTTTTGACTCAAAATGACACTTTGGACTTAAAAATACACTTTTGACTCAAAATCACTTAAACTGACACTTTTGACTCAAAATGACACTTTTGACTTAAAAATACACTTTTGACTCAAAATGACTTAAAATGACACTTTTGACTGAAAATGACGTTTTTGACTCAACATCACACTTTTGACTCAAAATCACACTTTTGACTCAAAGTGACACTTTTGACTCAAAATGACTTAAAATGACACTTTTGACTCAAAATGACACTTTTGATGAAAAATGACTTTGACAATTTTTCAAGTCCAACTTCATACTTTGATCGAAAAATGAAAAAAAAATGGGTCCTACAAATATGTTCAAAAACACTCAAAAACATCCAAAATGCAAAAATAACACATTGTTGAAAAACACCTAAAAATGTTGGACTTTGTCAATTTTTCAAACTTTTGTTTTGGTAAATGGCTTTTTCGCCGTTTTCATACAGATATAAAATCGTTGCTAACTATCTGATTACTACTGGTCTTTGCCACGTAATAGAGTATAGTTTTAGCTTTCCAGAACTGGTCTACTTTAGAAAATCGATTAAGACAACACTGAGATATATGCATGTAAAGTTGTAACAAAACACTTATTAAAACGCTTTTAATGCTTTATTCCATAGCTTGTAACTTTTAAACGGTTTATCCTACGACCTTTCTGATCATGCCAATCGATGCAGAAGGGTCGATTACCCCTTAGAACAAACTTTCAGGTATGCATCTCCAGTAGAAATATTTATTTTTGCAAATGAAGTTTCCCATAGACTTACATTATAATTACCTCCCCTTTGTAATTTATTTATGCAAATTAGCTATACCACTAGTGTGTTATTATAGAAAACATGTACTATATAAGCAAGTCCAAACATACATACTAATGGGTTGAAGTTGCGCACGCGCACTTCGAATGGGTGAAAGTAGTTCCTAACACTAACCCTAACCCTAACCCAATTAACAAAGAATGCACTGTAACACTAACCCTAACCCTAACCCTAACCCTTAACCCTTTGGTTTGTATTCATACGCCAAGCCGATTTACTCCTTACTAATTGACCATCCGACGGTTTATCAGCAACAATTGCCCTAACCCTAACCCTAACCCTAACCTAACCCTAACCCTAACCCTAACCCTAACCCCTAACCCCTAACCCTAACCCTAACCCTAACCCTAACCCTAACCCTAACCCTAACTTAAAATGACAATGACACTTTTGACTCAAAATGACACTTTTGATGAAAAATGACTT
This sequence comes from Mytilisepta virgata, assembly GCA_028015205.1. Lineage (NCBI taxonomy): Eukaryota > Metazoa > Mollusca > Bivalvia > Mytilida > Mytilidae > Mytilisepta > Mytilisepta virgata. Next base: position 95,605,839 of record CM051519.1, on the reverse strand, counting down.
TGACAATTTTTCAAGTCCAACTTCATACTTTGATCGAAAAATGAAAAAAAAATGGGTCCTACAAATATGTTCAAAAACACTCAAAAACATCCAAAATGCAAAAATAACACATTGTTGAAAAACACCTAAAAATGTTGGACTTTGTCAATTTTTCAAACTTTTGTTTTGGTAAATGGCTTTTTCGCCGTTTTCATACAGATATAAAATCGTTGCTAACTATCTGATTACTACTGGTCTTTGCCACGTAATAGAGTATAGTTTTAGCTTTCCAGAACTGGTCTACTTTAGAAAATCGATTAAGACAACACTGAGATATATGCATGTAAAGTTGTAACAAAACACTTATTAAAACGCTTTTAATGCTTTATTCCATAGCTTGTAACTTTTAAACGGTTTATCCTACGACCTTTCTGATCATGCCAATCGATGCAGAAGGGTCGATTACCCCTTAGAACAAACTTTCAGGTATGCATCTCCAGTAGAAATATTTATTTTTGCAAATGAAGTTTCCCATAGACTTACATTATAATTACCTCCCTTTTGTAATTTATTTATGCAAATTAGCTATACCACTAGTGTGTTATTATAGAAAACATGTTACATATAAGCAAGTCCAAACATACATACTAATGGGTTGAAGTTGCGCACGCGCACTTCGAATGGGTGAAAGTAGTTCCTAACACTAACCCTAACCCTAACCCAATTAACAAAGAATGCACTGTAACACTAACCCTAACCCTAACCCTAACCCTTAACCCTTTGGTTTGTATTCATACGCCAAGCCGATTTACTCCTAACTAATTGATCATCCGACGGTTTATCAGCCACAATTGCCTAATACCCTAACCCTAACCCTAACCCTAACCCTAACCCTAACCCTAACCCTAACCCTAACCCTAACCCTAACCCTAACCCTAACCCTAACCCTAACCCTAACCCTAACCCTAACCCTAACCCTAACCCTAACCCTAACCCTAACCCTAACCCCTAACCCTAACCCTAACCCTAACCCTAACCCTAACCCTAACCCTAACCCTAACCCTAACCCTAACCCTAACCCTAACCCTAACCCTAACCCTAACCCTAACCCTAACCCTAACCCTAACCCTAACCCTAACCCTAACCTAACCCTAACCCTAACCCTAACCCTAACCCTAACCCTAACCCTAACCCTAACCCTAACCCTAACCCTAACCCTAACCCTAACCCTAACCCTAACCCTAACCCTAACCCTAACCCTAACCCTAACCCTAACCCTAACCCTAACCCTAACCCTAACCCTAACCCTAACCCTAACCCTAACCCTAACCCTAACCCTAACCCTAACCCTAACCCTAACCCTAACCCTAACCCTAACCCTAACCCTAACCCTAACCCTAACCCTAACCCTAACCCTAACCCTAACCCTAACCCTAACCCTAACCCTAACCCTAACCCTAACCCTAACCCTAACCCTAACCCTAACCCTAACCCTAACCCTAACCCTAACCCTAACCCTAACCCTAACCCTAACCCTAACCCTAACCCTAACCCTAACCCTAACCCTAACCCTAACCCTAACCCTAACCCTAACCCTAACCCTAACCCTAACCCTAACCCTAACCCTAACCCTAACCCTAACCCTAACCCTAACCCTAACCCTAACCCTAACCCTAACCCTAACCCTAACCCTAACCCTAACCCTAACCCTAACCCTAACCCTAACCCTAACCCTAACCCTAACCCTAACCCTAACCCTAACCCTAACCCTAACCCTAACCCTAACCCTAACCCTAACCCTAACCCTAACCCTAACCCTAACCCTAACCCTAACCCTAACCCTAACCCTAACCCTAACCCTAACCCTAACCCTAACCCTAACCCTAACCCTAACCCTAACCCTAACCCTAACCCTAACCCTAACCCTAACCCTAACCCTAACCCTAACCCTAACCCTAACCCTAACCCTAACCCTAACCCTAACCCTAACCCTAACCCTAACCCTAACCCTAACCCTAACCCTAACCCTAACCCTAACCCTAACCCTAACCCTAACCCTAACCCTAACCCTAACCCTAACCCTAACCCTAACCCTAACCCTAACCCTAACCCTAACCCTAACCCTAACCCTAACCCTAACCCTAACCCTAACCCTAACCCTAACCCTAACCCTAACCCTAACCCTAACCCTAACCCTAACCCTAACCCTAACCCTAACCCTAACCCTAACCCTAACCCTAACCCTAACCCTAACCCTAACCCTAACCCTAACCCTAACCCTAACCCTAACCCTAACCCTAACCCTAACCCTAACCCTAACCCTAACCCTAACCCTAACCCTAACCCTAACTCAAAATGACACTTTTGACTTAAAAATACACTTTTGACTCAAAATGACTTAAAATGACACTTTTGACTGAAAATGACGTTTTTGACTCAACATCACACTTTTGACTCAAAATCACACTTTTGACTCAAAGTGACACTTTTGACTCAAAATGACTTAAAATGACACTTTTGACTCAAAATGACACTTTTGATGAAAAATGACTTTGACAATTTTTCAAGTCCAACTTCATACTTTGATCGAAAAATGAAAAAAAAATGGGTCCTACAAATATGTTCAAAAACACTCAAAAACATCCAAAATGCAAAAATAACACATTGTTGAAAAACACCTAAAAATGTTGGACTTTGTCAATTTTTCAAACTTTTGTTTTGGTAAATGGCTTTTTCGCCGTTTTCATACAGATATAAAATCGTTGCTAACTATCTGATTACTACTGGTCTTTGCCACGTAATAGAGTATAGTTTTAGCTTTCCAGAACTGGTCTACTTTAGAAAATCGATTAAGACAACACTGAGATATATGCATGTAAAGTTGTAACAAAACACTTATTAAAACGCTTTTAATGCTTTATTCCATAGCTTGTAACTTTTAAACGGTTTATCCTACGACCTTTCTGATCACGCCAATCGATGCAGAAGGGTCGATTACCCCTTAGAACAAACTTTCAGGTATGCATCTCCAGTAGAAATATTTATTTTTGCAAATGAAGTTTCCCATAGACTTACATTATAATTACCTCCCTTTGTAATTTATTTATGCAAATTAGCTATACCACTAGTGTGTTATTATAGAAAACATGTACTATATAAGCAAGTCCAAACATACATACTAATGGGTTGAAGTTGCGCACGCGCACTTCGAATGGGTGAAAGTAGTTCCTAACACTAACCCTAACCCTAACCCAATTAACAAAGAATGCACTGTAACACTAACCCTAACCCTAACCCTAACCCTTAACCCTTTGGTTTGTATTCATACGCCAAGCCGATTTACTCCTTACTAATTGACCATCCGACGGTTTATCAGCAACAATTGCCTAATACCCTAACCCTAACCCTAACCCTAACCCTAACCCTAACCCTAACCCTAACCCTAACCCTAACCCTAACCCTAACCCTAACCCTAACCCTAACCCTAACCCTAACCCTAACCCTAACCCTAACCCTAACCCTAACCCTAACCCTAACCCTAACCCTAACCCTAACCCTAACCCTAACCCTAACCCTAACCCTAACCCTAACCCTAACCCTAACCCTAACCCTAACCCTAACCCTAACCCTAACCCTAACCCTAACCCTAACCCTAACCCTAACCCTAACCCTAACCCTAACCCTAACCCTAACCCTAACCCTAACCCTAACCCTAACCCTAACCCTAACCCTAACCCTAACCCTAACCCTAACCCTAACCCTAACCCTAACCCTAACCCTAACCCTAACCCTAACCCTAACCTAACCCTAACCCTAACCTAACCCTAACCCTAACCCTAACCCTAACCCTAACCCTAACCCTAACCCTAACCCCTAACCCTAACCCTAACCCTAACCCTAACCCTAACCCTAACCCTAACCCTAACCTAACCCTAACCCTAACCCTAACCCTAACCCTAACCCTAACCCTAACCCTAACCCTAACCCTAACCCTTACCCTAACCCTTACCCTAACCCTAACCCTAACCCTTACCCTAACCCTTACCCTAACCCTAACCCTAACCCTAATGACACTTTTGACTTAAAATGACTTAAAAATACACCTTTAACTCAAAATGACACTTTGGACTCAAAAATACACTTTTGACTCAAAATGACACTTTTGACTCAAAATGACTTAAACTGACACTTTTGACTCAAAATGACACTTTTGACTTAAAAATACACTTTTGACTCAAAATGACACTTTGGACTTAAAAATACACTTTTGACTCAAAATCACTTAAACTGACACTTTTGACTCAAAATGACACTTTTGACTTAAAAATACACTTTTGACTCAAAATGACTTAAAATGACACTTTTGACTGAAAATGACGTTTTTGACTCAACATCACACTTTTGACTCAAAATCACACTTTTGACTCAAAGTGACACTTTTGACTCAAAATGACTTAAAATGACACTTTTGACTCAAAATGACACTTTTGATGAAAAATGACTTTGACAATTTTTCAAGTCCAACTTCATACTTTGATCGAAAAATGAAAAAAAAATGGGTCCTACAAATATGTTCAAAAACACTCAAAAACATCCAAAATGCAAAAATAACACATTGTTGAAAAACACCTAAAAATGTTGGACTTTGTCAATTTTTCAAACTTTTGTTTTGGTAAATGGCTTTTTCGCCGTTTTCATACAGATATAAAATCGTTGCTAACTATCTGATTACTACTGGTCTTTGCCACGTAATAGAGTATAGTTTTAGCTTTCCAGAACTGGTCTACTTTAGAAAATCGATTAAGACAACACCGAGATATATGCATGTAAAGTTGTAACAAAACACTTATTAAAACGCTTTTAATGCTTTATTCCATAGCTTGTAACTTTTAAACGGTTTATCCTACGACCTTTCTGATCATGCCAATCGATGCAGAAGGGTCGATTACCCCTTAGAACAAACTTTCAGGTATGCATCTCCAGTAGAAATATTTATTTTTGCAAATGAAGTTTCCCATAGACTTACATTATAATTACCTCCCTTTGTAATTTATTTATGCAAATTAGCTATACCACTAGTGTGTTATTATAGAAAACATGTACTATATAAGCAAGTCCAAACATACATACTAATGGGTTGAAGTTGCGCACGCGCACTTCGAATGGGTGAAAGTAGTTCCTAACACTAACCCTAACCCTAACCCAATTAACAAAGAATGCACTGTAACACTAACCCTAACCCTAACCCTAACCCTTAACCCTTTGGTTTGTATTCATACGCCAAGCCGATTTACTCCTTACTAATTGACCATCCGACGGTTTATCAGCAACAATTGCCTAATACCCTAACCCTAACCCTAACCCTAACCCTAACCCTAACCCTAACCCTAACCCTAACCCTAACCCTAACCCTAACCCTAACCCTAACCCTAACCCTAACCCTAACCCTAACCCTAACCCTAACCCTAACCCTAACCCTAACCCTAACCCTAACCCTAACCCTAACCCTAACCCTAACCCTAACCCTAACCCTAACCCTAACCCTAACCCCTAACCCTAACCCTAACCCTAACCCTAACCCTAACCCTAACCCTAACCCTAACCCTAACCCTAACCCTAACCCTAACCCTAACCCTAACCCTAACCCTAACCCTAACCCTAACCCTAACCCTAACCCTAACCCTAACCCTAACCCTAACCCTAACCCTAACCCTAACCCTAACCCTAACCCTAACCCTAACCCTAACCCTAACCCTAACCCTAACCCTAACCCTAACCCTAACCCTAACCCTAACCCTAACCCTAACCCTAACCCTAACCCTAACCCTAACCCTAACCCTAACCCTAACCCTAACCCTAACCCTAACCCTAACCCTAACCCTAACCCTAACCCTAACCCTAACCCTAACCCTAACCCTAACCCTAACCCTAACCCTAACCCTAACCCTAACCCTAACCCTAACCCTAACCCTAACCCTAACCCTAACCCTAACCCTAACCCTAACCCTAACCCTAACCCTAACCCTAACCCTAACCCTAACCCTAACCCTAACCCTAACCCTAACCCTAACCCTAACCCTAACCCTAACCCTAACCCTAACCCTAACCCTAACCCTAACCCTAACCCTAACCCTAACCCTAACCCTAACCCTAACCCTAACCCTAACCCTAACCCTAACCCTAACCCTAACCCTAACCCTAACCCTAACCCTAACCCTAACCCTAACCCTAACCCTAACCCTAACCCTAACCCTAACCCTAACCCTAACCCTAACCCTAACCCTAACCCTAACCCTAACCCTAACCCTAACCCTAACCCTAACCCTAACCCTAACCCTAACCCTAACCCTAACCCTAACCCTAACCCTAACCCTAACCCTAACCCTAACCCTAACCCTAACCCTAACCCCTAACCCTAACCCTAACCCTAACCCTAACCCTAACCTAACCCTAACCCTAACCCTAACCCTAACCCTAACCCTAACCTAACCCTAACCCTAACCCTAACCCTAACCCTAACCCTAACCCCTAACCCTAACCCTAACCCTAACCCTAACCCTCACCCTAACCCTCAAAATGACACCTTTTGACTCAAAATGACACTTTTTTACTCAAAATGACACTTTTGACTCAAAGTGACACTTTTGACTCAAAATGACTTAAAATGACACTTTTGACTCAAAATGACACTTTTGACTCAAAATGACACTTTTGACTTAAAATGACTTAAAAATACACCTTTAACTCAAAATGACACTTTGGACTCAAAAATACACTTTTGACTCAAAATGACACTTTTGACTCAAAATGACTTAAACTGACACTTTTGACTCAAAATGACACTTTTGACTTAAAAATACACTTTTGACTCAAAATGACACTTTGGACTTAAAAATACACTTTTGACTCAAAATCACTTAAACTGACACTTTTGACTCAAAATGACACTTTTGACTTAAAAATACACTTTTGACTCAAAATGACTTAAAATGACACTTTTGACTGAAAATGACGTTTTTGACTCAACATCACACTTTTGACTCAAAATCACACTTTTGACTCAAAGTGACACTTTTGACTCAAAATGACTTAAAATGACACTTTTGACTCAAAATGACACTTTTGATGAAAAATGACTTTGACAATTTTTCAAGTCCAACTTCATACTTTGATCGAAAAATGAAAAAAAAATGGGTCCTACAAATATGTTCAAAAACACTCAAAAACATCCAAAATGCAAAAATAACACATTGTTGAAAAACACCTAAAAATGTTGGACTTTGTCAATTTTTCAAACTTTTGTTTTGGTAAATGGCTTTTTCGCCGTTTTCATACAGATATAAAATCGTTGCTAACTATCTGATTACTACTGGTCTTTGCCACGTAATAGAGTATAGTTTTAGCTTTCCAGAACTGGTCTACTTTAGAAAATCGATTAAGACAACACTGAGATATATGCATGTAAAGTTGTAACAAAACACTTATTAAAACGCTTTTAATGCTTTATTCCATAGCTTGTAACTTTTAAACGGTTTATCCTACGACCTTTCTGATCATGCCAATCGATGCAGAAGGGTCGATTACCCCTTAGAACAAACTTTCAGGTATGCATCTCCAGTAGAAATATTTATTTTTGCAAATGAAGTTTCCCATAGACTTACATTATAATTACCTCCCTTTGTAATTTATTTATGCAAATTAGCTATACCACTAGTGTGTTATTATAGAAAACATGTACTATATAAGCAAGTCCAAACATACATACTAATGGGTTGAAGTTGCGCACGCGCACTTCGAATGGGTGAAAGTAGTTCCTAACACTAACCCTAACCCTAACCCAATTAACAAAGAATGCACTGTAACACTAACCCTAACCCTAACCCTAACTCTTAACCCTTTGGTTTGTATTCATACGCCAAGCCGATTTACTCCTTACTAATTGACCATCCGACGGTTTATCAGCAACAATTGCCTAATACCCTAACCCTAACCCTAACCCCTAACCCTAACCCTAACCCTAACCCTAAACCCTAACCCTAACCCTAACCCTAACCCTAACCCTAACCCCTAACCCTAACCCTAACCCTAACCCTGACTCAAAAATACACTTTTGACTCAAAATGACACTTTTGACTCAAAATGACTTAAACTGACACTTTTGACTCAAAATGACACTTTTGACTTAAAAATACACTTTTGACTCAAAATGACACTTTGGACTTAAAAATACACTTTTGACTCAAAATCACTTAAACTGACACTTTTGACTCAAAATGACACTTTTGACTTAAAAATACACTTTTGACTCAAAATGACTTAAAATGACACTTTTGACTGAAAATGACGTTTTTGACTCAACATCACACTTTTGACTCAAAATCACACTTTTGACTCAAAGTGACACTTTTGACTCAAAATGACTTAAAATGACACTTTTGACTCAAAATGACACTTTTGATGAAAAATGACTTTGACAATTTTTCAAGTCCAACTTCATACTTTGATCGAAAAATGAAAAAAAAATGGGTCCTACAAATATGTTCAAAAACACTCAAAAACATCCAAAATGCAAAAATAACACATTGTTGAAAAACACCTAAAAATGTTGGACTTTGTCAATTTTTCAAACTTTTGTTTTGGTAAATGGCTTTTTCGCCGTTTTCATACAGATATAAAATCGTTGCTAACTATCTGATTACTACTGGTCTTTGCCACGTAATAGAGTATAGTATTAGCTTTCCAGAGCTGGTCTACTTTATAAAATCGGTTAAGACAACACTGAGATATATGCATGTAAAGTTGTAACAAAACACTTATGGAAACGCTTTTAATGCTTTATTCCATAGCTTGTAACTTTTAAACGGTTTATCCTACGACCTTTCTGATCATGCCAATCGATGCAGAAGGGTCGATTACCCCCTAGAGCAAACTTTCAGGCATTTATTTCCAGTAGAAATATTTATTTTTGCAAATGAAGTTTCCCATAGACTTACATTATAATTACCTCCCTTTGTAATTTATTTATGCAAATTAGCTATACCACTAGTGTGTTATTATAGAAAACATGTACTATATAAGCAAGTCCAAACATACATACTAATGGGTTGAAGTTGCGCACGCGCACTTCGAATGGGTGAAAGTAGTTCCTAACACTAACCCTAACCCTAACCCAATTAACAAAGAATGCACTGTAACACTAACCCTAACCCTAACCCTAACCCTTAACCCTTTGGTTTGTATTCATACGCCAAGCCGATTTACTCCTTACTAATTGACCATCCGACGGTTTATCAGCAACAATTGCCTAATACCCTAACCCTAACCCTAACCCTAACCCTAACCCTAACCCTAACCCTAACCCCTAACCCTAACCCTAACCCTAACCCTAACCCTAACCCTAACCCTAACCCTAACCCTAACCCTAACCCTAACCCTAACCCTAACCCTAACCCTAACCCTAACCCTAACCCTAACCCTAACCCTAACCCTAACCCTAACCCTAACCCTAACCCTAACCCTAACCCTAACCCTAACCCTAACCCTAACCCTAACCCTAACCCTAACCCTAACCCTAACCCTAACCCTAACCCTAACCCTAACCCTAACCCTAACCCTAACCCTAACCCTAACCCTAACCCTAACCCTAACCCTAACCCTAACCCTAACCCTAACCCTAACCCTAACCCTAACCCTAACCCTAACCCCCTAACCCTAACCCTAACCCTAACCCTAACCCTTTACTCCAAAATGACTCTTTTGACTGAAAAATGGCACTTTTTTACTCAAAATGACACTTTTTTACTGAAAATGACACTTTTGACTCAAAATGACACTTTGACTCAAAATGACTCTGAAATTACACTTTTGACTTCAAAATGACACTTTTCAGTCAAAATGACACTTCTGACTCCAAAATGACTTAAAAATGACACTTTCGACTCAAAATGACAGTTTTTTTTTAGTTTTTTTTAACTCAAATGACACCTTTTGACTCAAAATGACACTTTTTTACTCAAAATGACACTTTTGACTCAAAGTGACACTTTTGACTCAAAATGACTTAAAATGACACTTTTGACTCAAAATGACACTTTTGACTCAAAATGACACTTTTGACTTAAAATGACTTAAAAATACACCTTTAACTCAAAATGACACTTTGGACTCAAAAATACACTTTTGACTCAAAATGACACTTTTGACTCAAAATGACTTAAACTGACACTTTTGACTCAAAATGACACTTTTGACTTAAAAATACACTTTTGACTCAAAATGACACTTTGGACTTAAAAATACACTTTTGACTCAAAATCACTTAAACTGACACTTTTGACTCAAAATGACACTTTTGACTTAAAAATACACTTTTGACTCAAAATGACTTAAAATGACACTTTTGACTGAAAATGACGTTTTTGACTCAACATCACACTTTTGACTCAAAATCACACTTTTGACTCAAAGTGACACTTTTGACTCAAAATGACTTAAAATGACACTTTTGACTCAAAATGACACTTTTGATGAAAAATGACTTTGACAATTTTTCAAGTCCAACTTCATACTTTGATCGAAAAATGAAAAAAAAATGGGTCCTACAAATATGTTCAAAAACACTCAAAAACATCCAAAATGCAAAAATAACACATTGTTGAAAAACACCTAAAAATGTTGGACTTTGTCAATTTTTCAAACTTTTGTTTTGGTAAATGGCTTTTTCGCCGTTTTCATACAGATATAAAATCGTTGCTAACTATCTGATTACTACTGGTCTTTGCCACGTAATAGAGTATAGTTTTAGCTTTCCAGAACTGGTCTACTTTAGAAAATCGATTAAGACAACACTGAGATATATGCATGTAAAGTTGTAACAAAACACTTATTAAAACGCTTTTAATGCTTTATTCCATAGCTTGTAACTTTTAAACGGTTTATCCTACGACCTTTCTGATCATGCCAATCGATGCAGAAGGGTCGATTACCCCTTAGAACAAACTTTCAGGTATGCATCTCCAGTAGAAATATTTATTTTTGCAAATGAAGTTTCCCATAGACTTACATTATAATTACCTCCCTTTGTAATTTATTTATGCAAATTAGCTATACCACTAGTGTGTTATTATAGAAAACATGTACTATATAAGCAAGTCCAAACATACATACTAATGGGTTGAAGTTGCGCACGCGCACTTCGAATGGGTGAAAGTAGTTCCTAACACTAACCCTAACCCTAACCCAATTAACAAAGAATGCACTGTAACACTAACCCTAACCCTAACCCTAACCCTTAACCCTTTGGTTTGTATTCATACGCCAAGCCGATTTACTCCTTACTAATTGACCATCCGACGGTTTATCAGCAACAATTGCCTAATACCCTAACCCTAACCCTAACCCTAACCCTAACCCTAACCCTAACCCTAACCCCTAACCCTAACCCTAACCTAACCCTAACCCTAACCCTAACCCCTAACCGCTAACCCCTAACCCTAACCCTAACCCTAACCCTAACCCTAACCCTGACTCAAAATGACACTTTTGATGAAAAATGACTTTGACAATTTTTCAAGTCCAACTTCATACTTTGATCGAAAAATGAAAAAAAATGGGTCCTACAAATATGTTCAAAAACACTCAAAAACATCCAAAATGCAAAAATAACACATTGTTGAAAAACACCTAAAAATGTTGGACTTTGTCAATTTTTCAAACTTTTGTTTTGGTAAATGGCTTTTTCGCCGTTTTCATACAGATATAAAATCGTTGCTAACTATCTGATTACTACTGGTCTTTGCCACGTAATAGAGTATAGTTTTAGCTTTCCAGAACTGGTCTACTTTAGAAAATCGATTAAGACAACACTGAGATATATGCATGTAAAGTTGTAACAAAACACTTATTAAAACGCTTTTAATGCTTTATTCCATAGCTTGTAACTTTTAAACGGTTTATCCTACGACCTTTCTGATCATGCCAATCGATGCAGAAGGGTCGATTACCCCTTAGAACAAACTTTCAGGTATGCATCTCCAGTAGAAATATTTATTTTTGCAAATGAAGTTTCCCATAGACTTACATTATAATTACCTCCCTTTGTAATTTATTTATGCAAATTAGCTATACCACTAGTGTGTTATTATAGAAAACATGTACTATATAAGCAAGTCCAAACATACATACTAATGGGTTGAAGTTGCGCACGCGCACTTCGAATGGGTGAAAGTAGTTCCTAACACTAACCCTAACCCTAACCCAATTAACAAAGAATGCACTGTAACACTAACCCTAACCCTAACCCTAACCCTTAACCCTTTGGTTTGTATTCATACGCCAAGCCGATTTACTCCTTACTAATTGACCATCCGACGGTTTATCAGCAACAATTGCCTAATACCCTAACCCTAACCCTAACCCCTAACCCTAACCCTAACCCTAACACTAACACTAACCCTAACCCCTAACCCCTAACCCCTAACCCTAACCCTAACCCTAACCCTGACTCAAAATGACACTTTTGATGAAAAATGACTTTGACAATTTTTCAAGTCCAACTTCATACTTTGATCGAAAAATGAAAAAAAAATGGGTCCTACAAATATGTTCAAAAACACTCAAAAACATCCAAAATGCAAAAATAACACATTGTTGAAAAACACCTAAAAATGTTGGACTTTGTCAATTTTTCAAACTTTTGTTTTGGTAAATGGCTTTTTCGCCGTTTTCATACAGATATAAAATCGTTGCTAACTATCTGATTACTACTGGTCTTTGCCACGTAATAGAGTATAGTTTTAGCTTTCCAGAACTGGTCTACTTTAGAAAATCGATTAAGACAACACTGAGATATATGCATGTAAAGTTGTAACAAAACACTTATTAAAACGCTTTTAATGCTTTATTCCATAGCTTGTAACTTTTAAACGGTTTATCCTACGACCTTTCTGATCATGCCAATCGATGCAGAAGGGTCGATTACCCCTTAGAACAAACTTTCAGGTATGCATCTCCAGTAGAAATATTTATTTTTGCAAATGAAGTTTCCCATAGACTTACATTATAATTACCTCCCTTTGTAATTTATTTATGCAAATTAGCTATACCACTAGTGTGTTATTATAGAAAACATGTACTATATAAGCAAGTCCAAACATACATACTAATGGGTTGAAGTTGCGCACGCGCACTTCGAATGGGTGAAAGTAGTTCCTAACACTAACCCTAACCCTAACCCAATTAACAAAGAATGCACTGTAACACTAACCCTAACCCTAACCCTAACCCTTAACCCTTTGGTTTGTATTCATACGCCAAGCCGATTTACTCCTTACTAATTGACCATCCGACGGTTTATCAGCAACAATTGCCTAATACCCTAACCCTAACCCTAACCCTAATGACTCTGAAATGACACTTATGACTCAAAATGACACTTTTTTACTCAAAATGACATTTTTGACTCAAAATGACACTTCTGAGTGAAAATGACTCTGAAATGACACTTTTGACTCCAAAATGACTCTTTTGACTGAAAAATGACACTTTTTTACTCAAAATGACACTTTTTTACTGAAAATGACACTTCTGACTCCAAAATGACTTAAAAATGACACTTTCGACTCAAAATGACACTTCTGACTCAAAATGACACTTTTTACTCCAAAATGACTCTTTTCACTGAAAATTGACACTTTTTTACTCAAAATGACACTTTTTTACTGAAAATGACACTTTTGACTCAAAATGACACTTTGACTCAAAATGACTCTGAAATTACACTTTTGACTTCAAAATGACACTTTTCAGTCAAAATGACACTTCTGACTCCAAAATGACTTAAAAATGACACTTTCGACTCAAAATGACAGTTTTTTTTTTTTTTTTTTTAACTCAAATGACACCTTTTGACTCAAAATGACACTTTTTTACTCAAAATGACACTTTTGACTCAAAGTGACACTTTTGACTCAAAATGACTTAAAATGACACTTTTGACTCAAAATGACACTTTTGACTCAAAGTGACACTTTTGACTCAAAATGACTTAAAATGACACTTTTGACTCAAAATGACACTTTTGACTCAAAATGACACTTTTGACTTAAAATGACTTAAAAATACACCTTTAACTCAAAATGACACTTTGGACTCAAAAATACACTTTTGACTCAAAATGACACCTTTTGACTCAAAATGACACTTTTTTACTCAAAATGACACTTTTGACTCAAAGTGACACTTTTGACTCAAAATGACTTAAAATGACACTTTTGACTCAAAATGACACTTTTGACTCAAAATGACACTTTTGACTTAAAATGACTTAAAAATACACCTTTAACTCAAAATGACACTTTGGACTCAAAAATACACTTTTGACTCAAAATGACACTTTTGACTCAAAATGACTTAAACTGACACTTTTGACTCAAAATGACACTTTTGACTTAAAAATACACTTTTGACTCAAAATGACACTTTGGACTTAAAAATACACTTTTGACTCAAAATCACTTAAACTGACACTTTTGACTCAAAATGACACTTTTGACTTAAAAATACACTTTTGACTCAAAATGACTTAAAATGACACTTTTGACTGAAAATGACGTTTTTGACTCAACATCACACTTTTGACTCAAAATCACACTTTTGACTCAAAGTGACACTTTTGACTCAAAATGACTTAAAATGACACTTTTGACTCAAAATGACACTTTTGATGAAAAATGACTTTGACAATTTTTCAAGTCCAACTTCATACTTTGATCGAAAAATGAAAAAAAAATGGGTCCTACAAATATGTTCAAAAACACTCAAAAACATCCAAAATGCAAAAATAACACATTGTTGAAAAACACCTAAAAATGTTGGACTTTGTCAATTTTTCAAACACGCGCACTTCGAATGGGTGAAAGTAGTTCCTAACACTAACCCTAACCCTAACCCAATTAACAAAGAATGCACTGTAACACTAACCCTAACCCTAACCCTAACCCTTAACCCTTTGGTTTGTATTCATACGCCAAGCCGATTTACTCCTTACTAATTGACCATCCGACGGTTTATCAGCAACAATTGCCTAATACCCTAACCCTAACCCTAACCCTAATGACTCTGAAATGACACTTTTGACTCAAAATGACACTTTTTTACTCAAAATGACATTTTTGACTCAAAATGACACTTCTGAGTGAAAATGACTCTGAAATGACACTTTTGACTCCAAAATGACTCTTTTGACTGAAAAATGACACTTTTTTACTCAAAATGACACTTTTTTACTGAAAATGACACTTCTGACTCCAAAATGACTTAAAAATGACACTTTCGACTCAAAATGACACTTCTGACTCAAAATGACACTTTTTACTCCAAAATGACTCTTTTCACTGAAAATTGACACTTTTTTACTCAAAATGACACTTTTTTACTGAAAATGACACTTTTGACTCAAAATGACACTTTGACTCAAAATGACTCTGAAATTACACTTTTGACTTCAAAATGACACTTTTCAGTCAAAATGACACTTCTGACTCCAAAATGACTTAAAAATGACACTTTCGACTCAAAATGACAGTTTTTTTTTTTTTTTTTTTTAACTCAAATGACACCTTTTGACTCAAAATGACACTTTTTTACTCAAAATGACACTTTTGACTCAAAGTGACACTTTTGACTCAAAATGACTTAAAATGACACTTTTGACTCAAAATGACACTTTTGACTCAAAGTGACACTTTTGACTCAAAATGACTTAAAATGACACTTTTGACTCAAAATGACACTTTTGACTCAAAATGACACTTTTGACTTAAAATGACTTAAAAATACACCTTTAACTCAAAATGACACTTTGGACTCAAAAATACACTTTTGACTCAAAATGACACCTTTTGACTCAAAATGACACTTTTTTACTCAAAATGACACTTTTGACTCAAAGTGACACTTTTGACTCAAAATGACTTAAAATGACACTTTTGACTCAAAATGACACTTTTGACTCAAAATGACACTTTTGACTTAAAATGACTTAAAAATACACCTTTAACTCAAAATGACACTTTGGACTCAAAAATACACTTTTGACTCAAAATGACACTTTTGACTCAAAATGACTTAAACTGACACTTTTGACTCAAAATGACACTTTTGACTTAAAAATACACTTTTGACTCAAAATGACACTTTGGACTTAAAAATACACTTTTGACTCAAAATCACTTAAACTGACACTTTTGACTCAAAATGACACTTTTGACTTAAAAATACACTTTTGACTCAAAATGACTTAAAATGACACTTTTGACTGAAAATGACGTTTTTGACTCAACATCACACTTTTGACTCAAAATCACACTTTTGACTCAAAGTGACACTTTTGACTCAAAATGAGTTAAAATGACACTTTTGACTCAAAATGACACTTTTGATGAAAAATGACTTTGACAATTTTTCAAGTCCAACTTCATACTTTGATCGAAAAATGAAAAAAAAATGGGTCCTACAAATATGTTCAAAAACACTCAAAAACATCCAAAATGCAAAAATAACACATTGTTGAAAAACACCTAAAAATGTTGGACTTTGTCAATTTTTCAAACTTTTGTTTTGGTAAATGGCTTTTTCGCCGTTTTCATACAGATATAAAATCGTTGCTAACTATCTGATTACTACTGGTCTTTGCCACGTAATAGAGTATAGTTTTAGCTTTCCAGAACTGGTCTACTTTAGAAAATCGATTAAGACAACACTGAGATATATGCATGTAAAGTTGTAACAAAACACTTATTAAAACGCTTTTAATGCTTTATTCCATAGCTTGTAACTTTTAAACGGTTTATCCTACGACCTTTCTGATCATGCCAATCGATGCAGAAGGGTCGATTACCCCTTAGAACAAACTTTCAGGTATGCATCTCCAGTAGAAATATTTATTTTTGCAAATGAAGTTTCCCATAGACTTACATTATAATTACCTCCCTTTGTAATTTATTTATGCAAATTAGCTATACCACTAGTGTGTTATTATAGAAAACATGTACTATATAAGCAAGTCCAAACATACATACTAATGGGTTGAAGTTGCGCACGCGCACTTCGAATGGGTGAAAGTAGTTCCTAACACTAACCCTAACCCTAACCCAATTAACAAAGAATGCACTGTAACACTAACCCTAACCCTTAACCCTTTGGTTTGTATTCGTACGCCAAGCCGATTTACTCCTTACTAATTGACCATCCGACGGTTTATCAGCAACAATTGCCTAATACCCTAACCCTAACCCTAACCCTAACCCCTAACCCTAACCCTAACCCAAAATGACACTTTGACTCAAAATGACTCTGAAATTACACTTTTGACTTCAAAATGACACTTTTCAGTCAAAATGACACTTCTGACTCCAAAATGACTTAAAAATGACACTTTCGACTCAAAATGACAGTTTTTTTTTTTTTTTTTTTTTTAACTCAAATGACACCTTTTGACTCAAAATGACACTTTTTTACTCAAAATGACACTTTTGACTCAAAGTGACACTTTTGACTCAAAATGACTTAAAATGACACTTTTGACTCAAAATGACACTTTTGACTCAAAGTGACACTTTTGACTCAAAGTGACACTTTTGACTCAAAATGACTTAAAATGACACTTTTGACTCAAAATGACACTTTTGACTTAAAATGACTTAAAAATACACCTTTAACTCAAAATGACACTTTGGACTCAAAAATACACTTTTGACTCAAAATGACACTTTTGACTCAAAATGACTTAAACTGACACTTTTGACTCAAAATGACACTTTTGACTTAAAAATACACTTTTGACTCAAAATGACACTTTGGACTTAAAAATACACTTTTGACTCAAAATCACTTAAACTGACACTTTTGACTCAAAATGACACTTTTGACTTAAAAATACACTTTTGACTCAAAATGACTTAAAATGACACTTTTGACTGAAAATGACGTTTTTGACTCAACATCACACTTTTGACTCAAAATCACACTTTTGACTCAAAGTGACACTTTTGACTCAAAATGACTTAAAATGACACTTTTGACTCAAAATGACACTTTTGATGAAAAATGACTTTGACAATTTTTCAAGTCCAACTTCATACTTTGATCGAAAAATGAAAAAAAAATGGGTCCTACAAATATGTTCAAAAACACTCAAAAACATCCAAAATGCAAAAATAACACATTGTTGAAAAACACCTAAAAATGTTGGACTTTTTTTCTCTGACACTTTTCAGTCAAAATGACACTTCTGACTCCAAAATGACTTAAAAATGACACTTTCGACTCAAAATGACAGTTTTTTTTAACTCAAAATGACACTTTGGACTCAAAAATACACTTTTGACTCAAAATGACACTTTTGACTCAAAATGACTTAAACTGACACTTTTGACTCAAAATGACACTTTTGACTTAAAAATACACTTTTGACTCAAAATGACACTTTGGACTTAAAAATACACTTTTGACTCAAAATCACTTAAACTGACACTTTTGACTCAAAATGACACTTTTGACTTAAAAATACACTTTTGACTCAAAATGACTTAAAATGACACTTTTGACTGAAAATGACGTTTTTGACTCAACATCACACTTTTGACTCAAAATCACACTTTTGACTCAAAGTGACACTTTTGACTCAAAATGACTTAAAATGACACTTTTGACTCAAAATGACACTTTTGATGAAAAATGACTTTGACAATTTTTCAAGTCCAACTTCATACTTTGATCGAAAAATGAAAAAAAAATGGGTCCTACAAATATGTTCAAAAACACTCAAAAACATCCAAAATGCAAAAATAACACATTGTTGAAAAACACCTAAAAATGTTGGACTTTGTCAATTTTTCAAACTTTTGTTTTGGTAAATGGCTTTTTCGCCGTTTTCATACAGATATAAAATCGTTGCTAACTATCTGATTACTACTGGTCTTTGCCACGTAATAGAGTATAGTTTTAGCTTTCCAGAACTGGTCTACTTTAGAAAATCGATTAAGACAACACTGAGATATATGCATGTAAAGTTGTAACAAAACACTTATTAAAACGCTTTTAATGCTTTATTCCATAGCTTGTAACTTTTAAACGGTTTATCCTACGACCTTTCTGATCATGCCAATCGATGCAGAAGGGTCGATTACCCCTTAGAACAAACTTTCAGGTATGCATCTCCAGTAGAAATATTTATTTTTGCAAATGAAGTTTCCCATAGACTTACATTATAATTACCTCCCTTTGTAATTTATTTATGCAAATTAGCTATACCACTAGTGTGTTATTATAGAAAACATGTACTATATAAGCAAGTCCAAACATACATACTAATGGGTTGAAGTTGCGCACGCGCACTTCGAATGGGTGAAAGTAGTTCCTAACACTAACCCTAACCCTAACCCAATTAACAAAGAATGCACTGTAACACTAACCCTAACCCTAACCCTAACCCTTAACCCTTTGGTTTGTATTCATACGCCAAGCCGATTTACTCCTTACTAATTGACCATCCGACGGTTTATCAGCAACAATTGCCTAATACCCTAACCCTAACCCTAACCCTAATGACTCTGAAATGACACTTTTGACTCAAAATGACACTTTTTTACTCAAAATGACATTTTTGACTCAAAATGACACTTCTGAGTGAAAATGACTCTGAAATGACACTTTTGACTCCAAAATGACTCTTTTGACTGAAAAATGACACTTTTTTACTCAAAATGACACTTTTTTACTGAAAATGACACTTCTGACTCCAAAATGACTTAAAAATGACACTTTCGACTCAAAATGACACTTCTGACTCAAAATGACACTTTTTACTCCAAAATGACTCTTTTCACTGAAAATTGACACTTTTTTACTCAAAATGACACTTTTTTACTGAAAATGACACTTTTGACTCAAAATGACACTTTGACTCAAAATGACTCTGAAATTACACTTTTGACTTCAAAATGACACTTTTCAGTCAAAATGACACTTCTGACTCCAAAATGACTTAAAAATGACACTTTCGACTCAAAATGACAGTTTTTTTTTTTTTTTTTTAACTCAAATGACACCTTTTGACTCAAAATGACACTTTTTTACTCAAAATGACACTTTTGACTCAAAGTGACACTTTTGACTCAAAATGACTTAAAATGACACTTTTGACTCAAAATGACACTTTTGACTCAAAGTGACACTTTTGACTCAAAATGACTTAAAATGACACTTTTGACTCAAAATGACACTTTTGACTCAAAATGACACTTTTGACTTAAAATGACTTAAAAATACACCTTTAACTCAAAATGACACTTTGGACTCAAAAATACACTTTTGACTCAAAATGACACCTTTTGACTCAAAATGACACTTTTTTACTCAAAATGACACTTTTGACTCAAAGTGACACTTTTGACTCAAAATGACTTAAAATGACACTTTTGACTCAAAATGACACTTTTGACTCAAAATGACACTTTTGACTTAAAATGACTTAAAAATACACCTTTAACTCAAAATGACACTTTGGACTCAAAAATACACTTTTGACTCAAAATGACACTTTTGACTCAAAATGACTTAAACTGACACTTTTGACTCAAAATGACACTTTTGACTTAAAAATACACTTTTGACTCAAAATGACACTTTGGACTTAAAAATACACTTTTGACTCAAAATCACTTAAACTGACACTTTTGACTCAAAATGACACTTTTGACTTAAAAATACACTTTTGACTCAAAATGACTTAAAATGACACTTTTGACTGAAAATGACGTTTTTGACTCAACATCACACTTTTGACTCAAAATCACACTTTTGACTCAAAGTGACACTTTTGACTCAAAATGACTTAAAATGACACTTTTGACTCAAAATGACACTTTTGATGAAAAATGACTTTGACAATTTTTCAAGTCCAACTTCATACTTTGATCGAAAAATGAAAAAAAAATGGGTCCTACAAATATGTTCAAAAACACTCAAAAACATCCAAAATGCAAAAATAACACATTGTTGAAAAACACCTAAAAATGTTGGACTTTGTCAATTTTTCAAACACGCGCACTTCGAATGGGTGAAAGTAGTTCCTAACACTAACCCTAACCCTAACCCAATTAACAAAGAATGCACTGTAACACTAACCCTAACCCTAACCCTAACCCTTAACCCTTTGGTTTGTATTCATACGCCAAGCCGATTTACTCCTTACTAATTGACCATCCGACGGTTTATCAGCAACAATTGCCTAATACCCTAACCCTAACCCTAACCCTAATGACTCTGAAATGACACTTTTGACTCAAAATGACACTTTTTTACTCAAAATGACATTTTTGACTCAAAATGACACTTCTGAGTGAAAATGACTCTGAAATGACACTTTTGACTCCAAAATGACTCTTTTGACTGAAAAATGACACTTTTTTACTCAAAATGACACTTTTTTACTGAAAATGACACTTCTGACTCCAAAATGACTTAAAAATGACACTTTCGACTCAAAATGACACTTCTGACTCAAAATGACACTTTTTACTCCAAAATGACTCTTTTCACTGAAAATTGACACTTTTTTACTCAAAATGACACTTTTTTACTGAAAATGACACTTTTGACTCAAAATGACACTTTGACTCAAAATGACTCTGAAATTACACTTTTGACTTCAAAATGACACTTTTCAGTCAAAATGACACTTCTGACTCCAAAATGACTTAAAAATGACACTTTCGACTCAAAATGACAGTTTTTTTTTTTTTTTTTTTAACTCAAATGACACCTTTTGACTCAAAATGACACTTTTTTACTCAAAATGACACTTTTGACTCAAAGTGACACTTTTGACTCAAAATGACTTAAAATGACACTTTTGACTCAAAATGACACTTTTGACTCAAAGTGACACTTTTGACTCAAAATGACTTAAAATGACACTTTTGACTCAAAATGACACTTTTGACTCAAAATGACACTTTTGACTTAAAATGACTTAAAAATACACCTTTAACTCAAAATGACACTTTGGACTCAAAAATACACTTTTGACTCAAAATGACACCTTTTGACTCAAAATGACACTTTTTTACTCAAAATGACACTTTTGACTCAAAGTGACACTTTTGACTCAAAATGACTTAAAATGACACTTTTGACTCAAAATGACACTTTTGACTCAAAATGACACTTTTGACTTAAAATGACTTAAAAATACACCTTTAACTCAAAATGACACTTTGGACTCAAAAATACACTTTTGACTCAAAATGACACTTTTGACTCAAAATGACTTAAACTGACACTTTTGACTCAAAATGACACTTTTGACTTAAAAATACACTTTTGACTCAAAATGACACTTTGGACTTAAAAATACACTTTTGACTCAAAATCACTTAAACTGACACTTTTGACTCAAAATGACACTTTTGACTTAAAAATACACTTTTGACTCAAAATGACTTAAAATGACACTTTTGACTGAAAATGACGTTTTTGACTCAACATCACACTTTTGACTCAAAATCACACTTTTGACTCAAAGTGACACTTTTGACTCAAAATGAGTTAAAATGACACTTTTGACTCAAAATGACACTTTTGATGAAAAATGACTTTGACAATTTTTCAAGTCCAACTTCATACTTTGATCGAAAAATGAAAAAAAAATGGGTCCTACAAATATGTTCAAAAACACTCAAAAACATCCAAAATGCAAAAATAACACATTGTTGAAAAACACCTAAAAATGTTGGACTTTGTCAATTTTTCAAACTTTTGTTTTGGTAAATGGCTTTTTCGCCGTTTTCATACAGATATAAAATCGTTGCTAACTATCTGATTACTACTGGTCTTTGCCACGTAATAGAGTATAGTTTTAGCTTTCCAGAACTGGTCTACTTTAGAAAATCGATTAAGACAACACTGAGATATATGCATGTAAAGTTGTAACAAAACACTTATTAAAACGCTTTTAATGCTTTATTCCATAGCTTGTAACTTTTAAACGGTTTATCCTACGACCTTTCTGATCATGCCAATCGATGCAGAAGGGTCGATTACCCCTTAGAACAAACTTTCAGGTATGCATCTCCAGTAGAAATATTTATTTTTGCAAATGAAGTTTCCCATAGACTTACATTATAATTACCTCCCTTTGTAATTTATTTATGCAAATTAGCTATACCACTAGTGTGTTATTATAGAAAACATGTACTATATAAGCAAGTCCAAACATACATACTAATGGGTTGAAGTTGCGCACGCGCACTTCGAATGGGTGAAAGTAGTTCCTAACACTAACCCTAACCCTAACCCAATTAACAAAGAATGCACTGTAACACTAACCCTAACCCTTAACCCTTTGGTTTGTATTCGTACGCCAAGCCGATTTACTCCTTACTAATTGACCATCCGACGGTTTATCAGCAACAATTGCCTAATACCCTAACCCTAACCCTAACCCTAACCCCTAACCCTAACCCTAACCCAAAATGACACTTTGACTCAAAATGACTCTGAAATTACACTTTTGACTTCAAAATGACACTTTTCAGTCAAAATGACACTTCTGACTCCAAAATGACTTAAAAATGACACTTTCGACTCAAAATGACAGTTTTTTTTTTTTTTTTTTTTTAACTCAAATGACACCTTTTGACTCAAAATGACACTTTTTTACTCAAAATGACACTTTTGACTCAAAGTGACACTTTTGACTCAAAATGACACTTTTGACTCAAAGTGACACTTTTGACTCAAAATGACTTAAAATGACACTTTTGACTCAAAATGACACTTTTGACTTAAAATGACTTAAAAATACACCTTTAACTCAAAATGACACTTTGGACTCAAAAATACACTTTTGACTCAAAATGACACTTTTGACTCAAAATGACTTAAACTGACACTTTTGACTCAAAATGACACTTTTGACTTAAAAATACACTTTTGACTCAAAATGACACTTTGGACTTAAAAATACACTTTTGACTCAAAATCACTTAAACTGACACTTTTGACTCAAAATGACACTTTTGACTTAAAAATACACTTTTGACTCAAAATGACTTAAAATGACACTTTTGACTGAAAATGACGTTTTTGACTCAACATCACACTTTTGACTCAAAATCACACTTTTGACTCAAAGTGACACTTTTGACTCAAAATGACTTAAAATGACACTTTTGACTCAAAATGACACTTTTGATGAAAAATGACTTTGACAATTTTTCAAGTCCAACTTCATACTTTGATCGAAAAATGAAAAAAAAATGGGTCCTACAAATATGTTCAAAAACACTCAAAAACATCCAAAATGCAAAAATAACACATTGTTGAAAAACACCTAAAAATGTTGGACTTTTTTTCTCTGACACTTTTCAGTCAAAATGACACTTCTGACTCCAAAATGACTTAAAAATGACACTTTCGACTCAAAATGACAGTTTTTTTTAACTCAAAATGACACTTTGGACTCAAAAATACACTTTTGACTCAAAATGACACTTTTGACTCAAAATGACTTAAACTGACACTTTTGACTCAAAATGACACTTTTGACTTAAAAATACACTTTTGACTCAAAATGACACTTTGGACTTAAAAATACACTTTTGACTCAAAATCACTTAAACTGACACTTTTGACTCAAAATGACACTTTTGACTTAAAAATACACTTTTGACTCAAAATGACTTAAAATGACACTTTTGACTGAAAATGACGTTTTTGACTCAACATCACACTTTTGACTCAAAATCACACTTTTGACTCAAAGTGACACTTTTGACTCAAAATGACTTAAAATGACACTTTTGACTCAAAATGACACTTTTGATGAAAAATGACTTTGACAATTTTTCAAGTCCAACTTCATACTTTGATCGAAAAATGAAAAAAAAATGGGTCCTACAAATATGTTCAAAAACACTCAAAAACATCCAAAATGCAAAAATAACACATTGTTGAAAAACACCTAAAAATGTTGGACTTTGTCAATTTTTCAAACTTTTGTTTTGGTAAATGGCTTTTTCGCCGTTTTCATACAGATATAAAATCGTTGCTAACTATCTGATTACTACTGGTCTTTGCCACGTAATAGAGTATAGTTTTAGCTTTCCAGAACTGGTCTACTTTAGAAAATCGATTAAGACAACACTGAGATATATGCATGTAAAGTTGTAACAAAACACTTATTAAAACGCTTTTAATGCTTTATTCCATAGCTTGTAACTTTTAAACGGTTTATCCTACGACCTTTCTGATCATGCCAATCGATGCAGAAGGGTCGATTACCCCTTAGAACAAACTTTCAGGTATGCATCTCCAGTAGAAATATTTATTTTTGCAAATGAAGTTTCCCATAGACTTACATTATAATTACCTCCCTTTGTAATTTATTTATGCAAATTAGCTATACCACTAGTGTGTTATTATAGAAAACATGTACTATATAAGCAAGTCCAAACATACATACTAATGGGTTGAAGTTGCGCACGCGCACTTCGAATGGGTGAAAGTAGTTCCTAACACTAACCCTAACCCTAACCCAATTAACAAAGAATGCACTGTAACACTAACCCTAACCCTTAACCCTTTGGTTTGTATTCGTACGCCAAGCCGATTTACTCCTTACTAATTGACCATCCGACGGTTTATCAGCAACAATTGCCTAATACCCTAACCCTAACCCTAACCCTAATACCCTAACCCTAACCCTAACCCTAACCCTAACCTAACCCTAACCCTAACCCTAACCCTATATTCATACGCCACAACCAAATCACAACCCCTAACCCTAACACAAATTCCTCCGCCATACCCCACATTGGCATTTCCCTTAGGCCCTAACCCTAACCCTAACCCTAACCCTAACCCCTAACCCTAACCCTAACCCTAACCCTAACCCTAACCCTAACCCTAACCCCTAACCCTAACCCTAACCCTAACCCCTAACCCTAACCCTAACCCTAACCCTAACCCTAACCCTAACCTAACCCTAACCCTAACCCTAACCCTAACCCCTAACCCTAACCCTAACCCTAACCCTAACCCCTAACCCTAACCCTAACCCTAACCCTAACCCTAACCCTAACCCTAACCCTAACCCTAACCCTTAGGCCCTAACCCTAACCCTAACCCTAACCCTAACCCTAACCCCTAACCCTAACCCTAACCCTAACCCTAACCCTAACCCTAACCCTAACCCCTAACCTAACCCTAACCCTAACCCTAACCCTAACCCTAACCCTAACCCTAACCCTAAACCCTAACCCTAACCCTAACCCTTGTTATAAAGTTAGATTTTTTACACCTACCCTAGGAATGCTAATACTGCTAAAAATGAGGCTTTTTATCACACATTTTTTGTTGATTTGAGCTTGAAGCTTTCCTACATTCTTCTGAATATCGCTTGTAGATATATATAAAATCAAAGATTGGTCATTTAGGATTCCAAAACAGCTTTTGGATTTACATCAACTCAAAGTAAGTGAAATAACGAGTAACAGAAATTATTTATCATTAGAGTGTACAAAAGTAGCCATTTACCGCTCATCTCTTACTGTTATCCTATTCAAATGCAGAATTCATTTCAAACATACATACATATATAAACACTTACATACATACATACATACATACATACATACATACATACATACATATATACATAAATATTCATATATACGCACAAATAACACACATATTTGTTAAGATATCGCGAAAATTACCAAATTTACATTTGAAAATTGTAATTATTCACGTAAGTTTCAACCGATTGCATATATTCTTTGAAATTCCCTAAACCCATCACTTTGATGCTTGAATTTGAAGATATAAGACGTTAAAAGGTAGGTTCTCTATTTTATTCCAAACTTCTTTATTTTTCAGTCGTTTTTAAAGTTTTTTGGTGGAAAAAGAGCAGAAATTATCAATCTAATTTTCAAGTAACTGAAATTGAGGAAAAAAATTTTTTAAATCAATTTTTCTTAAAAAATAAATTTTTGTTTATCAAATATATGTGAAATGACGTAAATGAAACCACGGTTGTTATTGGATAAACCTGTCCATTATAACTATAGGTCGATAACAGATATATCGTTTTGGGGAATGTTTCAAAAACAATTATTGAGTTTTAATAACCTTCAATGTGAATATTTTAGATAAACAGACAAGAAAGAATAGAAACAGAAGAAGACAGTAGTAAGTTTATTAAAAAATTAATCCGAAAGGGCAATTCAGACATTTGAATTATTGATAAGTTCACTTCGGCCGTATTTAGTTTTGGTATTTTGTTGAAGGCTTTCTTAGTTTTAACCCAAATCTACTTGATAACAATACTTCTTTTTTTCCCCCTTTTTTGTATGTAAAATTTGAACCTGTTTGATTTTTGTTTTTCATTTTTTTCAGAGACTGATATTGCTCATTGCTTTATTTAATTTGTACCTTGATATCAGTTTCTCTATTTATGGTTTATTTATGGAGTTGAATCTTCCGTTTGGATTATTTTGTTTTCATTCTCAACAACATTTTATTTCAGCTTCAAGTTTTTGTCAAGACGAGAATTTTGATTTTGAGGACCTTTCGGCCCATGGCTGTAACTACATAGTTATTTTTTCTGCAGAAGATTATTATAATTTGTTAATATTTTGTCAAGAACAACATTTTTGTTTCGTGTCATACAAAATTTAATTAAATTGGTACCTTTCTAATAACTTTTTTATTTTTGATATGGCAGCCTTTGATTTTCCTATTGTTATTTTTTCTTTTCAATCAGATGAAGATTTTTTAACTAGCTACGGCTTTTGTTTACACCATAATTTTCAAGTAAATTATACTCAGTTTCTCGGTTTCAGATATTTATTTGTGTTTTCTGTTGACGGTTTTCTTAGTTTGAATGCTTATTTAGTTGACCAAAATATTCCTTTTACTCTTTTTTCTCTTCAAAATTTTCCACTTTAATTTTCTAATCTTCAATTTGAGTTTCATTTTCTTTATTTTATTTTGTTGAATTATCAATCTATAGTTTTCTTGAGTTAATGAGCAAAAAAAAAAAAAGACAAAAAGGTAAAGCCAAGACCAAGACAAAAAAAATAACGTATGTAGAAATGTTGTTATCATTAAGCGACTTTCAGTATCGTTAATTGGTTACTTTAGAACGGTAAATGACAATAAATTATGCATTTATCGGTCTCATGTAGTCATTTACCAATGTTAAGTATCCAAAATGTAGCCAATTACCGCTGAAATGTAGTCATTTACCGCAAAAAAGTAGCCAGTTACCGCATGAATGTAGTCATTTACCGCAAGAAAGTAGCCATATACCGCAAGAATGTAGCCATTTACCGAAAAAGAAGTAATTAGGTACCGGAGGAATGTAGCCGTTTACTGCACTAAAGTAGCTATTTACCGCCAAAAAGTAACAAACTACCGCTGCAGGGTATGGATACTTGATTTCGATATTTGACGATCAAGTTAGCAAATACCGCAAAAAAGTAGCATTTCCCGCTAATAAGTAATTGATTACCGCAAGAATGTAGCCATTTAGCGCAAAAAAAGTAACTAATTACCGCAAAAATGTAGCCGTTTACCGCACGGAAGTAGTCATGTACCGCAAAAATGTAGCTATTTACCACGAAAATGTAGCCGTTTACCGTCAAAAAGTTACAAACTACCGCTGCAAGGTATGGATACTTGATTGCGGTATTTGACGACCACGTTAGCAAATACCGCAAAAATGTAGCTATTTACCACAAAAATGTAGCCATTTACCGGAAAAAGGTAATTCAATACCGCAAGAATGTAGCCGTTTACCGCATTGAAGTAGCCATTTACAGCAATAAAGTACCCGGTGAATGACTCCTTTTTTGTGCTAAAGCCTACATTTGTTTTCTTTTGTTTTCAGAAAACTTAAAGATTTCTGCCAATTTGATGTACTTACCTTCATTCTTTTTTCTCTCTATTTTTTTGTGATTCTTATATCAGCAATGGAAAGTGTTCAACATCCTTCTGGACTTCTTTGTTTTTTTTGTAATTCTGATTTTAGAGATGCCATTGAGTTTTGTATGGTTCATAATTTTGATTGCACTGATTTTTCTTTCCACGGGTGTGAATATATTGCTGTTTTTTCTGTTCATGATTTTTTTGCTCTTGTCCAATTTTGTGAAAATGAAGCCCATGCATTTGTAAAGTTTGTTTGTCTGTAAACTGGTGATAATAGTTGTTCCTTTTTTTTTATTTAGCTAAAAGGTTTTCTTTCATTTTATATAATTTATAAACAAATTGGCAGAAATAAGAAAACTTAAAGAACAGCTAAAGGTATGTAGATTTAATATACAAATCCGATGTGTTTCTGCGCTACTGAACGTCCGTCTGTCTGTATTTAAGTAGCTAAGTCGCAATGATAAATGCAAACAATAGTAATAAGAAATTAAAGTAAATGTACTCTCTGAAAGCCAGTCTGTCTGTAATTAAGTAGCTAAGTGCTTTTGTTTTTAATTATCACAATAATTAATATACAATAGTAATAAGAAAGGCATAGGGCTGTCTGTTACACAAATACATCAGAATATATTAAATCTCCAAATCGTAAGTCTTTAAATCCAGAACTCTCACAATGTAGCCTTTTGCCGCAAACATGTAGCCTTTTGCCGCAAAAATGTAGTAATTTACCGCAAATATGTTGCCAGCTACCGCTGGTGACAATTTTGCGGTGAAAAACGGTAAATTACTACATATTTGCGGTAAATGACTACATTTCTGCGGTAACACCGTATGTAGCCAATTACTGCAAACATGTAGTAATTTACCGCAAAAATGTTGCCACTTCCCGCTTCCAACAATTTGCGGTAAATAACTACATAATTGCGGTAAATGACTACATTTGTGAGGTAATAATTGTGTGTATCCAATTACCGCAAACATGTAGTAATTTGCCGTAAAAATGTTGCCGTTTACCGCTTCCGACAATTTGTGGTAAATAACTACATAATTGCGGTAAATGACTACATTTGTGCGGTAATTTCGGTATGTAGCCGTTTACCGCAATCATGTAGTAAATTGCCACAAAATTGTTACATTTTACCGCAAATATGTTCCCATCTACCGCTATTCACGATTTGCGGTAAGTACTTACATGTTTGCGGTAAATGACTACCTTTCCGCGATAATGTCGGTATGTTGCCGTTTACCGCAATCATGTAGTAACCTACGGCAAAGATGTTGCCATTTACTGCAAATATGCCCCCATCTACCGCTATTCACAATTTGCGGTAAATACCTACACGTTTGCGGTAAACGACTACATTTCTGTGGCAGTATGTAGCCGCTTACCGCAATCATGTAGTAATTTACCGCAAATATGTTGCTATTTACCGCAAGTATTGTAGTTTAGTACCGCTGAATGTAACAAATTACCGCCGTTGATTGGCTACTTGTAAGAACTTTTAATCGGTAATTGGCTACTATACAGCGGTAAGTTGCAACTTTTCAACGGTAATTGGTAACATTGCAGCGGTATTTTCCGTACTTTTTACGGTAATTTACAAAAATTATGCGGTATTTGGATACTTTAAACGATAATAAGATAATATTAATATTCACAATTTGCGGTAAATACCTACACGTTTGCGGTAAATGACTACATTTCTTTGGCAGTATGTAGCCGTTTACCGCAAACATGTAGTAATTTACCGCAAATATGTTGCTATTTACCGCAAGTATTGTAGTTTAGTACCGCTCAATGTAACAAATTACCGCCGTTGATTGGCTACTTGTAAGAAATTTTAAACGGTAATTGGCTACTATACAGCGGTAAGTTGCAACTTTTCAACGGTAATTGGTAACATTGCAGCGGTATTTTCCGTACTTTTTACGGTAATTTACAAAAATTATGCGGTATTTGGATACTTTAAACGATAATAAGATAATATTAATATTCACAATTTGCGGTAAATACCTACACGTTTGCGGTAAATGACTACATTTCTTTGGCAGTATGTAGCCGTTTACCGCAAACATGTAGTAATTTACCGCAAATATGTTGCTATTTACCGCAAGTATTGTAGTTTAGTACCGCTCAATGTAACAAATTACCGCCGTTGATTGGCTACTTGTAAGAAATTTTAAACGGTAATTGGCTACTATACAGCGGTAATTTGCAACTTTTCAACGGTAATTGGTAACATTGCAGCGGTATTTTGTATACTTTTTACGGTAATTGACAAAAATTATGCGGTATTTGGATACTTTAAACGATAATAAGATAGCTTAAGCGATTATTGGTTACTTTTTTCTTTCAGATGTCAGACGATCTGTATTCAGATGACGAAATTCCCCCTTCTCCTTCTCAGAGGCCTTCAAACAGTAAACGACTTAAAGTATGTTTATTCAGGAAAAGGAAACTGGTAGAAGAAATCTCTATAGAAAGTGACACTGAATCTTCCAGGGAAATTGAAACTGAGATAAGAACAAAAAGTGTTAAAAATCCAGTTAAAAAAACAAAAACGAGGGCAGACACAAGCAAAACAAGACATAGAAAAGCGGTCACGTATGATGATAATGTTGTTGCAGAAAAAGGTACACAACCTTTTTTAGACACAAGCAAAACAATACAGAGAAAAGCAGTCACGTCCAGTGGTATTGTTGTTGCAGAAAAAGGTACACAACCTGGGTCAGACACCAGAAAAACAAGACAAAAAAAAGCGGTCACGCCCAGTGGTAGTGTTGTTTCCAAGAAAGGTACACAACCTGTGTCCAGTGGTAGTAGTGTTGCAGAGAAAGGTACACAACCTGGGTCAGACACCAGAAAAACAAGACAAAACAAAGCGGTCACGCCCAGTGGTAGTGTTGTTGCCAAGAAAGGTACACAAACTGTGTTCGACCCAGGTAAAAGAAGAAATAGAAAAGCGATCACGTCCAGTGATAGAGTCATAGACACAAACAAAACAAGACCTAGAAGCAGAATGGTCACTTCAAGTGATAGCGATGATCCAGAAACTGATGAGAATAGAAAGTCAGCAATAGCAACATGCTCCACAAAAACTCCGTCTATAAGTAAAACCACAGATAGAAAGAGAATAAGAAAGTCAATACCGTGTGAAATATGCGGAGTTCCCCAGCAAAACATTTGGCGACATCTAAAAACACTACATGGCGCACCAAGAGAGAAAGAAGTTAATGATAAAGTAAGATGCCCAAAGGGCTACATCACATATATATGTCCAGCTGTATGGCGGAAAAAGGGATGTCCTGCAATAAAATGCGGAAAACCAGAAAAGAGATTGAGAGATCACTTGGTTAAAACCCATAAGATTCCAAATGGTTCCAAACAACTGATTAATCTGATGCGAAAAGCTGAACCATTGAGAAAAGAGAAACCGAAAGAGACAAAAGTCAGAGAAGAAGTAGACACGGTAGTAGTTATTGATTCTGATGACGATAATGTGAACATGAAACAGGAACATGTGAGAATTGAACCAAAAGAGGTAAAGGTGAAAGTTGAAGGATACATAAACATTATATCTGACTCTGATTCCGATTCGTATATTTCATATGAGGCAACACAGGTTGAAAGTGGTGATGATATTTTGTACGCTCAAACACAGAAAGTAGAAGTGGAAGAAGAACAACAATCAGAAGTAATACTCTTTTACGAAGACAAACGGATAAAGGATTTTGTAACATATCTTCAAACACAGGGGATAGAGAGGAAAGAAGCAATGCAAATGGGGGCAGAGGCATTCCACGTATGGAAGTTCGTAGACCATGCGAGAACATTGAAATCTATCACGAATAAATACAATGTAACTGCATGGATTGAGAAATCCTTAAATCAACAAAAATCGCCAATCATGATAAGTAAGTTCATACAATCAGTGTCAAAACTACTAATTTTCTTCATAAAAGAGAAGTTAATTACCAAAATAGAAGTTTCGAATGCTGAGGAAGTAATTGAACATATTCAATGGACATGTAAAATGATAAATGCTGGAAAAACAGATGAAACTAGTAAGCAAGAAACAGTCCAATCTAACCCTAACTCAGGTGATAATCAGGAAAAGGATAGCCTAACACTAGAAACATCTGAAACTTGTGTGCAAGCAGCATTCCATGACTCTGACCCTAGCTCAGATGATAACCAAGTAAATGATAGCTTAAGCCTAGAAGAAGAATTCATGGATTGGTCTCAAGGGGTTCCTTATATGTCAACACATTCCACAGCCACGCAACACACGCACCAAGCTTTTAAGATATGGTCATATATTACTCCAACGAGAAACATTCAGGCACTGCTAAATCCCCAAAGTATTTCTGCATGGGTAAACAGAGCTCGGGAACAATTAGAAGCATCAAGTATTAATTCTTATCTGGGATCTTTAATAAGACTGACGACTTTCTTAAAAGACACTGGTAGGATTACAGGTGAAGAGGAAAGAATGGAAGGTAGATTACAAGAACACATTGGAATGATAAGAATGTCACTCAAGAAGAAGATCAAAATCAGAAGAACAGTAGTTGAGACAGAAGAAGTCCGTGAGTAGAATATTTTGCTATTCAAACAAATATAAAAGCATGTATGATTTAATGGAGTAATATGATTATTCTAAATAAAATAGAAACAAGACACAAAAATCCTTAACAAAATGTTCGTAAGTCATATTTTAAAAGATTAAATGTCATCGTCATACATCCAGGACAAAGCATTTCAAAGCTGTTTTTGGAATCCAAAAATTATGCCGATTTTTAGAGAACGTCAGACTACTCAGGTGTCGGATAAGACAGGTTTTACTGTAAGTGGCATTTCGTTGTCTTTTGAATGTCCTGGTTTCAGTAAAAGATGAAGTACTAGAGAATTGAAACATAATAACTGTATTTTACCGTAAAGCAAACAATTAAATTTTGCGAATGAAACCCAGTACAAAAATGAAAAATTTGGTTGTTATAAATACACATGAAAACATACATCAGTACCGTAATTGGAACAACTTTACCCTGATCATCACAAAAAATGTCATATTAACCTTACTTGAAACTTGTTATCAAAACTTGAAAATTTGGTGTCAAAACTTGACACAACTTGACCTTCACATCACATGTCACAACTTGCGAAAATAGCATAACTTAGAAAAAATGATTCAAAATGACACTTTTTACTCAAAACGACACTTTAGGATCAAAAATGAAACTCTTGACCAAAAAATGACTTCAAATGACACTTTTGACTCAAAATGATACCTCTGTCTCGAAAATGACTCAAAATGACACTTTTGACTACAAATGACACTTATGACTTAAAATTACTCAAACTGACTCAAAATGTTTCAAAATGACAATTTTGATTCAAAATGAATCCAAATGACACTTTCGACTCAAAATGACACTTTTGACTCAAAATGACATTTTGGACTCAAAATGACACTTTCGTCTCAAATGTACACTTATGACTCGAAATGACACTTATGACTCAAAATGACTCAGAATGACACTTTTGACTCCAGATGACTAAAAATGACACTTTTGACTCAAAATGACTCAAAATAACAATTTTGACCCAAAATGAATCAAAATGACACTGTGGACTCAAATGACACTTTCGACTCAAAATGACACTTTTGACTAGAAATGACACTTATGACTCAAAATGACACTTTTGACTCCAAATGACACAAAATGACACTTTGGACTTAGAATGACACTTTCGACTCAAAATTCCACTTTGGACTCAACATGACACTTTTGAGTCAAAATGACACAAAATGACACTTTTTACTCGAAATGACACTTATGACTCGAAATGACACTTATGACTCAAACTGACTCAAAATGACACTTTTGACTCAAAATAACACTTTTGACTCGAAATGACACAAAATGACACTTTGGACTAAAAATGACACTTTGGACTCTAAAAGTATTCAAAATGACATTTTTGACTCTGATTAAAAATGACACTTTGGACTCAAACTGAGTCAAAATGACACTTTGAACTCAAAATGACACTTTTGACTCAAAAACACACTTGTCACTCAAAATCACACTTTTGACTCAAAGTGACTCAAAATGACACTTTTGACTCAAGATGACTCAAAATGACACTTTTGACTAAAAACACACTTTTGACTCAAAATGACTCAAAATCACACTTTTGACTCAAAAACACACTTTTCACTCAAAATCCTACTTTTGACTCAAAGTGACTCAAAATGACACTTTTGACTCAAAATGATTCAAAATGACACTTTTGACTCAAAATAACACTTTTGACTTGACTTCACACTTTTGACTTGTCTTGACACTTTTGACCTCAAAATGAAACTTTTGACTTGAGTTGACACTTTTGACCTCCAAATGACAGTTAATGACACTTTTGACCTCAAAATGTCACTTTTGACTTGACTTGACAGTTAATGACACTTTTGACTTGACTTGACACTTTTGACTAGACTTGACATTTTTGACTTGAATTGACACTTTTGACCTCCAAATGACAGTTAATTACACTTTTGACCTCCAAATGACACTTAATGACACTTTTGACTTGACTTGACATTTTTCACTTAAAATGACACTTTTGACTTGACTTCACACTTTTGACTTGACACTTTTGACCTCAAAATAAAACTTTTGACTTGATTTGACACTTTTGACCTCCAAATGACACTTAATGACACTTTTAATTTGATTTGACACTTTTGACCTCCAAATGACACTTAATGACACTTTTGACTTGACTTGACACTTTTGACCTCAAAATGACACTTTTGACTCAAAATGACTCAAAATCACACTTTTGACTCAAAAACACGCTTTTGACTCAAAATGACACTTTTGACTCAAAATGACTCAAAATCACACTTTTGACTCAAAAACACACTTTTGACTCAAAATGACTCAAACATACACTTTTGACTTAAAATGACTAAAAAATATACTTTTGACTCAAAATGACACTTTTGACTTAAAATGACACTCTTGACTCCAAATGACTCAAAAATACACTTTTGACTCAAAATGACACTTTTGACTCAAAATGACACTTTTGACTCAAAATGACTTAAAATGACACTTTTGACTCAAAATGACACTTATGACTCAAAATGACTCAAAAATACACTTTTGACTCAAAATGACACTTTTAACTCAGACTGACTCAAAATGACTCAAAATGACTTAAAATGACACTTTTGACTTAAAAATACACTTTGGACTCAAAATGACACTTTTGACTCAAAGTGACTCAAAATGACACTTTTGACTCAAAGTGACTCAAAATGACACTTTTGACTTAAAATGACTCAAAAATACACTTTTGACTCAAAATGACATTTTTGACTTAAATACACTTTTGACTCAAATGACACTTTTGACTCAAAATGACACTTTTGACTCAAAATGACTTAAAATGACATTTTTGACTCAAAATCACACTTTTGATGAAAAATGACTTTAACAATTTTTCAAGTCCAACATCATACTTTGATCGAAAAATGAAAAAAAAAATGGGTCCTACAAATATGTTCAAAAACACTCAAAAACATCCAAAATGCAAAAATAACACATTGTTGAAAAACACCTAAAAATGTTGGACTTTGTCAATTTTTCAAACTTTTGTTTTGGTAAATGGCTTTTTCGCAGTTTTCATACAGATATAAAATCGTTGCTAACTATCTGATTACTACTGGTCTTTGCCACGTAATAGAGTATAGTATTAGCTTTCCAGAACTGGTCTACTTTATAAAATCGGTTAAGACAACACTGAGATATATGCATGTAAAGTTGTAACAAAACACTTATGGAAACGCTTTTAATGCTTTATTCCATAGCTTGTAACTTTTAAACGGTTTATCCTACGACCTTTCTGATCATGCCAATCGATGCAGAAGGGTCGATTACCCCCTAGAGCAAACTTTCAGGCATTTATTTCCAGTAGAAATATTTATTTTTGCAAATGAAATTTCCCATAGACTTACATTATAATTACTTCCCTTTGTATTTTATTTATGCAAATTAGCTATACCACTAGTGTGATATTATAGAAAACATGTACTATATAAGCAAGTCCAAACATACATACTAATGGGTTGAAGTTGCGCATGCGCACTTCGGATGGGTGAAAGTAGTTCCTAACACTAACCCTAACCCTAACCCAATTAACAAAGAATGCACTGTAACCCTAACCCTAACCCTAACTCTAACCCTAACCCTAACCCTATATTCATACGCCACAACCAAATCACAACCCCTAACCCTAACACAAATTCCTCCGCCATACCCCACATTGGCATTTCCCTTAGGCCCTAACCCTAACCCTAACCCTAACCTAACCCTAACCCTAACCCTAACCCCTAACCCTAACCCTAACCCTAACCTAACCCTAACCCTAACCCTAACCCTAACCGCAATATTGTAGCCATTTACCGCAGAAATGTAGCCAGTCACCGCAATATTGTAGCCATTTACCGCAGATATGTAGCCATTCACCGCGCAAGCCATATTACCCCCAGTGTGGTAGCCCATTACCGCAAGTGGTAGCCAATACGCAACAGTAAATGGCGACTACATAACGGTATTTGACTACATGGTAGCAATATTACCGCAATATGGTAGTCCATTACCGCAAGGTGGTAGCCAATTACCGCAATGGTAATTGGCTATATATCTGCGGTAATTGGATACATTTCTGAGGTAATTGGCTCCCTGTCTAAATGGATACAAAAAAGATGTTGGGGAAAAAAGTCAGAGTCCGAAGAACAGTTGTAGAGACCGAGGAATGTGGTGAGTTGAAAATTTATGTTTAAGTTTAAATTTATGTTTTAAAGTATGTATGTATATGTGTGTGTGGTTGTGTATGTATTCTTACAAAAAGACACACACACAAATATACACACAGACACATATAAATACACGCACAGCACAAACATACACTCACACATACAAACAATCAAATGACATATACAAACATCCATACACATACATACATGATTATTATTACTATGTTTTAAATTTTAGAAACTATGATTATGCCAGATGACGTCGCGGCATTTCTACAGAGTGATATAGCTAGGGAATGCAAGGACGTGGCACTGAAACCACCAACTGAAGTTGTGCCTGCAGATTTCTACAATATCAGAGACTTCATCTTGCTAAGAGTTTTGCAAACCAACGCACAAAGGCCAATGGTAGTCAGGAATATTACAGAGAGTCACTTCAGACGAGCAAAGAGAACAGAAGAGGGGGGAGCCGTCATTGCTGTAAGTATTATTTCTCTTTACTTATATTCTTGATTATATCAGGACTAAAATATCAGGACTAAAAGTAGAAAATAGAAGTCCGTAAGGTATATAAGATGAAGTGAAGAATATTGTTAAACAACAGAGGAACAAAAGAAATATGAAAAGAGCAAACCATCCAAATAAATCTTGCAACATAAAATAAACAAATACTAAACTGTATCCATTTTACCGCTTACTTGTGGCCAATTTACCGCTATATTGTAGCCAAATACCGTTATGGTAATTGGATACTATTAAGCGGTAGTTGGATACAATCAAGCGGTAATTGGCTACAAAAAAGCGGTATTTGGATACGAAATAGCAGTATTTGGATACGTTGTCAGTTACCACTTTTATGTTACCAATTATCCCCATTTGATATCCAAATACCGCTACATTGTAGCCATATACCGTTGTGGTAATTGGATACTATTAAGCGGTAATTGGATACAATCAAGCGGTAATTGACAACGTGTATCCAATTACCTCGTTAAGAGTAGCCAAATACCGTTGTGGCAATTGGATACACGGTTAACAATTACCGCTTTTTTGTAGCCAATTACCGCTCGATGGTATCCAATTACCGCTTTTTGGTATCCAATTACCGCGTCCAGCAAAATACCGTTGCGGTAATTGGATACTAAAGGCGGTAATTGGTTACATTCAAAATGATTTTATTAGCTTGAAATATTCTGACAATGATCTAAAAATGCATTTTCATTTTTTTTAGATTGCAGAACATAAAAACATAGAAAGAGGGCCCGTCATGATAGCACTTAATCCGGAAATCTATCAAATGATAGAAAACTTTATCAGTATATGTAAGAGGATACGCGGATTTGATGGAAACATGAACAGAAGCATTTTTACAACATTTCCCAAGCCAGATGGAACCGTCGTTCCATTGACAAGTTCTCAAGTGAACAAATCCATTCAACGACTTTGGAACCAAGGACCCGTAGAGAAACACGTATCGGCCACCAGGCTGAGAAAGGCCACATCTACCTGCGTGAGGGCAGCCGTTCCAGAGTCTAGAAACATCCTCGCTAAACACATGACACATTCGGTCAATACAGCAGATCGACATTACAATCTTTACAACCACAGAGAAATGGCCATGCCAGTAATGAATCTAAT
The DNA here is from genome assembly GCA_028015205.1 of Mytilisepta virgata. NCBI lineage: Eukaryota > Metazoa > Mollusca > Bivalvia > Mytilida > Mytilidae > Mytilisepta > Mytilisepta virgata. Next base: position 95,566,402 of record CM051519.1, on the reverse strand, counting down.
AACAACAGTCATGGAAAAATCAAGTATGGGGAATGCACAGAAATCTATCCATTGGCCACAGAAAAAACTAATAGCACTTGAAAATCCTACGTCCAAAGATGGCGACCACGTTCATATAGATAATGACCCTAAGGGTGGTGACAAAGGTCAAATAGCTGAGGATCTCGAAGAAGTTGAGAAGAAAAAAGAAATTAGTACTGAACCGATAAGAGACAATGATAGTGACGTAACTATCGAGTATGAGTATACAATAGATGAGAGGTATGAAAGACCACAGTCGCCGTTGTACAAGAACGACATTATTGAATTTGATAAAACGACAACTCACAGAAGGAGAACATTTACTATGGAAGAAGCGGAAAGACTGGTTGAATTATGCCACCAAAACATCAAAGACGTAAATCTTGGCAAGAAAGCAGTAAAGAAAACCCTAGAATCCACAGAAGAAGGACGATCTTTGGTTGATACCATCAAGACCAAAGATCATGCGAAGGGTAAAGACGTGTATAAGATAATTGTAGATAGACTAAGGACACACAGAAGACAGCAGAAGAATTAAGTTCCAGTTAGCGAAAATACTTTTTCCTTAGTGACTTAATATTACTTATTTCTACATACTTTTTTTTAATTCTTTTTAGGAATCGATTTTCATCGAAAAAGCAGAAGATGTGTTGATACACTTGGCCACAAATTTGACCAAACCAGATTACTCATTATTCTGGACCAAAACATTTATTGACAAAGTTTTTATGCCCAATGGAGCTATTTACAATGCTTGTGGATTTAGTCAGATGGAGAATGGGAGTGGTTTGGTGCATGAAAGGTTTCATCGTAATCAGGTTTTATCGGTTGGTGTTATAAACATGAAATGTTACAACACACTATTCAAAAAATTGCATCATCAATTGCTCCAATATCAGAAATCAGGAAGTCAAGAAGAACGCCTCTTTGATCAACCCTTTATTGCCTCGTTAGTGGCTTTGCAAAATGTTGGAATTCAGGAGGTAGTAAAATCAAATAAGAAGATCAAGACCTGTTATCAGCATTTGTTGGACCAGACACACTTCAAACTCGTAGAGAAGAGATTGATGGATTTAGATAAATGGGACGGATTACACGAGGCAAGAATAGAATTTGTGTGTTCCTTAAAACAGCCTACACTGCAAGACTGCTTTGGGCAGTATACCGGTCATCAGGCTATTTCCATAATAGCAGACATCTGTAGAATTGTAGATGTAGAACAGCCGCTCATCTCTATTAAAAGATCTGTCATCACCAAATACATCAGGAATGAGGTATCATCCCTACTCGCACCAATTAAACGATATGTAACTGATGTTCTTGTAGAGGAAAAAGCAGCAACCCCAGACATGGTAGAAACTATTCATGTCTGTGAATGTTTGTTGTCATTCATTCTGTATGGCACAAAAAATTACATGCCTGGATTAAGAAAAATTGGAGTCACTGGAGCCGATTTCCACAAACTAAACAGAGTTACGCTTGGAAATGCAGAAATGCGAAAAACTGGTACGATATTCCTGCTGGATGCAAGCAAGAACAGCTTTGGATCCGTTTATACCATAGCTCACAGAATTATTCCTCTTCACCTGACAGAGTCGGCATTTACCCAAAACTTGCTGAACGTCCATGCACAAGTGAAACTGGATGAGTACATGGTAGCAATGTTTGTATTTGTCAATTTCTTGAAGACAGTCACTCTTATTGGCAGTAAAACTGATGCTGCCTACAGGGGTCACAATCCTCTATCTATTTTGGAAAACACCTTTGTAAGGTCTACGAACATAAGGGTTGTGTCAAAAATCAAAACTGTTGATGAATTCCTCCAGGAGGTTTTAGATTTCGATAATGCCACAATGTCCACTGTTATTCAAACAGCAATCGAAACTCTAGGAGATTTAACAGAATTGGATGAGGATGAAGTTAGTGTGGTTGGTCGACAGATGTTACTGGATGGTCTTAGAGCTATAATTATGTCTGCAATTAAAGGTGATATCAACCTTCGGGTTCATTATGTACCAACGATTCAACCTTCGCTTTTGGTTAGACAGTTCCATTTTCTCATACCTGACTTCAGCGACACACTGATCGCAGGTACTCCACCTACTCTCCAGAACACACTTAGTCAACGTATTCTGTCAGTAGCACTACAATTAGCTGGGTATCCTCCGATTCGTACGTTAAATGATTCAGATTTTTACTTAGTGTACAAACTTGCCACCTCCAATATCCGTAATGTCACCCTAGCCTTGAAACTACTGGGCCTTGCAATGGTTTCTAAGGAAGGAATATCCAGACACGACATGTTCCGTTTTCTATATACCAATCATTCGACCAACATAGACCTAGCTGCATCGCAACTTTTTGTTGACGACTTTGCTACTAACATGTACATGCCGATTAATGATCCTTCTGTAAGAGTTATACTTACTAATGTTCCCGGTAGAGAAGAAAAGTTGTTCCGAAGATCATATGCAAACCTCTGTGCAATTGGATTGCAACCATTTTAAATAACATATGCAACTATCGATTGAACATGCTTCGCAACTGTCAATGTTTTCTAGTGATAAAAGGTTGTGCTAGTGTTGATACTGCATTTCATTACATTTTTTCTCCTTTGTATGGTAACATTTTTTCAAGTTGATATCCAGGTGTTACTAGGTATATTTCAGATTCGTTAAACTTAGGTATACTAATATACACTCATTTAATTTCTAAACATAGACATGTGTTAGGTCTGATAATGTCATTACCAAGCTTTGTTTTCTCAATATGAGTAAAGGAACTTTAAATGTATTATACTGGCTTACTTTGGCATTTTGTAATGATCGGCCGGGGAAGCGGTAAGATTGGAAGATGTTTATAAATATATAGTTTGTTGTGTTTATTCCTTCCCCGGCAATACATGTTCCAGTACTTATCTGCAGTACTAAAATTTCAATTATGTCATTATATTGCTTTCTTTCATCATGGTTTTTACTGGAACTTGGAAAATATATGACTTTTGCCATAATTTGCAGATTTCATGCTCTCTGATAGATCAACAACTTGTCATGTCGGTATTGCAGCTCCGATTACATTTGTGTACCTTGTATGCTGATAAAAATTAGAATACAACAATTAGTACTGATGCTCATTTATTTCTTTATATTTAGTTCATTAACAAAGATCTCAACTAAAAGCTCTGGTTTGGTGCTGGAAAATTTCATTGTATAGCAATAAGAAAGAGATGGAATGCATGAGGATTAAACAAAAATGCCTATTAAACATTAACCCTAACCCTAACAGGATCATATTGTATGTACAGATTTAACGTTGGTTGGTTCGTTGATTTCGGGTTTAATGTCACTTTCAGCAGTATTTCAGCTATATTGTGACGGTAAGTTTTAGGGGTGCACGAAGTCGGAGTACCCGGACAGAACCACCTACATTAGGCAGGTAACTGAATACCTTATCACTTACAATTGTAAGTCAAGTGCACCCCACTCTGTCATATAGAAAGTACGGCGCTAACTCACACCGAAGTTGTGATACACTACAGTGGTTGTATATGTAGTAAAACTACCTTAACCCATAGACCGCACAGGACTCCTGCTTTAAGGTAATCAGATCCAAATACTGATAACCCTAACACTAAATAACATTTTTAAGATTTCACTTCTCGTCTCTTTATACTTTGAAGGTAATTGTATTGGTAGGTTTTCAGTGTCCTGCTTTTTTGTAAAATATCCTTTTTTCGAGGGATCCTTATTTCGTGGTTTTATTGGTTTCCATTGTAATTCAAGTAATACAGTAAAACCTGTGTAGTCCGACGCATTATGGGACTAGACAAATATTACAAAGCATTTCAAAGCTGTTTTTGGAATCCAAAAATTATGCCGATTTTTAGAGAACGTCAGACTACTCAGGTGTCGGATAAGACAGGTTTTACTGTAAGTGGCATTTCGTTGTCTTTTGAATGTCCTGGTTTCAGTAAAAGATGAAGTACTAGAGAATTGAAACATAATAACTGTATTTTACCGTAAAGCAAACAATTAAATTTTGCGAATGAAACCCAGTACAAAAATGAAAAATTTGGTTGTTATAAATACACATGAAAACATACATCAGTACCGTAATTGGAACAACTTTACCCTGATCATCACAAAAAATGTCATATTAACCTTACTTGAAACTTGTTATCAAAACTTGAAAATTTGGTGTCAAAACTTGACACAACTTGACCTTCACATCACATGTCACAACTTGCGAAAATAGCATAACTTAGAAAAAATGATTCAAAATGACACTTTTTACTCAAAACGACACTTTAGGATCAAAAATGAAACTCTTGACCAAAAAATGACTTCAAATGACACTTTTGACTCAAAATGATACCTCTGTCTCGAAAATGACTCAAAATGACACTTTTGACTACAAATGACACTTATGACTTAAAATTACTCAAACTGACTCAAAATGTTTCAAAATGACAATTTTGATTCAAAATGAATCCAAATGACACTTTCGACTCAAAATGACACTTTTGACTCAAAATGACATTTTGGACTCAAAATGACACTTTCGTCTCAAATGTACACTTATGACTCGAAATGACACTTATGACTCAAAATGACTCAGAATGACACTTTTGACTCCAGATGACTAAAAATGACACTTTTGACTCAAAATGACTCAAAATAACAATTTTGACCCAAAATGAATCAAAATGACACTGTGGACTCAAATGACACTTTCGACTCAAAATGACACTTTTGACTAGAAATGACACTTATGACTCAAAATGACACTTTTGACTCCAAATGACACAAAATGACACTTTGGACTTAGAATGACACTTTCGACTCAAAATTCCACTTTGGACTCAACATGACACTTTTGAGTCAAAATGACACAAAATGACACTTTTGACTCGAAATGACAGTTATGACTCAAACTTACTCAAAATGACACTTTTGACTTGAAATGACACAAAATGACACTTTGAACTTAGAATGACACTTTCGACTCAAAATGACACTGTTTACTCGAAATGACACTTATGACTCGAAATGACACTTATGACTCAAACTGACTCAAAATGACACTTTTGACTCAAAATAACACTTTTGACTCGAAATGACACAAAATGACACTTTGGACTTAGAATGACACTTTCGACTCAAAATTCCACTTTGGACTCAAAATGACACTTTTGAGTCAAAATGACACCAAATGACACTTTGAACTTAGAATGACACTTTCGACTCAAAATGACACTTTTTACTCGAAATGACACTTATGACTCGAAATGACACTTATGACTCAAACTGACTCAAAATGACACTTTTGACTCAAAATGACACTGTTCACTCAAGATGACTCAGAATGACACTTTTGACTCAAAAAGAGTCGAAATGACACTTTTGACTCAAAATGACACGTTGAACTCAAAATGGCACTTTTGACTCAAAATGACACTTTTGACTCAAAAAAGACACTTTTGACTCAAAATGACACTTTGGACTTAGAATGACTCAAAATAACACTTTTGACACTTTTGACTCAAAATGACTCAAAATAACAATTTTGACTCCAAATGACACTTCCAGACTCCCAATGACTCAAACTGAATCAAAATAACACTTTTGACTCAAAAAGACTCGAAATAACACTTACGACTCAAAATGACACTTTGAACTCAAAATGGCACTTTTGCCGCAATGTGACTGAAAATGACACTTTGGACTAAAAATGACACTTTGGACTCTAAAAGTATTCAAAATGACATTTTTGACTCTGATTAAAAATGACACTTTGGACTCAAACTGAGTCAAAATGACACTTTGAACTCAAAATGACACTTTTGACTCAAAATGACACTTTTGACTCAAGATGACTCAGAATGACACTTTTGACTCAAAAAGACTAGGAATGACACTGTCGATTCAAAATGACACTTTGAACTCAAAATGGCACTTTTTGACTGAAAATGACACTTTGGGCTCAAAAAGACACTTTTGACTCAAAATGACACTTTGGACTCAAAATGACTAAAAATGACACTTTTGACTGAACATGACTCAAAATGACACTTTTGACTGAACATGACTCAAAATGGCACTTTTGCCTCAATATGACTCAAAATGACACTTTGGACTCAAAATTCCAGTTTGGACTCAAAATGACACATTTGAGTCAAAATGACACAAAATGACACTTTGAACTGAAAATGACACTTTCGACTCAAAATGACACTTTTGACTCAAATGACTCAAAATGCACTTTTGACTCAAGATGACTCAGAATGACTCAGAATGACACTTTTGACTCGAAATGACCCAGAATGATATTTTTTACTCAAAATGACACTTTGGACTTAGAACGACTTAAAATGACACTTTTGACACAAAATGACTCGAAAATCACACTTTTCACTCAACATGACTTAAAATGACACTTTTGACTCAACATGACTGAAAATAACACTTTTGACTCAAAATGACACTTTTGACTTGACTTGACACCTTTGACCTCCATATGACACTAAATGACACTTTCGACCTCAGAATGACACTAAATGACACTTTTGACCTCAAAATGACACTTAATGACACTTTTGACTTGACACTTTTGACCTCCAAATAACACTTCATGACACCTTTGACCTCAAAATGGCACTTTTGACTTGACACTTTTGACCTCCAAATGACACTTAATGACACTTTTGACCTCCAAATGACACTTAATGACACTTTTGACCTCCAAATGACACTTAATGACACTTTCGACTTGACTTGACACTTTTGACCTCAAAATGACACTTTTGACTCAAAATGACTCAAAATCACACTTTTGACTCAAAAACACACTTTTGACTCAAAATGACACTTTTGACTCAAAATGACTCAAAATCACACTTTTGACTCAAAAACACACTTTTGACTCAAAATGACTCAAAAATACACTTTTGACTTAAAATGACTAAAAAATATACTTTTGACTCAAAATGACACTTTTGACTTAAAATGACACTCTTGACTCCAAATCACTCAAAAATACACTTTTGACTCAAAATGACACTTTTGACTCAAAATGACACTTTTGACTCAAAATGACACTTTTGACTCAAAATGACTTAAAATGACACTTTTGACTCAAAATGACACTTATGACTCAAAATGACTCAAAAATACACTTTTGACTCAAAATGACACTTTTAACTCAGACTGACTCAAAATGACTCAAAATGACACTTTTTAACTCAAAATGACTTAAAATGACACTTTTGACTCAAAATGACACTTTTGACTTAAAAATACACTTTGGACTCAAAATGACACTTTTGACTCAAAGTGACTCAAAATGACACTTTTGACTCAAAGTGACTCAAAATGACACTTTTGACTTAAAATGACTCAAAAATACACTTTTGACTTAAAAATACACTTTTGACTCAAAATGACATTTTTGAAATAAATACACTTTTGACTCAAATGACACTTTTGACTCAAAATGACACTTTTGACTCAAAATGACTTAAAATGACATTTTTGACTCAAAATCACACTTTTGATGAAAAATGACTTTAACAATTTTTCAAGTCCAACATCATACTTTGATCGAAAAATGAAAAAAAAAATGGGTCCTACAAATATGTTCAAAAACACTCAAAAACATCCAAAATGCAAAAATAACACATTGTTGAAAAACACCTAAAAATGTTGGACTTTGTCAATTTTTCAAACTTTTGTTTTGGTAAATGGCTTTTTCGCAGTTTTCATACAGATATAAAATCGTTGCTAACTATCTGATTACTACTGGTCTTTGCCACGTAATAGAGTATAGTATTAGCTTTCCAGAACTGGTCTACTTTATAAAATCGGTTAAGACAACACTGAGATATATGCATGTAAAGTTGTAACAAAACACTTATGGAAACGCTTTTAATGCTTTATTCCATAGCTTGTAACTTTTAAATGGTTTATCCTACGACCTTTCTGATCATGCCAATCGATGCAGAAGGGTCGATTACCCCCTAGAGCAAACTTTCAGGCATTTATTTCCAGTAGAAATATTTATTTTTGCAAATGAAATTTCCCATAGACTTACATTATAATTACTTCCCTTTGTATTTTATTTATGCAAATTAGCTATACCACTAGTGTGATATTATAGAAAACATGTACTATATAAGCAAGTCCAAACATACATACTAATGGGTTGAAGTTGCGCATGCGCACTTCGGATGGGTGAAAGTAGTTCCTAACACTAACCCTAACCCTAACCCAATTAACAAAGAATGCACTGTAACCCTAACCCTAACCCTAACTCTAACCCTAACCCTAACCCTATATTCATACGCCACAACCAAATCACAACCCCTAACCCTAACACAAATTCCTCCGCCATACCCCACATTGGCATTTCCCTTAGGCCCTAACCCTAACCCTAACCCTAACCTAACCCTAACCCTAACCCTAACCCTAACCCTTAGCAATAGTAAATATGTCCTATTTCATCCCATTGGCACATACATTATCACAACAACTAGATAAATATCAGAGTTGTCTTTCTTACTTTGTCAAAAGCCTCTTAAATTATCATCCAATCAAAGCGCATTATTTTATTGATTGACGGAAAAGTGGGCGGGATCCCTCATTCCTCATCCCTCACTTTCGCAAAGTGCCTATACCCTAACCCTAACCCTAACCCTAACCCTAACCCTTAGCAATAGTAAATATGTCCTATTTCATCCCATTGGCACATACATTATCACAACAACTAGATAAATATCAGAGTTGTCTTTCTTACTTTGTCAAAAGCCTCTTAAATTATCATCCAATCAAAGCGCATTATTTTATTGATTGACGGAAAAGTGGGCGGGATCCCTCATTCCTCATCCCTCACTTTCGCAAAGTGCCTATACCCTAACCCTAACCCTAACCCTAACCCTAACCCTTAGCAATAGTAAATATGTCCTATTTCATCCCATTGGCACATACATTATCACAACAACTAGATAAATATCAGAGTTGTCTTTCTTACTTTGTCAAAAGCCTCTTAAATTATCATCCAATCAAAGCGCATTATTTTATTGATTGACGGAAAAGTGGGCGGGATCCCTCATTCCTCATCCCTCACTTTCGCAAAGTGCCTATACCCTAACCCTAACCCTAACCCTAACCCTAACCCTAACCCTAACCCTAAACCCTAACCCTAACCCTAACCCTAACCCTAACCCTAACCCTAACCTAACCCTAACCCTAACCCTAACCCTAACCCTAACCTAACCCTAACCCTAACCCTAACCCTAACCCTAACCCTTAGCAATAGTAAATATGTCCTATTTCATCCCATTGGCACATACATTATCACAACAACTAGATAAATATCAGAGTTGTCTTTCTTACTTTGTCAAAAGCCTCTTAAATTATCATCCAATCAAAGCGCATTATTTTATTGATTGACGGAAAAGTGGGCGGGATCCCTCATTCCTCATCCCTCACTTTCGCAAAGTGCCTATACCCTAACCCTAACCCTAACCCTAACCCTAACCCTAACCCTTAGCAATAGTAAATATGTCCTATTTCATCCCATTGGCACATACATTATCACAACAACTAGATAAATATCAGAGTTGTCTTTCTTACTTTGTCAAAAGCCTCTTAAATTATCATCCAATCAAAGCGCATTATTTTATTGATTGACGGAAAAGTGGGCGGGATCCCTCATTCCTCATCCCTCACTTTCGCAAAGTGCCTATACCCTAACCCTAACCCTAACCCTAACCCTAACCCTTAGCAATAGTAAATATGTCCTATTTCATCCCATTGGCACATACATTATCACAACAACTAGATAAATATCAGAGTTGTCTTTCTTACTTTGTCAAAAGCCTCTTAAATTATCATCCAATCAAAGCGCATTATTTTATTGATTGACGGAAAAGTGGGCGCGATCCCTCATTCCTCATCCCTCACTTTCGCAAAGTCCCTATACCCTAACCCTAACCCTAACCCTAACCCTTAGCAATAGTAAATATGTCCTATTTCATCCCATTGGCACATACAATATCACAACAACTAGATAAATATCAGAGTTGTCTTTCTTACTTTGTCAAAAGCCTCTTAAATTATCATCCAATCAAAGCGCATTATTTTATTGATTGACGGAAAAGTGGGCGGGATCCCTCATTCCTCATCCCTCACTTTCGCAAAGTGCCTATACCCTAACCCTAACCCTAACCTAACCCTAACCCTAACCCTAACCTAACCCTAACCCTAACCCTAACCCTAACCCTATACCCTAACCCTAACCCTAACCCTAACCCTAACCCTAACCCTAACCCTAACCAAGTAAGTTAACATACAACCCTTACACACCTTAACCCAGTAAGCAAACCTACAACCCCTTACACACCTTAACACAGTAAGTTAACCTACAACCCCTTCGAACCTTAACACTTAAAGTTAATCTACAACCCTTTACACACCTTAACCCAGTAAGTAAACCTACAACCCCTTACACACCTTACCACAGTAAGTTAACCTACAACCCCTTACACATCTTAACACAGTAAGTTAACCTACAACCCCTTACCCATCTTAACCCTGTAAATAAACTTACAACCCCTTACCCACCTTAACATAGTAAGTAAACTTACAACCCCTTACCCACCTTAACACAGTAAGTAAACTTACAACCCCTTACCCACCTTTACCAAGTAAGTTAAGGTACAACCACTTACACACCTTAACCCAGTAACAAAACCTACAACCCCTTACACACCTTAACACAGTAAGTAAACCTACAACCCCTTACACACCTTAGCACAGTGAGTAAACCTACAACCCCTTACCGCCTTAACACAGTAAGTAAACTTACAACCCCTTACCCACCTTAACACAGTAAGTAAACTTACAACCCCTTATCCACCTTTACCAAGTAAGTGAAGCTACAACCACTTACACACCTTAACCCAGTAACCAAACCTACAACCCCATACACACCTTAACACAGTAAGTAAACCTACAACCCCTTACACACCTTAACACAGTGAGTAAACCTACAACCCCTTACACACCTTAACACAGTAAGTAAACTTACAACCCCTTACCCACCTTAACACAGTAAGTAAACTTACAACCCATTACCCACCTTTACCAAGTAAGTTAAGGTACAACCACTTACACACCTTAACCCAGTAACCAAACCTACAACCCCTTGCACACCTTAACACAGTAAGTAAACCTACAACCCCTTACACACCTTAACACAGTAGGTTAACCTACATCCCCTTACACACCTTAACACAGTAAGTTAACCTACAACCCCTTACCCACTTTTAGCCAGTAAGTAAACCTACAATACCTTACGCATCTTAACTCATTAAGTTAAAAATTTCAAATATAAACTTTGACTGCTCATATATCAGCCATTTCTCAACCGATTTTCAGGAATAAACCTGTTTTAAAAAGCTGAGGATATACGCGTTTCAATGCGTTCTCGGTTATTCAAATCATTTAAGGATTAACAGAGAAACAGGCGTTTGAAGGGTAAGGGTTGGAGTTAGATATAGGCTTAACGTTAGGGCCTGTATCTCAATGATTTCTCATCCAATGTTAATGATCAAGAGCGCGTTGGAAAGGGCATTACATATGCTTTTCAAAGCGTCCTCGGTCATTCAAATCGAAAAAAAAATAACTGAGATACAGACCCAAACGCTAGCCTTATCTTTAATCCTAACCATTAATGATATTTTAGGGGAGATAACTCTAACTTATATCTCAGTATGTTCAGGGTTAGGTAGAAGGTTAGCGTTAGTGCCTGTATCTCAGTCATTTCTTATCGGATTTGGCCGATCGAGAGCTTGTGTTGGAAAGGGAATTTTATACCTTTTTACACTCTGAAATAAAGGAGGATATTGAGTAAGGGACAATCCAAAATTGTCAACATTTTTCACAAGTCTACAAAGAGCACACTTTTTTGAAAACCCCCTCACTCCCACAAAAAGTGTACATCAACATTTTATTCTATACTTGTTTCTAGATACTTCACGTGTTATGATATTGTAATTATTATATTTATTTATCTTGGCCTAATTTGTTTTGCATAGCCTTATAACATGTATACTATGTTTACATAATACTTATAGTTGTTTACCAAATAATGTTATAACTGCGCAGTTTAGAAATCACTGGAACAATAATGGATAGTGGTGGAATGACTAGAACTTTCTATTTGACTTACGTAATAATTATGGTGTGATTCGAACTTCTACCATATTCCAGAGGTTTCCGTTCTACAGTATATATACGGACAAGAAAGTTAGACTTTCAGAACATCATTTATCGGACCACAGATAGACATTCTTGTGTTCTCAGCTGTTGGATTTATTTACGTTTCACACATCGTAATTGACAGACTTTTATTTTCGTTACATCATACTAGATTGTGACTGATTGGATATAATATTCCGTTTGGATTCAGGCAACAGTGACCAGAATTCCGGATCAAGAAAAAACAGGATTTTGAACAGCTAAGTTGACATTTTAGTTTTTTTGTGTAATATTATTTTGTAAACTTGTATATAATAAATCTTGTTAAATTTTATTATTGATTTGTGTCTTTTGTTGGCTACAATTTAAAAGGTGATTTCGGCCGTAACAGAAATTGGGGGCTCGTCTCGGGAGAACGTTCATATCTTATTAAATTTTTTCAGTATTTTTATTAGAATTAGCCAACAAAATTCTACAAAATGGAATTTGATGCTGGTAAATTTTTGAAAACGCCAGACCTGGAAAGGTTTGATAAATTAAAGAAAGAAGAATTAGTGTTGCTTGCTAAACATCTAAAAATAGATTTTAGAGCATCTATGAGAAAACAAATTATAAAAAATTTGGTAATTGACAATTTAGTTGACTTAGAAATTTTTGGTGAAGAGGCTCTTGACCTCAAGGTCGAAAATGTTGATTCTTTCAGATTAAAACAGCTTGAATTAGAACATGAACTTAAATTAAAACAACTTGAATTAGAAAAGGAAGATAGATTTAAATTAAAACAATTGGAAAACGAAGTTAAATTAAAACAACTAGAAAAAGAAGATGAATTTAAATTAAAACAATTAGAAAAAGAAGATGAATTTAAATTAAAACAATTACAGGCAGAACTTGAAATGAGGGAAAGGTTAGAGATGGAGAAAATAAAAATAGAAATGGCTAAAGTAGAAAGCAACACTAAGTCAAAATCAGAACATTTTGAGGCAGCAAAAAATATACGTTTGGTTCCTAAATTTTGTGAAAAAACTGTTGATAAATTTTTTCCACAATTTGAGAAAATTGCTCAAAATTTGAAATGGCCAAAGCCTTATTGGACTACAATGCTGCAAAGTGTTTTTGTGGGCAAGGCCGCTGAAATTTACTCAGCACTTTCTTCAGAAAAAAGTTCTGATTATGACACTGTTAAACAGGAAGTTTTGAAAGCTTATGAGCTAGTGCCAGAAGCATATAGACAGAAATTTAGGTCTTATAAAAAGTTTGAAACACAAACCTATGTTGAATTTGCTAGGGAAAAAGAAGATCTATTTGATAAATGGCTTACGTCAAAGAGAATAGATAAAAATTTTGATAAATTAAGACAATTAATGTTATTAGAAGAGTTCAAGCAGTGTGTTAATTTAGACTTAAAAACACATTTAGATGACAAAACTGTTGAGACATTGCAAGATGCAGCTGTTGTTTCCGATAATTATACCATTTCACATAAAAGAAGTTTCAAATGTCAAAATTTTAATACTTCTAGCGGAAATTACAAAAATCAAAGCACTGAGCGTACTGATTGTAAGCCTGTTGCACAGAATAAGAGTCCGTCTAGTTATAATATGTCTGGTCCAAAGTTTGATACTTTTGAGAAGAAGTCACTAACTTGTGCTTATTGTAAGAAAAATGGTCACCTGATGGCTGATTGTTTTAGACTCCAGAAGAAGAATGAAAGAGATCATAAGCCCAAGTCCAGTGCTTGTACGACACCCGTTGTTACCAATAAGTTGGAATGTCCTGCGAGTCAGGCTTTTAAGTCCAGTTTTTGTGATTACATGGAGGATTATAAGCCCTTTATGTCTGATGGGTTTGTTTCTATTGTTGATAATACTACTCCTCAGCCTATTAAGATTTTACGGGACACTGGAGCTTCTCAGTCTTTGTTGTTAGAAGGTGTGTTGCCTTTGTCCGAGGAGACGTCCGTTGGTGCCTCCGTTTTGTTACGAGGTGTGGAGTTAGGTTGTATAGATGTTCCCCTCCATCGTATTTATTTGAAGTCAGATTTAATTACTGGACCAGTTGTTGTGGGTGTTCGTCCTACACTCCCTGTTGAGGGTGTTTCATTATTGCTAGGAAATGATCTAGCTAGGAACAAAGTGGTCGCTGAACCAATTGTTACAAGTGAACCGGTGGTGGATGTTAAATCACCTGAAGAAGATGCTGAACTGTATCCAGCTTGTGTTGTTACTAGGGCAATGGCAAGAAAACAACAAGATGAGGATTTACAAGAAGGCCAGTATGATTATATGGACCTTTCTGACACTTTCTTTGCCGACATTGAAGGTCCCGGTAGCTCAGAAAAGGCCATAATCAGACCACCTGGTACTAACAAACGTGTAATTATGCCATGGCCAGACGTGAATAGCCATTCATTAGACAAAAGGGCATTTAGGGAAGAACAGAATAAAGACTCTGAGGTTCTTCAGCTCTGCAAGAGGGCTCTACCCCAAGAAGAAGCAGACAAAGTGGCCGAATGTTACTACCATCAAGACGGCATTTTGATGAGGAAGTGGAGGCCCCCTGATGCTATCCCAGAGGAGGAATGGAGAGTGGTATACCAAGTGGTGGTGCCTAAAGTCTATAGGCAAGAAATTATTGGTCTTGCCCATGACACCCCCTTGGCTGGACATTTAGGTATAAGGAAGACTTGCCTTAAGATATTACAACATTTCTACTGGCCCAGACTTAGAAATGATGTCACAGAATACTGCAAATCATGCCATATATGCCAGGTTGTTGGCAAGCCTAACCAGAAAATACCACCAGCACCACTTCTGCCAATTCCAGCCTTTGAAGAACCTTTCAGCCGAGTACTTATTGATTGCGTTGGACCTTTACCAAAGACCAAGACTGGAAATGCTTATTTATTAACGATCATGTGTACATCCACTCGCTTTCCTGAGGCGATTCCCTTAAGGAATATCAAGACACCAACTATTGTCAAAGCTCTTATCAAATTTTTCACATTAGTAGGACTTCCTAAGTCTATACAGTCCGACCAGGGTTCAAATTTCATGTCAGGTTTATTTCAGCAGGTCGTTTACCAGTTAGGGATTGCTCAGTATAGATCAAGTGCTTATCATCCAGAATCTCAAGGTGCCTTAGAACGTTTTCATCAAACACTGAAGAACATGATTAGAACTTTTTGTCTTCAATTTGACAGGGACTGGGATGATGGTGTTCACTTTCTACTTTTTGCGGTCCGAGAGGCTGTTCAGGAATCCCTTGGTTTTAGCCCCTTTGAGTTAGTGTTTGGTCATACTGTAAGGGGACCTTTGAAATTGATTAAGGAAAAATGGCTTACTGAACACACTGACTTGAATCTTCTAGACTATGTATCTAGATTTAAAGAAAAATTGTATACTGCTTGTCAAATTGCTCAGAAAAACTTAAAAACTGTACAGAATAAGATGAAAATATGGTATGATAAAGATGCCAGGGACAGAGTTTTTGAGCCTGGTGATAAAGTACTTGTATTTTTGCCAGTCCCTGGGCATCCTTTACAGGCTAAATACTGTGGTCCTTATACAATCGAGAGTAAAATCAATGATTTGAATTATATAGTAAAAACTCCAGGTCGGCGTAAACAAAATAGAGTGTGTCACATTAATATGTTAAAACCATATTTTGAGCGTACTAATGAAGGTGAGAGTAAACCAGTTGCCACTTTAGCCATGGTTAAATTGGAGAACGATCATGACAAACCAGATCTAATTGAACCATCTGTTGATTCCAAGACTATGGAACAAACTGTTAGATTGAAAAATTCTGAAATTTTATCAGATTTAGACTCAAAACTTGCACATCTGACTTTCGATCGCAGAGAAAAATTGAAAACTTTGGTATTTTCTTTTAAAAATCTTTTTCCAGATGTGCCAAACAAAACCACTGCTGTTTGTCATGATGTTGATGTAGGCGATGCTTCTCCAATTAAGCAACATCCTTACCGGCTCAATCCACTTAAACTTGATGTTATGAGACAAGAAATTAGATATATGCTTGACAATGATATTATTGAGCCGAGTAACAGTGAATGGAGCTCTCCTTGTCTTCTTGTACCCAAACCAGATAAAACCTTTCGTTTCGTTACTGATTTCAGAAAAGTAAACTCAGTCTCAAAATCTGACTCCTATCCGATTCCAAGGATAGACGATTGCATTGATAACATTGGACAATCAAAATTCGTAAGCAAATTTGATTTATTAAAAGGTTACTGGCAGGTCCCCCTGACACCGAGAGCTCGTGAAATATCAGCTTTTGTCACACCAGACGGCTTATTTCAATATACTGTCATGCCGTTTGGTATGAAAAATGCTCCAGCTACATTTCAAAGAATGATCAATAATGTTATAAAAGATTTAGACTGTTGTTATGCTTATATTGATGATCTTATTGTATGTAGTGATAGCTGGGAAGAGCATTTAACACATTTATATAATACTTTTGATAGATTGTCACAATCAAATTTGACTGTTAATCTTGCTAAAAGTGAATTTTGTAAGGCCACTGTTGATTATTTAGGGCACACAGTTGGCCAAGGTCAAGTGAAACCTATTATGGCTAAAGTGGATGCAATTACCAATTTTCCTCCTCCTACAAATAAAAAACAACTTATGAGATATTTAGGCATGATTGGATTTTACAGAAAATTTTGTTCAAATTTTGCTACTGTTGTTCAACCATTGACTCATCTTTTACGAAAAGATTCTAAATTCATCTGGAGTGATAATTGTCAAAACTCTTTTGAAAAAAGCAAATCACTTTTAATTAACAGTCCCGTTCTTATCACTCCAGACTTTAAAAAGCAATTCAAACTTGCCGTTGATGCAAGTGATGTAGGAGTTGGAGCCGTTTTATATCAAGAAACAGATGATAATGTTGAGAAACCTATATCATATTTTTCCAAGAAATTAGATAAACATCAGAAAAATTATTCCACTATTGAAAAAGAATGTTTTGCACTGTTGTCTGCACTTCAACATTTTGACGTATATTTAAATCCCACTATGCATCCTATTCTGGTTTATACTGATCATAATCCTCTCACCTTCATACATAAAATGAGAAACAAAAACCAAAGGTTGACTAGGTGGAGTTTATTGTTACAGGAATATGATATTATTGTAAAACATATTAAAGGTAAAGATAATGTAATAGCAGATGCTTTATCTAGATCTTATTGAAACACTGTATACATACTATATATTTTTGTATATATTGTTCATGAAGTTCTCGTTACACTCAAACTTCTTTTAAGGGGGGAGGTGTTATGATATTGTAATTATTATATTTATTTATCTTGGCCTAATTTGTTTTGCATAGCCTTATAACATGTATACTATGTTTACATAATACTTATAGTTGTTTACCAAATAATGTTATAACTGCGCAGTTTAGAAATCACTGGAACAATAATGGATAGTGGTGGAATGACTAGAACTTTCTATTTGACTTACGTAATAATTATGGTGTGATTCGAACTTCTACCATATTCCAGAGGTTTCCGTTCTACAGTATATATACGGACAAGAAAGTTAGACTTTCAGAACATCATTTATCGGACCACAGATAGACATTCTTGTGTTCTCAGCTGTTGGATTTATTTACGTTTCACACATCGTAATTGACAGACTTTTATTTTCGTTACATCATACTAGATTGTGACTGATTGGATATAATATTCCGTTTGGATTCAGGCAACAGTGACCAGAATTCCGGATCAAGAAAAAACAGGATTTTGAACAGCTAAGTTGACATTTTAGTTTTTTTGTGTAATATTATTTTGTAAACTTGTATATAATAAATCTTGTTAAATTTTATTATTGATTTGTGTCTTTTGTTGGCTACAATTTAAAAGGTGATTTCGGCCGTAACACACGTATTATTTGAACATCAGTATATAAAAAAGTGTACACAAAAAATGATGATTTCAAACCCCCCCTAGTGTGCTCTTTGTAGACTAGTGAAAAATGTTGACAATTTTGGATGACTCCTAAGTTTTAAAAACGCTGCCGCAAAACAAAACTACGAATGGAAATACCAAAATTTTATGATGGCTGGAGGGTTGCGATTGTAGATTCATTGATGAATGATAACCCTAACTCTAAACTTTCCAATTTCAGAAGTTGATCCCATACTTTTTAGCTGATGCTAAGTTTAGATCCTATAGATCCATCGAAGGTAAGGAAAACCTTGAAGATCTTCTCAAAATGTTCTGTACTGAAATATATAATAGCTAGACTAATAGTTATTCTCATATTTCAATCAGAACCAAAACTACCACAATAAGTAAACCTACAACCCTTTACACACCTTAACACAGTAAGTTAACCTACAACCCCTTAGACACCTTAACACTGTAAGTTAAACTATTACCCCTTACCCACTTTAACACAGTAAGTAAACTTACAACCCTTTAAACACCTTCACACAGTAAGTTAAGCTACAACCCCTAACACACCTTAATTCAGTAAGTAAACTTACAACCCCCTTACACATCTTAACACAGAAAGTAAACTTACAACCCCTTACACACCTTAATACAGTAAGTAAACTTACAACCCCTTACACACCTTAACACAGTAAGTTAACCTACAACCCCTTCGAACCTTAACACAGTAAGTTAATCTACAACCCTTTACACACCTTAACCCAGTAAGTAAACCTACAACCCCTTCCACACCTTACCACAGTAAGTAAACCTACAACCCATTACACATCTTAACACAGTAAGTTAACCTACAACCCCTTACCCATCTTAACCCAGTAAGTAAACTTACAACCCCTTACACACCTTAACACAGTAAGTAAACTTACAACCCCTTACCCACCTTAACACAGTAAGTAAACTTACAACCGCTTACCCACCTTTACCAAGTAAGTTAAGCTACAACCACTTGCACACCTTAACCCAGTAACAAAACCTACAACCCCTTACACACCTTAACACAGTAAGTAAACCTACAACCCCTTACACACTTTAACACAGTGAGTAAACCTACAACCCCTTACACACCTTAACACAGTAAGTAAACTTACAACCCCTTACCCACCTAAACACAGTAAGTAAACTTACAACCCCTTACCCACCTTTACCAAGTAAGTTAAGCTACAACCACTTACACACCTTAACCCAGTAACCAAACCTACAACCCCTTACACACCTTAACACAGTAAGTAAACCTACAACCCCTTACACAACTTAACACAGTGAGTAAACCTACAACCCCTTACACACCTTAACACAGTAAGTAAACTTACAACCCATTACCCACCTTTACCAAGTAAGTTAAGCTACAACCACTTACACACCTAAATCCAGTAACCAAACCTACAACCCCTTACACACCTTAACACAGTAAGTAAACCTACAACCCCTTACACATCTTAACACAGTAAGTTAACCTACAACCCCTTACACACTTTAACACAGTAAGTTAACCTACAACCCCTTACCCACTTTTAGCCAGTAAGTAAACCTAAAATACCTTACGCATCTTAACTCATTAAGTTGAAAATTTTAAATATAAACTTTGACTGCTCATATATCAGCCATTTCTGAACCGATTTTCAGGAATAAACCTGTTTTAAAAAGCTGAGGATATACGCGTTTCAATGCGTTCTCGGTTATTCAAATCATTTAAGGATTAACAGAGATACAAGCGTTTGAAGGGTAAGGGTTGGGGTTAAATATAGGCTTAACGTTAGGGCCTGTATCTCAATGATTTCTCATTCGATTTCATTCAATGTTAATGATCAAGGGCGCGTTGGAAAGGGCATTTCATATGCTTTTCAAAGCGTCCTCGGTCATTCAAATCGGATAAAAAATAATTGAGATACAGACCCAAACGCTAGCCTTATCTTTAATCCTAACCATTAATGATATTCTAGGGGAGATAACTCTAACTTATATCTCAGTATGTTCAGGGTTAGGTAGAAAGTTAGCGTTAGTGCCTGTATCTCAGTCATTTCTTATCGGATTTGACCGATCGAGAGCTTGTTGGAAAGGGAATTTTATACCTTTTTACACTCTGAAATAAAGGAGGATTTTGGGTAAGGGACTATCCAAAATTGTCAACATTTTTCACAAGTCTACAAAGAGCACACTTTTTTGAAAACCCCCTCACTCCCACAAAAAGTGTACATCAACATTTTATTCTATACTTGTTTCTAGATACTTCACGTATTATTTGAACATCAGTATATAAAAAAGTGTACACAAAAAATGATGATTTCAAAACCCCCTCCCCCCTAGTGTGCTCTTTGTAGACTCGTGAAAAATGTTGACAATTTTAGATGACTCCTAAGTTAAAAACGCTGCCGCCAAACAAAACTACGAATGGAAATACCAAAATTCTATGATGGCTGGAGGGTTGCGATTGTAGATGCATTGATGAACGATAACCATAACTCTAAACTTTCCAATTTCAGAAGTTGATCCCATACTTTTTAGCTGATGCTAAGTTTAGATCCTATAGACCCATCGAAAGTAAGGAAAACCTTGAAGATCTTCTCAAAATGTTCTGTACTGAAATATATAATAGCTAGACTAATAGTTATTCTCATATTTCAATCAGAACCAAAACTACCGCAATAAGTAAACCTACAACCCTTTACACACCTTAACACAGTAAGTTCACCTACAACCCCTTAGACACCTTAACACAGTAAGTTAAACTATTACCCCTTACCCACTTTAACACAGTAAGTTAAGCTACAACCCCTAACACACCTTAATACAGTAAGTAAACTTACAACCCCCTTACACATCTTAACACAGTAAGTAAAGCTACAACCCCTTACACACCTTAACACAGTAAGTAAACTTACAACCCCTTACCCACCTTAACACAGTAACTAAACTTATAACTCCTTACCCACCTTTACCAAGTAAGTTAACATACAACCACTTACACACCTTATTTCAGAGTGTAAAAAGGTATAAAATTCCCTTTCCAACACAAGCTCTCGATCGGCCAAATCCGATAAGAAATGACTGAGATACAGGCACTAACGCTAACCTTCTACCTAACCCTGAACATACTGAGATATAAGTTAGAGTTATCTCCCCTAGAATATCCTTAATGGTTAGGATTAAAGATAAGGCTAGCGTTTGGGTCTGTATCTCACTTATTTTTTATCCGATTTGAATGACCGAGGACGCTTTGAAAAGCATATGTAATGCCCTTTCCAACGCGCTCTTGATCATTAACATTGCATGAGAAATCATTGAGATACAGGCCCTAACGTTAAGCCTATATCTAACCCCAACCCTTACCCTTCAAACGCCTGTATCTCTGTTAATCCTTAACTGATTTGATTAACCGAGAACGCGTATATCCTCAGCTTTTTAAAACAGGTTTATTCCTGAAAATCGGTTCAGAAATGGCTCATATATGAGCAGTCAAAGTTTATATTTGAAATTTTCAAGTTAATGAGTTAAGATGCGTAAGGTATTGTAGATTTACTAACTGGCTAAAAGTAGGTAAGGGGTTGTAGGTTAACTTACTGTGTTAAGGTGTGTAAGGGGTTGTAGGTTAACTTACTGTGTTAAGATGTGTAAGGGGTTGTAGGTTTACTTACTGTGTTAAGGTGTGTAAGGGGTTGTAGGTTTGGTTACTGGGTTAAGGTGTGTAAGTGGTTGTAGCTTAACTTACTTGGTAAAAGTGGGTAATGGGTTGTAAGTTTACTTACTGTGTTAAGGTGGGTAAGGGGTTGTAAGTTTACTTACTGTGTTAAGGTGTGTAAGGGGTTGTAGGTTTACTCACTGTGTTAAGGTGTGTAAGGGGTTGTAGGTTTACTTACTGTGTTAAGGTGTGTAAGGGGTTGTAGGTTTGGTTACTGGGTTAAGGTGTGTAAGTGGTTGTAGCTTAACTTACTTGGTAAAGGTGGGTAAGGGGTTGTAAGTTTACTTACTGTGTTAAGGCGGTAAGGGGTTGTAGGTTTACTCACTGTGTTAAGGTGTGTAAGGGGTTGTAGGTTTACTTACTGTGTTAAGGTGTGTAAGGGGTTGTAGGTTTTGTTACTGGGTAAAGGTGTGTAAGTGGTTGTACCTTAACTTACTTGGTAAAGGTGGGTAAGGGGTTGTAAGTTTACTTACTGTGTTAAGGTGGGTAAGGGGTTGTAAGTTTACTTACTATGTTAAGGTGTGTAAAGGGTTGTAAGTTTATTTACTGGGTTAAGATGGGTAAGGGGTTGTAGGTTAACTTACTGTGTTAAGATGTGTAATGGGTTGTAGGTTTACTTACTGTGGTAAGGTGTGTAAGGGGTTGTAGGTTTACTTACTGGGTTAAGGTGTGTAAAGGGTTGTAGATTAACTTTAAGTGTTAAGGTTCGAAGGGGTTGTAGGTTAACTTACTGTGTTAAGGTGTGTAAAGGGTTGTAGGTTTACTTATTGTGGTAGTTTTGGTTCTGATTGAAATATGAGAATAACTATTAGTCTAGCTATTATATATTTCAGTACAGAACATTTTGAGAAGATCTTCAAGGTTTTCCTTACCTTCGATGGATCTATAGGATCTAAACTTAGCATCAGCTAAAAAGTATGGGATCAACTTCTGAAATTGGAAAGTTTAGAGTTAGGGTTATCGTTCATCAATGGATCTACAATCGCAACCCTCCAGCCATCATAAAATTTTGGTATTTCCATTCGTAGTTTTGTTTTGCGGCAGCGTTTTTAAAACTTAGGAGTCATCCAAAATTGTCAACATTTTTCACTAGTCTACAAAGAGCACACTAGGGGGGAGGGGGTTTTGAAATCATCATTTTTTGTGTACACTTTTTTATATACTGATGTTCAAATAATACGTGAAGTATCTAGAAACAAGTATAGAATAAAATGTTGATGTACACTTTTTGTGGGAGTGAGGGGGTTTTCAAAAAAGTGTGCTCTTTGTAGACTTGTGAAAAATGTTGACAATTTTGGATTGTCCCTTACCCAATATCCTCCTTTATTTCAGAGTGTAAAAAGGTATAAAATTCCCTTTCCAACACAAGCTCTCGATCGGCCAAATCCGATAAGAAATGACTGAGATACAGGCACTAACGCTAACCTTCTACCTAACCCTAAACATACTGAGATATAAGTTAGAGTTATCTCCCCTAGAATATCCTTAATGGTTAGGATTAATGATAAAGCTAGCGTTTGGGTCTGTATCTCACTTATTTTTTATCTGATTTGAATGACCGAGGACGCTTTGAAAAGCATATGTAATGCCCTTTCCAACGCGCTCTTGATCATTAACATTGGATGAGAAATCATTGAGATACAGGCCCTAACGTTAATCTTATATCTAACCCCAACCCTTACCCTTCAAACGCCTGTATCTCTGTTAATCCTTAAATGATTTGAATAACCGAGAACGCATTGAAACGCGTATATCCTCAGCTTCTTAAAACAGGTTTATTCCTGAAAATCGGTTGAGAAATGGCTGATATATGAGCAGTCAAAGTTTATATTTGAAATTTTTAACTTAATGAGTTAAGATGCGTAAGGTATTGAAGGTTTACTTACTGGCTAAAAGTGGGTAAGGGGTTGTAGGTTAACTTACTGTGTTAAGGTGTGTAAGGGGTTGTAGGTTAACCTACTGTGTTAAGATGTGTAAGGGGTTGTAGGTTTACTTACTGTGTTAAGGTGTGTAAGGGGTTGTAGGTTTGGTTACTGGGTTAAGGTGTGTAAGTGGTTGTAGCTTAACTTACTTGGTAAAGGTGGGTAAGGGGTTGTAAGTTTACTTACTGTGTTAAGGTGTGTAAGGGGTTGTAGGTTTGGTTACTGGGTTAAGGTGTGTAAGTGGTTGTACCTTAACTTACTTGGTAAAGGTGGGTAAGGGGTTGTAAGTTTACTTACTGTGTTAAGGTGGGTAAGGGGTTGTAAGTTTACTTACTATGTTAAGGTGTGTAAGGGGTTGTAAGTTTATTTACTGGGTTAAGATGGGTAAGGGGTTGTAGGTTAACTTACTGTGTTAAGATGTGTAATGGGTTGTAGGTTTACTTACTGTGGTAAGGTGTGTAAGGGGTTGTAGGTTTACTTACTGGGTTAAGGTGTGTAAAGGGTTGTAGATTAATTTTAAGTGTTAAGGTTCGAAGGGGTTGGAGGTTAACTTACTGTGTTAAGGTGTGTAAGGGTTTGTAGGTTTCCTTACTGGGTTAAGGTGTGTAAGTGGTTGTATGTTAACTTACTTGGTAAAGGTGGGTAAGGAGTTATAAGTTTAGTTACTGTGTTAAGGTGGGTAAGGGGTTGTAAGTTTCCTTTCTGTGTTAAGGTGTGTAAGGGGTTGTAGGTTTACTTACTGTGTTATGATGTGTAAGGGGTTGTAAGTTTACTTACTGTATTAAGGTGTGTTAGGGGTTGTAGCTTAACTTACTGTGTGAAGGTGTGTAAAGGGTTGTAAGTTTACTTACTGTGTTACAATGGGTAAGGGGTGGTAGTTTAACTTACTGTGTTAAGGTGTATAAGGGGTTGTAAGTTAACTTACTGTGTTAAGGTGTGTAAAGGGTTGTAGGTTTACTTATTGTGGTAATTTTGGTTCTGATTGAAATATGAGAATAACAATTAGTCTAGCTATTATATATTTCAGTACAGAACATTTTGAGAAGATCTTCAAGGTTTTCCTTACCTTCGATGGATCTATAGGATCTAAACTTAGCATCAGCTAAAAAGTATGGGATCATCTTCTAAAATAGGAAAGTTTAGGGTTAGGGTTATCGTTCATCAATGCATCTACAATCGCAACCCTCCAGCCATCATCGAATTTTGGTATTTCCATTCGTAGTTTTGTTTGGCGGCAGCGTTTTTGACTTAGGAGTCATCCAAAATTGTCAACATTTTTCACGAGTCTACAAAGAGCACATTAGGGGGGAGAGGGTTTCGAAATCATCATTTTTTGTGTACAATTTTTTATATACTGATGTTCAAATAATACGTGAAGTATCTAGAAACAAGTATAGAATAAAATGTTGATGTACACTTTTTGTGGGAGTGAGGGGGTTTTCAAAAAGTATGCTCTTTGTAGACTTGTGAAAAATGTTGACAATTTTGGATAGTCCCTTACCCAATATCCTCCTTTATTTCAGAGTGTAAAAAGGTATAAAATCCCCTTTCCAACAAGCTCTCGATCGGAATAATCCGATAAGAAATGACTGAGATACAGGCACTAACGCTTACCTTCTACCTAACCCTGAACATACTGAGATATAAGTTAGAGTTATCTCCCCTAGAATATCATTAATGGTTAGGATTGAAGATAAGGCTAGCGTTTGGGTCTGTATCTCACTTATTTTTTATCCGATTTGAATGACCGAGGACGCTTTGAAAAGCATATGAAATGCCCTTACCAACGCGCCCTTGAACATTAACATTGGATGAGAAATCATTGAGATACAGGCCCTAACGTTAAGCCTATATCTAACCCCAACCCTGACCCTTCAGACGCCCGTATCTCTGTTAATTTGTAAATGATTTGAATAACCGAGAACGCATTGAAACGCGTATATCCTCAGCTTTTTAAAACAGGTTTATTCCTGAAAATTGGTTCAGAAATGGCTGATATATGAGCAGTCAAAGTTTATATTTGAAATTTTCAACTTAATGAGTTAAGATGCGTAAGGTATTGTAGGTTTACTTACTGGCTTAAAGTGGGTAAGGGGTTGTAGGTTAATTTACTGTGTTAAGGTGTGTAAGGGGTTGTAGGTTAACTTACTGTGTTAAGATGTGTAAGGGGTTGTAGTTTTACTTACTGTGTCAAGGTGTTTACAGGGTTGTAGGTTTTGTTACTGGGTTAAGGTGTGTAAGTGGTTGTAGCTTAACTTACATGGTAAAGTTGGGTAAGGGGTTGTCAGTTTACTTACTGTGTTAAGGTGGGTAAGGGGTTGTAAGTTTACTTACTGTGTTAAGGTGTGTAAGGGGTTGTGGGTTTATTCACTGTGTTAAGGTGTGTAAGGGGTTGTAGGTTTACTTACTGTGTCAAGGTGTGTTAGTGGTTGTAGGTTTGGTTACTGGGTTAAGGTGTGTAAGTTGTTGTAGCTTAACTTACCTGGTAAAGGTGTGTAAGGGGTTGTAAGTTTACTTACTGGGTTAAGATGGGTAAGGGGTTGTAGGTTTACTTACTGTGTTAAGGCGGTAAGGGGTTGTAGGTTTACTCACTGTGTTAAAGTGTGTAAGGGGTTGTAGGTTTACTTACTGTGTTAAGGTGTGTAAGGGGTTGTAGGTTTTGTTACTGGGTTAAGGTGTGTAAGTGGTTGTACCTTAACTTACTTGGTAAAGGTGGGTAAGGGGTTGTAAGTTTACTTACTGTATTAAGGTGGGTATGGGGTTGTAAGTTTACTTACTATGTTAAGGTGTGTAAAGGGTTGTAAGTTTATTTACTGGGTTAAGATGGGTAAGGGGTTGTAGGTTAACTTACTGTGTTAAGATGTGTAATGGGTTGTAGGTTTACTTACTGTGGTAAGGTGTGTAAGGGGTTGTAGGTTTACTTACTGGGTTAAGGTGTGTAAAGGGTTGTAGATTAACTTTAAGTGTTAAGGTTCGAAGGGTTGTAGGTTAACTTACTGTGTTAATGTGTGTAAGGGTTTGTAGGTTTGCTTACTGGGTTAAGGTGTGTAAGTGGTTGTATGTTAACTTACTTGGTAAAGGTGGGTAAGGAGTTATAAGTTTAGTTACTGTGTTAAGGTGGGTAAGGGGTTGTAAGTTTACTTACTGTGTTAAGGTGTGTAAGGGGTTGTAGGTTTACTAACTGTGTTATGATGTGTAAGGGGTTGTAAGTTTACTTACTGTATTAAGGTGTGTTAGGGGTTGTAGCTTAACTTACTGTGTGAAGGTGTGTAAAGGGTTGTAAGTTTACTTACTGTGTTACAATGGGTAAGGGGTGGTAGTTTAACTTACTGTGTTAAGGTGTATAAGGGGTTGTAAGTTAACTTACTGTGTTAAGGTGTGTAAAGGGTTGTAGGTTTACTTATTGTGGTAATTTTGGTTCTGATTGAAATATGAGAATAACAATTAGTCTAGCTATTATATATTTCAGTACAGAACATTTTGAGAAGATCTTCGAGGTTTTCCTTACCTTCGATGGATCTATAGGATCTAAACTTAGCATCAGCTAAAAAGTATGGGATCATCTTCTAAAATAGGAAAGTTTAGGGTTAGGGTTATCGTTCATCAATGCATCTACAATCGCAACCCTCCAGCCATCATCGAATTTTGGTATTTCCATTCGTAGTTTTGTTTGGCGGCAGCGTTTTTGACTTAGGAGTCATCCAAAATTGTCAATTTTTTTCACGAGTCTACAAAGAGCACACTAGGGGGGAGAGGGTTTCGAAATCATCATTTTTTGTGTACAATTTTTTATATACTGATGTTCAAATAATACGTGAAGTATCTAGAAACAAGTATAGAATAAAATGTTGATGTACACTTTTTGTGGGAGTGAGGGGGTTTTCAAAAAAGTGTGCTCTTTGTAGACTTGTGAAAAATGTTGACAATTTTGGATAGTCCCTTACCCAATATCCTCCTTTATTTCAGAGTGTAAAAAGGTATAAAACCCCCTTTCCAACAAGCTCTCGATCGGAATAATCCGATAAGAAATGACTGAGATACAGGCACTAACGCTAACCTTCTACCTAACCCTAAACATACTGAGATATAAGTTAGAGTTATCTCCCCTAGAATATCATTAATGGTTAGGATAGAAGATTAGGCTAGCGTTTGGGTCTGTATCTCAGTTATTTTTTATCCGATTTGAATGACCGAGGACGCTTTGAAAAGCATATGAAATGCCCTTACCAACGCGCCCTTGAACATTAACATTGGATGAGAAATCATTGAGATACAGGCCCTAACGTTAAGCCTATATCTAACCCCAACCCTGACCCTTCAGACGCCTGTATCTCTGTGAATAACCGAGAACGCATTGAAACGCGTATATCCTCAGCTTTTTAAAACAGGTTTATTCCTGAAAATCGGTTCAGAAATGGCTGATATATGAGCAGTCAAAGTTTATATTTGAAATTTTCAACTTAATGAGTTAAGATGCGTAAGGTATTGTAGGTTTACTTACTGGCTTAAAGTGGGTAAGGGGTTGTAGGTTAACTTACTGTGTTAAGGTGTGTAAGGGGTTGTAGGTTAACTTACTGTGTTAAGATGTGTAAGGGGTTGTAGTTTTACTTACTGTGTCAAGGTGTGTAAGGGGTTGTAGGTTTGGTTACTGGGTTAAGGTGTGTAAGTGGTTGTAGCTTAACTTACATGGTAAAGTTGGGTAAGGGGTTGTCAGTTTACTTACTGTGTTAAGGTGGGTAAGGGGTTGTAAGTTTACTTACTGTGTTAAGGTGTGTAAGGGGTTGTGGGTTTATTCACTGTGTTAAGGTGTGTAAGGGGTTGTAGGTTTACTTACTGTGTCAAGGTGTGTTAGTGGTTGTAGGTTTGGTTACTGGGTTAAGGTGTGTAAGTTGTTGTAGCTTAACTTACCTGGTAAAGGTGTGTAAGGGGTTGTAAGTTTACTTACTGGGTTAAGATGGGTAAGGGGTTGTAGGTTTACTTACTGTGTTAAGGCGGTAAGGGGTTGTAGGTTTACTCACTGTGTTAAGGTGTGTAAGGGGTTGTAGGTTTACTTACTGTGTTAAGGTGTGTAAGGGTTGTAGGTTTTGTTACTGGGTTAAGGTGTGTAAGTGGTTGTACCTTAACTTACTTGGTAAAGGTGGGTAAGGGGTTGTAAGTTTACTTACTGTGTTAAGGTGGGTAAGGGGTTGTAAGTTTACTTACTATGTTAAGGTGTGTAAAGGGTTGTAAGTTTATTTACTGGGTTAAGATGGGTAAGGGGTTGTAGGTTAACTTACTGTGTTAAGATGTGTAATGGGTTGTAGGTTTACTTACTGTGGTAAGGTGTGTAAGGGGTTGTAGGTTTACTTACTGGGTTAAGGTGTGTAAAGGGTTTAGATTAACTTTAAGTGTTAAGGTTCGAAGGGTTGTAGGTTAACTTACTGTGTTAATGTGTGTAAGGGTTTGTAGGTTTGCTTACTGGGTTAAGGTGTGTAAGTGGTTGTATGTTAACTTACTTGGTAAAGGTGGGTAAGGAGTTATAAGTTTAGTTACTGTGTTAAGGTGGGTAAGGGGTTGTAAGTTTACTTACTGTGTTAAGGTGTGTAAGGGGTTGTAGGTTTACTAACTGTGTTATGATGTGTAAGGGGTTGTAAGTTTACTTACTGTATTAAGGTGTGTTAGGGGTTGTAGCTTAACTTACTGTGTGAAGGTGTGTAAAGGGTTATAAGTTTACTTACTGTGTTACAATGGGTAAGGGGTGGTAGTTTAACTTACTGTGTTAAGGTGTATAAGGGGTTGTAAGTTAACTTACTGTGTTAAGGTGTGTAAAGGGTTGTAGGTTTACTTATTGTGGTAATTTTGGTTCTGATTGAAATATGAGAATAACAATTAGTCTAGCTATTATATATTTCAGTACAGAACATTTTGAGAAGATCTTCGAGGTTTTCCTTACCTTCGATGGATCTATAGGATCTAAACTTAGCATCAGCTAAAAAGTATGGGATCATCTTCTAAAATAGGAAAGTTTAGGGTTAGGGTTATCGTTCATCAATGCATCTACAATCGCAACCCTCCAGCCATCATCGAATTTTGGTATTTCCATTCGTAGTTTTGTTTGGCGGCAGCGTTTTTGACTTAGGAGTCATCCAAAATTGTCAATTTTTTTCACGAGTCTACAAAGAGCACACTAGGGGGGAGAGGGTTTCGAAATCATCATTTTTTGTGTACACTTTTTTATATACTGATGTTCAAATAATACGTGAAGTATCTAGAAACAAGTATAGAATAAAATGTTGATGTACACTTTTTGTGGGAGTGAGGGGGTTTTCAAAAAAGTGTGCTCTTTGTAGACTTGTGAAAAATGTTGACAATTTTGGATAGTCCCTTACCCAATATCCTCCTTTATTTCAGAGTGTAAAAAGGTATAAAACCCCCTTTCCAACAAGCTCTCGATCGGAATAATCCGATAAGAAATGACTGAGATACAGGCACTAACGCTAACCTTCTACCTAACCCTAAACATACTGAGATATAAGTTAGAGTTATCTCCCCTAGAATATCATTAATGGTTAGGATAGAAGATTAGGCTAGCGTTTGGGTCTGTATCTCAGTTATTTTTTATCCGATTTGAATGACCGAGGACGCTTTGAAAGGCATATGAAATGCCCTTACCAACGCGCCCTTGAACATTAACATTGGATGAGAAATCATTGAGATACAGGCCCTAACGTTAAGCCTATATCTAACCCCAACGCCTGTATCTCTGTGAATAACCGAGAACGCATTGAAACGCGTATATCCTCAGCTTTTTAAAACAGGTTTATTCCTGAAAATCGGTTCAGAAATGGCTGATATATGAGCAGTCAAAGTTTATATTTGAAATTTTCAACTTAATGAGTTAAGATGCGTAAGGTATTGTAGGTTTACTTACTGGCTTAAAGTGGGTAAGGGGTTGTAGGTTAACTTACTGTGTTAAGGTGTGTAAGGGGTTGTAGGTTAACTTACTGTGTTAAGATGTGTAAGGGGTTGTAGTTTTACTTACTGTGTCAAGGTGTGTAAGGGGTTGTAGGTTTGGTTACTGGGTTAAGGTGTGTAAGTGGTTGTAGCTTAACTTACATGGTAAAGTTGGGTAAGGGGTTGTCAGTTTACTTACTGTGTTAAGGTGGGTAAGGGGTTGTAAGTTTATTTACTGTGTTAAGGTGTGTAAGGGGTTGTGGGTTTACTCACTGTGTTAAGGTGTGTAAGGGGTTGTAGGTTTACTTACTATGTCAAGGTGTGTTAGTGGTTGTAGGTTTGGTTACTGGGTTAAGGTGTGTAAGTTGTTGTAGCTTAACTTACCTGGTAAAGGTGTGTAAGGGGTTGTAAGTTTACTTACTGGGTTAAGATGGGTAAGGGATTGTAGGTTAACTTACTGTGTTAAGATGTGTAATGGGTTGTAGGTTTACTTACTGTGGTAAGGTGTGTAAGGAGTTGTAGGTTTACTTACTGGGTTAAGGCGTGTAAAGGGTTGTAGATTAACTTGCTGTGTTAAGGTTCGAAGGGGTTGTAGGTTTACTTACTGTGTTAAGGTGTGTAAGGAGTTGTAGGTTTGCTTACTGGGTTTAGGTGTGTACGTGGTTGTATGTTAACTTACTTGGAAAAGGTGGGTAAGGAGTTATAAGTTTAGTTACTGTGTTAATGTGGGTAAGGGGTTGTAGGTTTACTTACTGTGTTAAGGTGTGTAAGGGGTTGTAGGTTTACTACTGTGTTAATGTGTAAGGGGTTGTAAGTTTACTTACTGTGTTAAGGTGTGTAAGGAGTTGTAAGTTTACTTACTGGGTTAAGATGGGTAAGGGGTTTTAGGTTAACTTACTGTGTTAAGATGTGTAATGGGTTGTAGGTTTACTTACTGTGGTAAGGTGTGTAAGGGGTTGTAGGTTTACTTACTGGGTTAAGGTGTGTAAAGGGTTGTAGGTTTACTTACTGTGGTAGTTTTGGTTCTGATTGAAATTTGAGAATAACAATTAGTCTAGGTATTAAATATTTTAGTACAGAACATTTAGAGAAGATTTTCAAGGTTTTTCCTTACGCCCGATGGATCTAAAGAATATAAACCTAGCATCAGCAAAAAGTATGGGATCGTCTTTTAAAATCGGAAAGTTTAGGGTTAGGGTTATCGTTCATTAGCTGCATCTACATTCGCAACCCTCCAGCCATCATAGAATTTTGGTATTTCCATTTGTAGTTATGTTTGGTGGTAGCGTTTTTTGACTTACCCAATATCCCTCCTTTATTTCAAAGAGTATAAAAGCGTATAAAATCCCCTTTCCAACTAATCTTCGATCGGCCAAATCCAATACGGTTGGGGTTAGGGTTAGGGTTAGGGTTTGGGTTTTTTGTTGTTGGGGCTACTTTATCATTAATTGAAGGGCCATAGTTGGCAATGGACTTGGTGTTGTCTCTGATATATTTTCATTTCAATTCTTTCCGTTAAGAATCCAATATAATTAATCGGACTTACTGTACTATTCATGTTACAAAGGGGAATATAAAACTCTATTAATGCCTTTCACTTTTGCTTAGTTTTAGAAGCAATCTAAATCTGACAATATTTTCCTTTCATAAGGATTTTTTTACCAATATTCTTGTTCATAATAGGAGTAAATACAAACATAATATCGTTTTGGCGTAGACTGTTCTGTCTGCAGTGGGTTTAATCAAGAATGCTTTATTAAGATTGAATGGCGAAGAAACTTTAGTAAAACATAATAAACTCTTGTTTATTGAGAAAAACCGAACATCTTATATAAATGAACATTAATATACGCTTTCATAAGAACGGAAAATGTTTGCAATTAAAGTTGCCCATTAAAGATTTTAATAAGACAAACTGATATCAAGGGCAAAGATATTTTGTTGTTACAGTTACTATTCTACTCCATTTTCGCCTTTTACTAACAAGACGTTTTCTATATCCTCAAAATGTTTATTTGTCAGAGGGAATTTGTGAGCAGGAAAACATATCTTCCTCGCTCTCGTATCCTCCACAGGAATTAGTAATATCTTCCCTAACGTTATTTTGACATCCCAGAATTGTGCCTTCCTCTAGCATATCTTTCTTTTCCTCTTTTTGTATCTCTTGACTCTGACGTTTTAGATCTTCTGCCTTCTTTTCATCCTTTATATTTGTCTTTTGATATCCCGGATTTGTGGCTTCCTTCGGCATATCTTTCTTTTCCTCCTTTTGCATCTTTTGATTATGGCTTTTTAGATCTTCCTTCTTCTCATCCTTTACATTTGTTTCTTTCGCCGCTTTTATAGGATCACTAGCCATCGTTCAAGCTGCAAAGAAAAAATAATATCAACAAAAATCTGCAAGCGATTGACTCTCACACATAGACTTATGCACAATATTTCTTTTAAAAAAACCAAATAACAGAACAAGGGAACATTCCAGGTAAACACATGACGACTTTAAACTTGAGGCGTTTTTATCATGAAAAGATATTCAATAAACGTGGATACCATATTTGTACTTATAGAGTTGATGCTAGTTTTATATGCTTTTTGACACACAAAGATATACCAAGTGTCTACATCTTTTGCAGAAATATAAGGTATATTAGAGTGTACCGTATTGCAAATACTAACCTCAATACACATGTACACTTAATTAACATTGAGCATTCTGGACGACCATCCCTTTCATCATATAGCCAAATTCTCTTCAAATAAAGCTCAAAATCAATCAAATTTCGAATTGACATGAACCTTGGCCCTAACCCTTACCTTAACCCTAACCCCTAACCCCGACTCCAACCTAAACCTTAATTAACCTTGAGCATTCCCCACGGCTACGCCTTTCATCAAATAACCAAACCATTTTAAATAAAGCACAGGGTTAATCGAAATTCGAACTGATCCTAACACCTATCCCTAATCATACCCTTTTGCAACTAACCCTAACCCTTGCAACTCAGTTGCAGACTAGTAAAAACCCTGACCCTTGCAACTCAGATGTAGACAAGTAAAACCCGCTAATCCTAACCTCAAATCCTAACCGTACCTCAAGCCCTGGCCTTACTTAACCTGGAACCTTCCACACGGCTACGCGTTCATCATAAAGTCATCGTACCTTTAAATAAATCTCAATGTTAATCGAATTTCGAATTGACCTTAGCCCTAACACTAACGCTTGCAACTTACTTGCAGACCAGCAAACACCCCTAACACTAACCCTTGCAACTCAGTTGCTGACTAGTAAACCCCTAACCCTAATCATAACCCTTACTCTAACACTAACCCCTTACCATAACCAAAACTTTGATTAACCTTGAGCATTCTTCACGACTACGCCTTTCATCCCAGTATCTTGAAATAAAGCTCAAGGTTTCGAATTGAGCTTAACCCAAACCCTAACACTTACCGTTGCAACTCAGTTGCCAACTAGCTAAAAAAACCCTAATCCCTTGCAACTCGATTGCGGACTAGTAAAAACCCTCTAACACTAACTCTAACCCTAACCCTAAACGTTAACCCTAACCCCTAACCCGAACTCTAAAATCAAAGGTTAACACAGAGGTGATGGTGTGTAGAGGGTTGATGGTTAACCTATGGGTTGAAGGTTTACACATGGGTAATGGTGGGTAGAGGGTTGAAGGTTAACCAATTTGTAATGGTGGGTAAAGGCTTGAAGGTTCATCTAGAGAACATGATGGGTTAACCCATGAGTTAACCTCTCTCTATTTATAGTAACATGGTAAACCATAGGTAACCCTGCATGTTATTGTTTCCGCAAATAATACTGGGTGATACATTATTTTAATTGAACTAAATTGTCTGGGCCACTAGTCATTCCGTCGTTTTTTCTGTGTGGTAATATTTTAGTTATATTTGTATTTATATGGTGTTCTGTGCAATGGCGTATCATTTCTTCTTTTTTTTATCTTGAACATTTATTATATTCATTTTACACGTTTTAATTAATAGTTTTGTCTTTCAATCCATCCAATATTGAAATACTTAAAATACGCATGAACAAGTACATAAGTATATAAATGCATCACTATAGCTTTTAAAATTTATTAATGGCATTATTTTGTATACTTAAAAAGAAACTTGCTGTACGGTATGAACACTTGTTCATCACTAAAGACCCTACAGTGACTTTAAGATGAAAAACTACAATAAAAGCGCAGTTCCTTTGCTCTGGCAATTCATTGTGTTCTGTTGAATTTTTGTCTCAGATATGTTTATCTCATATCCATTTTTTAACATTTATAGAGATAGTTTCTCTGTACATGTCAAACCATACTTTCACTTTATAACTATTCCTTGACAAACAGTGACGTTCAGACAAGAACCTAATCTACCACTTTTTTCAAAAACGTCTAATCATATGCAAGTGTTCTTATAAAGTTTAATACAACTTACCTTAGCAATAGAAAATATGTCCTATTTCAACTCATTCGCACATACATTATGACAACAACTGGATAAAAATTAGAGTTGTCTTTCTTACTTTTGTGAAACACCTGTTAAATTATCATCCAATCAAAAGGCATTATTTTGTTGATTGACGGAAAAGTGGGCGGGATCCCTCATTCCTCATCCCTCACTTTCGCAAAGTGCCTATACCCCTAACCCTAACCCTAACCCTAACCCTAACCCTAACCCTAACCCTACCCTAACCCTAACCCTAACCCTAACCCTAACCCTAACCCTAACCCTAACCTAACCCTAACC
Organism: Mytilisepta virgata; assembly: GCA_028015205.1. Lineage (NCBI taxonomy): Eukaryota > Metazoa > Mollusca > Bivalvia > Mytilida > Mytilidae > Mytilisepta > Mytilisepta virgata. The sequence continues at coordinate 95,530,834 of CM051519.1, read as the reverse complement.
CTAACCCTAACCCTAACCCTAACCCTTAGCAATAGTAAATATGTCCTATTTCATCCCATTGGCACATACATTATCACAACAACTAGATAAATATCAGAGTTGTCTTTCTTACTTTGTCAAAAGCCTCTTAAATTATCATCCAATCAAAGCGCATTATTTTATTGATTGACGGAAAAGTGGGCGGGATCCCTCATTCCTCATCCCTCACTTTCGCAAAGTACCCTAACCCTAACCCTAACCCTAACCCTAACCCTAACCCTAACCCCTAACCCTAACCCTAACCCTAACCCTAACCCTAACCCTAACCCTAACCTAACCCTAACCCTAACCCTAACCCTAACCCTAACCCTTAGCAATAGTAAATAGTCCTATTTCATCCCATTGGCACATACATTATCACAACAACTAGATAAATATCAGAGTTGTCTTTCTTACTTTGTCAAAAGCCTCTTAAATTATCATCCAATCAAAGCGCATTATTTTATTGATTGACGGAAAAGTGGGCGGGATCCCTCATTCCTCATCCCTCACTTTCGCAAAGTGCCTATACCCTAACCCTAACCCTAACCCTAACCCTTAGCAATAGTAAATATGTCCTATTTCATCCCATTGGCACATACATTATCACAACAACTAGATAAATATCAGAGTTGTCTTTCTTACTTTGTCAAAAGCCTCTTAAATTATCATCCAATCAAAGCGCATTATTTTATTGATTGACGGAAAAGTGGGCGGGATCCCTCATTCCTCATCCCTCACTTTCGCAAAGTGCCTATACCCTAACCCTAACCCTAACCCTAACCCTAACCCTAACCCTTAGCAATAGTAAATATGTCCTATTTCATCCCATTGGCACATACATTATCACAACAACTAGATAAATATCAGAGTTGTCTTTCTTACTTTGTCAAAAGCCTCTTAAATTATCATCCAATCAAAGCGCATTATTTTATTGATTGACGGAAAAGTGGGCGGGATCCCTCATTCCTCATCCCTCACTTTCGCAAAGTGCCTATACCCTAACCCTAACCCTAACCCTAACCCTAACCCTAACCCTTAGCAATAGTAAATATGTCCTATTTCATCCCATTGGCACATACATTATCACAACAACTAGATAAATATCAGAGTTGTCTTTCTTACTTTGTCAAAAGCCTCTTAAATTATCATCCAATCAAAGCGCATTATTTTATTGATTGACGGAAAAGTGGGCGGGATCCCTCATTCCTCATCCCTCACTTTCGCAAAGTGCCTATACCCTAACCCTAACCCTAACCCTAACCCTAACCCTAACCCTAACCCTTAGCAATAGTAAATATGTCCTATTTCATCCCATTGGCACATACATTATCACAACAACTAGATAAATATCAGAGTTGTCTTTCTTACTTTGTCAAAAGCCTCTTAAATTATCATCCAATCAAAGCGCATTATTTTATTGATTGACGGAAAAGTGGGCGGGATCCCTCATTCCTCATCCCTCACTTTCGCAAAGTGCCTATACCCTAACCCTAACCCTAACCTAACCCTAACCCTAACCCTAACCTAACCCTAACCCTAACCCTAACCCTAACCCTATACCCTAACCCTAACCCTAACCCTAACCCTAACCCTAACCAAGTAAGTTAACATACAACCCTTACACACCTTAACCCAGTAAGCAAACCTACAACCCCTTACACACCTTAACACAGTAAGTTAACCTACAACCCCTTCGAACCTTAACACTTAAAGTTAATCTACAACCCTTTACACACCTTAACCCAGTAAGTAAACCTACAACCCCTTACACACCTTACCACAGTAAGTTAACCTACAACCCCTTACACATCTTAACACAGTAAGTTAACCTACAACCCCTTACCCATCTTAACCCTGTAAATAAACTTACAACCCCTTACCCACCTTAACATAGTAAGTAAACTTACAACCCCTTACCCACCTTAACACAGTAAGTAAACTTACAACCCCTTACCCACCTTTACCAAGTAAGTTAAGGTACAACCACTTACACACCTTAACCCAGTAACAAAACCTACAACCCCTTACACACCTTAACACAGTAAGTAAACCTACAACCCCTTACACACCTTAACACAGTGAGTAAACCTACAACCCCTTACCGCCTTAACACAGTAAGTAAACTTACAACCCCTTACCCACCTTAACACAGTAAGTAAACTTACAACACCTTATCCACCTTTACCAATTAAGTGAAGCTACAACCACTTACACACCTTAACCCAGTAACCAAACCTACAACCCCATACACACCTTAACACAGTAAGTAAACCTACAACCCCTTACACACCTTAACACAGTGAGTAAACCTACAACCCCTTACACACCTTAACACAGTAAGTAAACTTACAACCCCTTACCCACCTTAACACAGTAAGTAAACTTACAACCCATTACCCACCTTTACCAAGTAAGTTAAGGTACAACCACTTACACACCTTAACCCAGTAACCAAACCTACAACCCCTTGCACACCTTAACACAGTAAGTAAACCTACAACCCCTTACACACCTTAACACAGTAGGTTAACCTACAACCCCTTACACACCTTAACACAGTAAGTTAACCTACAACCCCTTACCCACTTTTAGCCAGTAAGTAAACCTACAATACCTTACGCATCTTAACTCATTAAGTTAAAAATTTCAAATATAAACTTTGACTGCTCATATATCAGCCATTTCTCAACCGATTTTCAGGAATAAACCTGTTTTAAAAAGCTGAGGATATACGCGTTTCAATGCGTTCTCGGTTATTCAAATCATTTAAGGATTAACAGAGAAACAGGCGTTTGAAGGGTAAGGGTTGGAGTTAGATATAGGCTTAACGTTAGGGCCTGTATCTCAATGATTTCTCATCCAATGTTAATGATCAAGAGCGCGTTGGAAAGGGCATTACATATGCTTTTCAAAGCGTCCTCGGTCATTCAAATCGAAAAAAAAATAAGTGAGATACAGACCCAAACGCTAGCCTTATCTTTAATCCTAACCATTAAGGATATTTTAGGGGAGATAACTCTAACTTATATCTCAGTATGTTCAGGGTTAGGTAGAAGGTTAGCGTTAGTGCCTGTATCTCAGTCATTTCTTATCGGATTTGGCCGATCGAGAGCTTGTGTTGGAAAGGGAATTTTATACCTTTTTACACTCTGAAATAAAGGAGGATATTTAGTAAGGGACAATCCAAAATTGTCAACATTTTTCACAAGTCTACAAAGAGCACACTTTTTTGAAAACCCCCTCACTCCCACAAAAAGTGTACATCAACATTTTATTCTATACTTGTTTCTAGATACTTCACGTATTATTTGAACATCAGTATATAAAAAAGTGTACACAAAAAATGATGATTTCAAACCCCCCCTAGTGTGCTCTTTGTAGACTAGTGAAAAATGTTGACAATTTTGGATGACTCCTAAGTTTTAAAAACGCTGCCGCAAAACAAAACTACGAATGGAAATACCAAAATTTTATGATGGCTGGAGGGTTGCGATTGTAGATTCATTGATGAATGATAACCCTAACTCTAAACTTTCCAATTTCAGAAGTTGATCCCATACTTTTTAGCTGATGCTAAGTTTAGATCCTATAGATCCATCGAAGGTAAGGAAAACCTTGAAGATCTTCTCAAAATGTTCTGTACTGAAATATATAATAGCTAGACTAATAGTTATTCTCATATTTCAATCAGAACCAAAACTACCACAATAAGTAAACCTACAACCCTTTACACACCTTAACACAGTAAGTTAACCTACAACCCCTTAGACACCTTAACACAGTAAGTTAAACTATTACCCCTTACCCACTTTAACACAGTAAGTAAACTTACAACCCTTTAAACACCTTCACACAGTAAGTTAAGCTACAACCCCTAACACACCTTAATTCAGTAAGTAAACTTACAACCCCCTTACACATCTTAACACAGAAAGTAAACTTACAACCCCTTACACACCTTAATACAGTAAGTAAACTTACAACCCCTTACACACCTTAACACAGTAAGTTAACCTACAACCCCTTCGAACCTTAACACAGTAAGTTAATCTACAACCCTTTACACACCTTAACCCAGTAAGTAAACCTACAACCCCTTCCACACCTTACCACAGTAAGTAAACCTACAACCCATTACACATCTTAACACAGTAAGTTAACCTACAACCCCTTACCCATCTTAACCCAGTAAGTAAACTTACAACCCCTTACACACCTTAACACAGTAAGTAAACTTACAACCCCTTACCCACCTTAACACAGTAAGTAAACTTACAACCGCTTACCCACCTTTACCAAGTAAGTTAAGCTACAACCACTTGCACACCTTAACCCAGTAACAAAACCTACAACCCCTTACACACCTTAACACAGTAAGTAAACCTACAACCCCTTACACACCTTAACACAGTGAGTAAACCTACAACCCCTTACACACCTTAACACAGTAAGTAAACTTACAACCCCTTACCCACCTAAACACAGTAAGTAAACTTACAACCCCTTACCCACCTTTACCAAGTAAGTTAAGCTACAACCACTTACACACCTTAACCCAGTAACCAAACCTACAACCCCTTACACACCTTAACACAGTAAGTAAACCTACAACCCCTTACACAACTTAACACAGTGAGTAAACCTACAACCCCTTACACACCTTAACACAGTAAGTAAACTTACAACCCCTTACCCACCTTAACACAGTAAGTAAACTTACAACCCATTACCCACCTTTACCAAGTAAGTTAAGCTACAACCACTTACACACCTAAATCCAGTAACCAAACCTACAACCCCTTACACACCTTAATACAGTAAGTAAACCTACAACCCCTTACACATCTTAACACAGTAAGTTAACCTACAACCCCTTACACACTTTAACACAGTAAGTTAACCTACAACCCCTTACCCACTTTTAGCCAGTAAGTAAACCTAAAATACCTTACGCATCTTAACTCATTAAGTTGAAAATTTTAAATATAAACTTTGACTGCTCATATATCAGCCATTTCTGAACCGATTTTCAGGAATAAACCTGTTTTAAAAAGCTGAGGATATACGCGTTTCAATGCGTTCTCGGTTATTCAAATCATTTAAGGATTAACAGAGATACAAGCGTTTGAAGGGTAAGGGTTGGGGTTAAATATAGGCTTAACGTTAGGGCCTGTATCTCAATGATTTCTCATTCGATTTCATTCAATGTTAATGATCAAGGGCGCGTTGGAAAGGGCATTTCATATGCTTTTCAAAGCGTCCTCGGTCATTCAAATCGGATAAAAAATAATTGAGATACAGACCCAAACGCTAGCCTTATCTTTAATCCTAACCATTAATGATATTCTAGGGGAGATAACTCTAACTTATATCTCAGTATGTTCAGGGTTAGGTAGAAAGTTAGCGTTAGTGCCTGTATCTCAGTCATTTCTTATCGGATTTGACCGATCGAGAGCTTGTTGGAAAGGGAATTTTATACCTTTTTACACTCTGAAATAAAGGAGGATTTTGGGTAAGGGACTATCCAAAATTGTCAACATTTTTCACAAGTCTACAAAGAGCACACTTTTTTGAAAACCCCCTCACTCCCACAAAAAGTGTACATCAACATTTTATTCTATACTTGTTTCTAGATACTTCACGTATTATTTGAACATCAGTATATAAAAAAGTGTACACAAAAAATGATGATTTCAAACCCCCCCTAGTGTGCTCTTTGTAGACTAGTGAAAAATGTTGACAATTTTGGATGACTCCTAAGTTTCAAAAACGCTGCCGCAAAACAAAACTACGAATGGAAATACCAAAATTTTATGATGGCTGGAGGGTTGCGATTGTAGATTCATTGATGAATGATAACCCTAACTCTAAACTTTCCAATTTCAGAAGTTGATCCCATACTTTTTAGCTGATGCTAAGTTTAGATCCTATAGATCCATCGAAGGTAAGGAAAACCTTGAAGATCTTCTCAAAATGTTCTGTACTGAAATATATAATAGCTAGACTAATAGTTATTCTCATATTTCAATCAGAACCAAAACTACCACAATAAGTAAACCTACAACCCTTTACACACCTTAACACAGTAAGTTAACCTACAACCCCTTAGACACCTTAACACAGTAAGTTAAACTATTACCCCTTACCCACTTTAACACAGTAAGTAAACTTACAACCCTTTAAACACCTTCACACAGTAAGTTAAGCTACAACCCCTAACACACCTTAATTCAGTAAGTAAACTTACAACCCCCTTACACATCTTAACACAGAAAGTAAACTTACAACCCCTTACACACCTTAATACAGTAAGTAAACTTACAACCCCTTACACACCTTAACACAGTAAGTTAACCTACAACCCCTTCGAACCTTAACACAGTAAGTTAATCTACAACCCTTTACACACCTTAACCCAGTAAGTAAACCTACAACCCCTTCCACACCTTACCACAGTAAGTAAACCTACAACCCACTACACATCTTAACACAGTAAGTTAACCTACAACCCCTTACCCATCTTAACCCAGTAAGTAAACTTACAACCCCTTACACACCTTAACACAGTAAGTAAACTTACAACCCCTTACCCACCTTAACACAGTAAGTAAACTTACAACCGCTTACCCACCTTTACCAAGTAAGTTAAGCTACAACCACTTGCACACCTTAACCCAGTAACAAAACCTACAACCCCTTACACACCTTAACACAGTAAGTAAACCTACAACCCCTTACACACCTTAACACAGTGAGTAAACCTACAACCCCTTACACACCTTAACACAGTAAGTAAACTTACAACCCCTTACCCACCTAAACACAGTAAGTAAACTTACAACCCCTTACCCACCTTTACCAAGTAAGTTAAGCTACAACCACTTACACACCTTAACCCAGTAACCAAACCTACAACCACTTACACACCTTAACACAGTAAGTAAACCTACAACCCCTTACACAACTTAACACAGTGAGTAAACCTACAACCCCTTACACACCTTAACACAGTAAGTAAACTTACAACCCCTTACCCACCTTAACACAGTAAGTAAACTTACAACCCATTACCCACCTTTACCAAGTAAGTTAAGCTACAACCACTTACACACCTAAATCCAGTAACCAAACCTACAACCCCTTACACACCTTAATACAGTAAGTAAACCTACAACCCCTTACACATCTTAACACAGTAAGTTAACCTACAACCCCTTACACACTTTAACACAGTAAGTTAACCTACAACCCCTTACCCACTTTTAGCCAGTAAGTAAACCTAAAATACCTTACGCATCTTAACTCATTAAGTTGAAAATTTTAAATATAAACTTTGACTGCTCATATATCAGCCATTTCTGAACCGATTTTCAGGAATAAACCTGTTTTAAAAAGCTGAGGATATACGCGTTTCAATGCGTTCTCGGTTATTCAAATCATTTAAGGATTAACAGAGATACAAGCGTTTGAAGGGTAAGGGTTGGGGTTAAATATAGGCTTAACGTTAGGGCCTGTATCTCAATGATTTCTCATTCGATTTCATTCAATGTTAATGATCAAGGGCGCGTTGGAAAGGGCATTTCATATGCTTTTCAAAGCGTCCTCGGTCATTCAAATCGGATAAAAAATAATTGAGATACAGACCCAAACGCTAGCCTTATCTTTAATCCTAACCATTAATGATATTCTAGGGGAGATAACTCTAACTTATATCTCAGTATGTTCAGGGTTAGGTAGAAAGTTAGCGTTAGTGCCTGTATCTCAGTCATTTCTTATCGGATTTGACCGATCGAGAGCTTGTTGGAAAGGGAATTTTATACCTTTTTACACTCTGAAATAAAGGAGGATTTTGGGTAAGGGACTATCCAAAATTGTCAACATTTTTCACAAGTCTACAAAGAGCACACTTTTTTGAAAACCCCCTCACTCCCACAAAAAGTGTACATCAACATTTTATTCTATACTTGTTTCTAGATACTTCACGTATTATTTGAACATCAGTATATAAAAAAGTGTACACAAAAAATGATGATTTCAAACCCCCCCTAGTGTGCTCTTTGTAGACTAGTGAAAAATGTTGACAATTTTGGATGACTCCTAAGTTTCAAAAACGCTGCCGCAAAACAAAACTACGAATGGAAATACCAAAATTTTATGATGGCTGGAGGGTTGCGATTGTAGATTCATTGATGAATGATAACCCTAACTCTAAACTTTCCAATTTCAGAAGTTGATCCCATACTTTTTAGCTGATGCTAAGTTTAGATCCTATAGATCCATCGAAGGTAAGGAAAACCTTGAAGATCTTCTCAAAATGTTCTGTACTGAAATATATAATAGCTAGACTAATAGTTATTCTCATATTTCAATCAGAACCAAAACTACCACAATAAGTAAACCTACAACCCTTTACACACCTTAACACAGTAAGTTAACCTACAACCCCTTAGACACCTTAACACAGTAAGTTAAACTATTACCCCTTACCCACTTTAACACAGTAAGTAAACTTACAACCCTTTAAACACCTTCACACAGTAAGTTAAGCTACAACCCCTAACACACCTTAATTCAGTAAGTAAACTTACAACCCCCTTACACATCTTAACACAGAAAGTAAACTTACAACCCCTTACACACCTTAATACAGTAAGTAAACTTACAACCCCTTACACACCTTAACACAGTAAGTTAACCTACAACCCCTTCGAACCTTAACACAGTAAGTTAATCTACAACCCTTTACACACCTTAACCCAGTAAGTAAACCTACAACCCCTTCCACACCTTACCACAGTAAGTAAACCTACAACCCACTACACATCTTAACACAGTAAGTTAACCTACAACCCCTTACCCATCTTAACCCAGTAAGTAAACTTACAACCCCTTACACACCTTAACACAGTAAGTAAACTTACAACCCCTTACCCACCTTAACACAGTAAGTAAACTTACAACCGCTTACCCACCTTTACCAAGTAAGTTAAGCTACAACCACTTGCACACCTTAACCCAGTAACAAAACCTACAACCCCTTACACACCTTAACACAGTAAGTAAACCTACAACCCCTTACACACCTTAACACAGTGAGTAAACCTACAACCCCTTACACACCTTAACACAGTAAGTAAACTTACAACCCCTTACCCACCTAAACACAGTAAGTAAACTTACAACCCCTTACCCACCTTTACCAAGTAAGTTAAGCTACAACCACTTACACACCTTAACCCAGTAACCAAACCTACAACCACTTACACACCTTAACACAGTAAGTAAACCTACAACCCCTTACACAACTTAACACAGTGAGTAAACCTACAACCCCTTACACACCTTAACACAGTAAGTAAACTTACAACCCCTTACCCACCTTAACACAGTAAGTAAACTTACAACCCATTACCCACCTTTACCAAGTAAGTTAAGCTACAACCACTTACACACCTAAATCCAGTAACCAAACCTACAACCCCTTACACACCTTAATACAGTAAGTAAACCTACAACCCCTTACACATCTTAACACAGTAAGTTAACCTACAACCCCTTACACACTTTAACACAGTAAGTTAACCTACAACCCCTTACCCACTTTTAGCCAGTAAGTAAACCTAAAATACCTTACGCATCTTAACTCATTAAGTTGAAAATTTTAAATATAAACTTTGACTGCTCATATATCAGCCATTTCTGAACCGATTTTCAGGAATAAACCTGTTTTAAAAAGCTGAGGATATACGCGTTTCAATGCGTTCTCGGTTATTCAAATCATTTAAGGATTAACAGAGATACAAGCGTTTGAAGGGTAAGGGTTGGGGTTAAATATAGGCTTAACGTTAGGGCCTGTATCTCAATGATTTCTCATTCGATTTCATTCAATGTTAATGATCAAGGGCGCGTTGGAAAGGGCATTTCATATGCTTTTCAAAGCGTCCTCGGTCATTCAAATCGGATAAAAAATAATTGAGATACAGACCCAAACGCTAGCCTTATCTTTAATCCTAACCATTAATGATATTCTAGGGGAGATAACTCTAACTTATATCTCAGTATGTTCAGGGTTAGGTAGAAAGTTAGCGTTAGTGCCTGTATCTCAGTCATTTCTTATCGGATTTGACCGATCGAGAGCTTGTTGGAAAGGGAATTTTATACCTTTTTACACTCTGAAATAAAGGAGGATTTTGGGTAAGGGACTATCCAAAATTGTCAACATTTTTCACAAGTCTACAAAGAGCACACTTTTTTGAAAACCCCCTCACTCCCACAAAAAGTGTACATCAACATTTTATTCTATACTTGTTTCTAGATACTTCACGTATTATTTGAACATCAGTATATAAAAAAGTGTACACAAAAAATGATGATTTCAAAACCCCTTCCCCCCTAGTGTGCTCTTTGTAGACTCGTGAAAAATGTTGACAATTTTGGATGACTCCTAAGTTAAAAACGCTGCCGCCAAACAAAACTACGAATGGAAATACCAAAATTCTATGATGGCTGGAGGGTTGCGATTGTAGATGCATTGATGAACGATAACCCTAACTCTAAACTTTCCAATTTCAGAAGTTGATCCCATACTTTTTAGCTGATGCTAAGTTTAGATCCTATAGACCCATCGAAAGTAAGGAAAACCTTGAAGATCTTCTCAAAATGTTCTGTACTGAAATATATAATAGCTAGACTAATAGTTATTCTCATATTTCAATCAGAACCAAAACTACCGCAATAAGTAAACCTACAACCCTTTACACACCTTAACACAGTAAGTTCACCTACAACCCCTTAGACACCTTAACACAGTAAGTTAAACTATTACCCCTTACCCACTTTAACACAGTAAGTTAAGCTACAACCCCTAACACACCTTAATACAGTAAGTAAACTTACAACTCCCTTACACATCTTAACACAGTAAGTAAAGCTACAACCCCTTACACACCTTAACACAGTAAGTAAACTTACAACCCCTTACCCACCTTAACACAGTAACTAAACTTATAACTCCTTACCCACCTTTACCAAGTAAGTTAACATACAACCACTTACACACCTTATTTCAGAGTGTAAAAAGGTATAAAATTCCCTTTCCAACACAAGCTCTCGATCGGCCAAATCCGATAAGAAATGACTGAGATACAGGCACTAACGCTAACCTTCTACCTAACCCTGAACATACTGAGATATAAGTTAGAGTTATCTCCCCTAGAATATCCTTAATGGTTAGGATTAAAGATAAGGCTAGCGTTTGGGTCTGTATCTCACTTATTTTTTATCCGATTTGAATGACCGAGGACGCTTTGAAAACCATATGTAATGCCCTTTCCAACGCGCTCTTGATCATTAACATTGCATGAGAAATCATTGAGATACAGGCCCTAACGTTAAGCCTATATCTAACCCCAACCCTTACCCTTCAAACGCCTGTATCTCTGTTAATCCTTAACTGATTTGATTAACCGAGAACGCGTATATCCTCAGCTTTTTAAAACAGGTTTATTCCTGAAAATCGGTTCAGAAATGGCTCATATATGAGCAGTCAAAGTTTATATTTGAAATTTTCAAGTTAATGAGTTAAGATGCGTAAGGTATTGTAGGTTTACTAACTGGCTAAAAGTAGGTAAGGGGTTGTAGGTTAACTTACTGTGTTAAGGTGTGTAAGGGGTTGTAGGTTAACTTACTGTGTTAAGATGTGTAAGGGGTTGTAGGTTTACTTACTGTGTTAAGGTGTGTAAGGGGTTGTAGGTTTGGTTACTGGGTTAAGGTGTGTAAGTGGTTGTAGCTTAACTTACTTGGTAAAAGTGGGTAATGGGTTGTAAGTTTACTTACTGTGTTAAGGTGGGTAAGGGGTTGTAAGTTTACTTACTGTGTTAAGGTGTGTAAGGGGTTGTAGGTTTACTCACTGTGTTAAGGTGTGTAAGGGGTTGTAGGTTTACTTACTGTGTTAAGGTGTGTAAGGGGTTGTAGGTTTGGTTACTGGGTTAAGGTGTGTAAGTGGTTGTAGCTTAACTTACTTGGTAAAGGTGGGTAAGGGGTTGTAAGTTTACTTACTGTGTTAAGGCGGTAAGGGGTTGTAGGTTTACTCACTGTGTTAAGGTGTGTAAGGGGTTGTAGGTTTACTTACTGTGTTAAGGTGTGTAAGGGGTTGTAGGTTTTGTTACTGGGTAAAGGTGTGTAAGTGGTTGTACCTTAACTTACTTGGTAAAGGTGGTTAAGGGGTTGTAAGTTTACTTACTGTGTTAAGGTGGGTAAGGGGTTGTAAGTTTACTTACTATGTTAAGGTGTGTAAGGGGTTGTAAGTTTATTTACTGGGTTAAGATGGGTAAGGGGTTGTAGGTTAACTTACTGTGTTAAGATGTGTAATGGGTTGTAGGTTTACTTACTGTGGTAAGGTGTGTAAAGGGTTGTAGGTTTACTTACTGGGTTAAGGTGTGTAAAGGGTTGTAGATTAACTTTAAGTGTTAAGGTTCGAAGGGGTTGTAGGTTAACTTACTGTGTTAAGGTGTGTAAAGGGTTGTAGGTTTACTTATTGTGGTAGTTTTGGTTCTGATTGAAATATGAGAATAACTATTAGTCTAGCTATTATATATTTCAGTACAGAACATTTTGAGAAGATCTTCAAGGTTTTCCTTACCTTCGATGGATCTATAGGATCTAAACTTAGCATCAGCTAAAAAGTATGGGATCAACTTCTGAAATTGGAAAGTTTAGAGTTAGGGTTATCGTTCATCAATGGATCTACAATCGCAACCCTCCAGCCATCATAAAATTTTGGTATTTCCATTCGTAGTTTTGTTTTGCGGCAGCGTTTTTAAAACTTAGGAGTCATCCAAAATTGTCAACATTTTTCACTAGTCTACAAAGAGCACACTAGGGGGGAGGGGGTTTTGAAATCATCATTTTTTGTGTACACTTTTTTATATACTGATGTTCAAATAATACGTGAAGTATCTAGAAACAAGTATAGAATAAAATGTTGATGTACACTTTTTGTGGGAGTGAGGGGGTTTTCAAAAAAGTGTGATCTTTGTAGACTTGTGAAAAATGTTGACAATTTTGGATTGTCCCTTACCCAATATCCTCCTTTATTTCAGAGTGTAAAAAGGTATAAAATTCCCTTTCCAACACAAGCTCTCGATCGGCCAAATCCGATAAGAAATGACTGAGATACAGGCACTAACGCTAACCTTCTACCTAACCCTAAACATACTGAGATATAAGTTAGAGTTATCTCCCCTAGAATATCCTTAATGGTTAGGATTAATGATAAGGCTAGCGTTTGGGTCTGTATCTCACTTATTTTTTATCTGATTTGAATGACCGAGGACGCTTTGAAAAGCATATGTAATGCCCTTTCCAACGCGCTCTTGATCATTAACATTGGATGAGAAATCATTGAGATACAGGCCCTAACGTTAATCTTATATCTAACCCCAACCCTTACCCTTCAAACGCCTGTATCTCTGTTAATCCTTAAATGATTTGAATAACCGAGAACGCATTGAAACGCGTATATCCTCAGCTTCTTAAAACAGGTTTATTCCTGAAAATCGGTTCAGAAATGGCTGATATATGAGCAGTCAAAGTTTATATTTGAAATTTTTAACTTAATGAGTTAAGATGCGTAAGGTATTGAAGGTTTACTTACTGGCTAAAAGTGGGTAAGGGGTTGTAGGTTAACTTACTGTGTTAAGGTGTGTAAGGGGTTGTAGGTTAACCTACTGTGTTAAGATGTGTAAGGGGTTGTAGGTTTACTTACTGTGTTAAGGTGTGTAAGGGGTTGTAGGTTTGGTTACTGGGTTAAGGTGTGTAAGTGGTTGTAGCTTAACTTACTTGGTAAAGGTGGGTAATGGGTTGTAAGTTTACTTACTGTGTTATGGTGGGTAAGGGGTTGTAAGTTTACTTACTGTGTTAAGGTGTGTAAGGGGTTGTAGGTTTACTCACTGTGTTAAGGTGTGTAAGGGGTTGGAGGTTTGGTTACTGGGTTAAGGTGTGTAAGTGGTTGTAGCTTAACTTACTTGGTAAAGGTGGATAAGGGGTTGCAAGTTTACTTACTGTGTTAAGGTGGGTAAGGGGTTGTAAGTTTACTTACTGTGTTAAGGCGGTAAGGGGTTGTAGGTTTACTCACTGTGTTAAGGTGTGTAAGGGGTTGTAGGTTTACTTACTGTGTTAAGGTGTGTAAGGGGTTGTAGGTTTTGTTACTGGGTTAAGGTGTGTAAGTGGTTGTACCTTAACTTACTTGGTAAAGGTGGGTAAGGGGTTGTAAGTTTACTTACTGTGTTAAGGTGGGTAAGGGGTTGTAAGTTTACTTACTATGTTAAGGTGTGTAAGGGGTTGTAAGTTTATTTACTGGGTTAAGATGGGTAAGGGGTTGTAGGTTAACTTACTGTGTTAAGATGTGTAATGGGTTGTAGGTTTACTTACTGTGGTAAGGTGTGTAAGGGGTTGTAGGTTTACTTACTGGGTTAAGGTGTGTAAAGGGTTGTAGATTAATTTTAAGTGTTAAGGTTCGAAGGGGTTGGAGGTTAACTTACTGTGTTAAGGTGTGTAAGGGTTTGTAGGTTTCCTTACTGGGTTAAGGTGTGTAAGTGGTTGTATGTTAACTTACTTGGTAAAGGTGGGTAAGGAGTTATATGTTTAGTTACTGTGTTAAGGTGGGTAAGGGGTTGTAAGTTTCCTTTCTGTGTTAAGGTGTGTAAGGGGTTGTAGGTTTACTAACTGTGTTATGATGTGTAAGGGGTTGTAAGTTTACTTACTGTATTAAGGTGTGTTAGGGGTTGTAGCTTAACTTACTGTGTGAAGGTGTGTAAAGGGTTGTAAGTTTACTTACTGTGTTACAATGGGTAAGGGGTGGTAGTTAAACTTACTGTGTTAAGGTGTATAAGGGGTTGTAAGTTAACTTACTGTGTTAAGGTGTGTAAAGGGTTGTAGGTTTACTTATTGTGGTAATTTTGGTTCTGATTGAAATATGAGAATAACAATTAGTCTAGCTATTATATATTTCAGTACAGAACATTTTGAGAAGATCTTCAAGGTTTTCCTTACCTTCGATGGATCTATAGGATCTAAACTTAGCATCAGCTAAAAAGTATGGGATCATCTTCTAAAATAGGAAAGTTTAGGGTTAGGGTTATCGTTCATCAATGCATCTACAATCGCAACCCTCCAGCCATCATCGAATTTTGGTATTTCCATTCGTAGTTTTGTTTGGCGGCAGCGTTTTTGACTTAGGAGTCATCCAAAATTGTCAACATTTTTCACGAGTCTACAAAGAGCACATTAGGGGGGAGAGGGTTTCGAAATCATCATTTTTTGTGTACAATTTTTTATATACTGATGTTCAAATAATACGTGAAGTATCTAGAAACAAGTATAGAATAAAATGTTGATGTACACTTTTTGTGGGAGTGAGGGGGTTTTCAAAAAGTGTGCTCTTTGTAGACTTGTGAAAAATGTTGACAATTTTGGATAGTCCCTTACCCAATATCCTCCTTTATTTCAGAGTGTAAAAAGGTATAAAATCCCCTTTCCAACAAGCTCTCGATCGGAATAATCCGATAAGAAATGACTGAGATACAGGCACTAACGCTTACCTTCTACCTAACCCTGAACATACTGAGATATAAGTTAGAGTTATCTCCCCTAGAATATCATTAATGGTTAGGATTGAAGATAAGGCTAGCGTTTGGGTCTGTATCTCACTTATTTTTTATCCGATTTGAATGACCGAGGACGCTTTGAAAAGCATATGAAATGCCCTTACCAACGCGCCCTTGAACATTAACATTGGATGAGAAATCATTGAGATACAGGCCCTAACGTTAAGCCTATATCTAACCCCAACCCTGACCCTTCAGACGCCCGTATCTCTGTTAATCCGTAAATGATTTGAATAACCGAGAACGCATTGAAACGCGTATATCCTCAGCTTTTTAAAACAGGTTTATTCCTGAAAATTGGTTCAGAAATGGCTGATATATGAGCAGTCAAAATTTATATTTGAAATTTTCAACTTAATGAGTTAAGATGCGTAAGGTATTGTAGGTTTACTTACTGGCTTAAAGTGGGTAAGGGGTTGTAGGTTAACTTACTGTGTTAAGGTGTGTAAGGGGTTGTAGGTTAACTTACTGTGTTAAGATGTGTAAGGGGTTGTAGTTTTACTTACTGTGTCAAGGTGTTTACAGGGTTGTAGGTTTTGTTACTGGGTTAAGGTGTGTAAGTGGTTGTAGCTTAACTTACATGGTAAAGTTGGGTAAGGGGTTGTCAGTTTACTTACTGTGTTAAGGTGGGTAAGGGGTTGTAAGTTTACTTACTGTGTTAAGGTGTGTAAGGGGTTGTGGGTTTATTCACTGTGTTAAGGTGTGTAAGGGGTTGTAGGTTTACTTACTGTGTCAAGGTGTGTTAGTGGTTGTAGGTTTGGTTACTGGGTTAAGGTGTGTAAGTTGTTGTAGCTTAACTTACCTGGTAAAGGTGTGTAAGGGGTTGTAAGTTTACTTACTGGGTTAAGATGGGTAAGGGGTTGTAGGTTTACTTACTGTGTTAAGGCGGTAAGGGGTTGTAGGTTTACTCACTGTGTTAAGGTGTGTAAGGGGTTGTAGGTTTACTTACTGTGTTAAGGTGTGTAAGGGGTTGTAGGTTTTGTTACTGGGTTAAGGTGTGTAAGTGGTTGTACCTTAACTTACTTGGTAAAGGTGGGTAAGGGGTTGTAAGTTTACTTACTATGTTAAGGTGTGTAAAGGGTTGTAAGTTTATTTACTGGGTTAAGATGGGTAAGGGGTTGTAGGTTAACTTACTGTGTTAAGATGTGTAATGGGTTGTAGGTTTACTTACTGTGGTAAGGTGTGTAAGGGGTTGTAGGTTTACTTATTGGGTTAAGGTGTGTAAAGGGTTGTAGATTAACTTTAAGTGTTAAGGTTCGAAGGGTTGTAGGTTAACTTACTGTGTTAATGTGTGTAAGGGTTTGTAGGTTTGCTTACTGGGTTAAGGTGTGTAAGTGGTTGTATGTTAACTTACTTGGTAAAGGTGGGTAAGGAGTTATAAGTTTAGTTACTGTGTTAAGGTGGGTAAGGGGTTGTAAGTTTACTTACTGTGTTAAGGTGTGTAAGGGGTTGTAGGTTTACTAACTGTGTTATGATGTGTAAGGGGTTGTAAGTTTACTTACTGTATTAAGGTGTGTTAGGGGTTGTAGCTTAACTTACTGTGTGAAGGTGTGTAAAGGGTTGTAAGTTTTCTTACTGTGTTACAATGGGTAAGGGGTGGTAGTTTAACTTACTGTGTTAAGGTGTATAAGGGGTTGTAAGTTAACTTACTGTGTTAAGGTGTGTAAAGGGTTGTAGGTTTACTTATTGTGGTAATTTTGGTTCTGATTGAAATATGAGAATAACAATTAGTCTAGCTATTATATATTTCAGTACAGAACATTTTGAGAAGATCTTCGAGGTTTTCCTTACCTTCGATGGATCTATAGGATCTAAACTTAGCATCAGCTAAAAAGTATGGGATCATCTTCTAAAATAGGAAAGTTTAGGGTTAGGGTTATCGTTCATCAATGCATCTACAATCGCAACCCTCCAGCCATCATCGAATTTTGGTATTTCCATTCGTAGTTTTGTTTGGCGGCAGCGTTTTTGACTTAGGAGTCATCCAAAATTGTCAATTTTTTTCACGAGTCTACAAAGAGCACACTAGGGGGGAGAGGGTTTCGAAATCATCATTTTTTGTGTACACTTTTTTATATACTGATGTTCAAATAATACGTGAAGTATCTAGAAACAAGTATAGAATAAAATGTTGATGTACACTTTTTGTGGGAGTGAGGGGGTTTTCAAAAAAGTGTGCTCTTTGTAGACTTGTGAAAAATGTTGACAATTTTGGATAGTCCCTTACCCAATATCCTCCTTTATTTCAGAGTGTAAAAAGGTATAAAACCCCCTTTCCAACAAGCTCTCGATCGGAATAATCCGATAAGAAATGACTGAGATACAGGCACTAACGCTAACCTTCTACCTAACCCTAAACATACTGAGATATAAGTTAGAGTTATCTCCCCTAGAATATCATTAATGGTTAGGATAGAAGATTAGGCTAGCGTTTGGGTCTGTATCTCAGTTATTTTTTATCCGATTTGAATGACCGAGGACGCTTTGAAAAGCATATGAAATGCCCTTACCAACGCGCCCTTGAACATTAACATTGGATGAGAAATCATTGAGATACAGGCCCTAACGTTAAGCCTATATCTAACCCCAACCCTGACCCTTCAGACGCCTGTATCTCTGTGAATAACCCAGAACGCATTGAAACGCGTATATCCTCAGCTTTTTAAAACAGGTTTATTCCTGAAAATCGGTTCAGAAATGGCTGATATATGAGCAGTCAAAGTTTATATTTGAAATTTTCAACTTAATGAGTTAAGATGCGTAAGGTATTGTAGGTTTACTTACTGGCTTAAAGTGGGTAAGGGGTTGTAGGTTAACTTACTGTGTTAAGGTGTGTAAGGGGTTGTAGGTTAACTTACTGTGTTAAGATGTGTAAGGGGTTGTAGTTTTACTTACTGTGTCAAGGTGTGTAAGGGGTTGTAGGTTTGGTTACTGGGTTAAGGTGTGTAAGTGGTTGTAGCTTAACTTACATGGTAAAGTTGGGTAAGGGGTTGTCAGTTTACTTACTGTGTTAAGGTGGGTAAGGGGTTGTAAGTTTACTTACTGTGTTAAGGTGTGTAAGGGGTTGTGGGTTTATTCACTGTGTTAAGGTGTGTAAGGGGTTGTAGGTTTACTTACTGTGTCAAGGTGTGTTAGTGGTTGTAGGTTTGGTTACTGGGTTAAGGTGTGTAAGTTGTTGTAGCTTAACTTACCTGGTAAAGGTGTGTAAGGGGTTGTAAGTTTACTTACTGGGTTAAGATGGGTAAGGGGTTGTAGGTTTACTTACTGTGTTAAGGCGGTAAGGGGTTGTAGGGTTACTCACTGTGTTAAGGTGTGTAAGGGGTTGTAGGTTTACTTACTGTGTTAAGGTGTGTAAGGGGTTGTAGGTTTTGTTACTGGGTTAAGGTGTGTAAGTGGTTGTACCTTAACTTACTTGGTAAAGGTGGGTAAGGGGTTGTAAGTTTACTTACTGTGTTAAGGTGGGTAAGGGGTTGTAAGTTTACTTACTATGTTAAGGTGTGTAAAGGGTTGTAAGTTTATTTACTGGGTTAAGATGGGTAAGGGGTTGTAGGTTAACTTACTGTGTTAAGATGTGTAATGGGTTGTAGGTTTACTTACTGTGGTAAGGTGTGTAAGGGGTTGTAGGTTTACTTACTGGGTTAAGGTGTGTAAAGGGTTGTAGATTAACTTTAAGTGTTAAGGTTCGAAGGGTTGTAGGTTAACTTACTGTGTTAATGTGTGTAAGGGTTTGTAGGTTTGCTTACTGGGTTAAGGTGTGTAAGTGGTTGTATGTTAACTTACTTGGTAAAGGTGGGTAAGGAGTTATATGTTTAGTTACTGTGTTAAGGTGGGTAAGGGGTTGTAAGTTTACTTACTATGTTAAGGTGTGTAAGGGGTTGTAGGTTTACTAACTGTGTTATGATGTGTAAGGGGTTGTAAGTTTACTTACTGTATTAAGGTGTGTTAGGGGTTGTAGCTTAACTTACTGTGTGAAGGTGTGTAAAGGGTTGTAAGTTTACTTACTGTGTTACAATGGGTAAGGGGTGGTAGTTTAACTTACTGTGTTAAGATGTATAAGGGGTTGTAAGTTAACTTACTGTGTTAAGGTGTGTAAAGGGTTGTAGGTTTACTTATTGTGGTAATTTTGGTTCTGATTGAAATATGAGAATAACAATTAGTCTAGCTATTATATATTTCAGTACAGAACATTTTGAGAAGATCTTCGAGGTTTTCCTTACCTTCGATGGATCTATAGGATCTAAACTTAGCATCAGCTAAAAAGTATGGGATCATCTTCTAAAATAGGAAAGTTTAGGGTTAGGGTTATCGTTCATCAATGCATCTACAATCGCAACCCTCCAGCCATCATCGAATTTTGGTATTTCCATTCGTAGTTTTGTTTGGCGGCAGCGTTTTTGACTTAGGAGTCATCCAAAATTGTCAATTTTTTTCACGAGTCTACAAAGAGCACACTAGGGGGGAGAGGGTTTCGAAATCATCATTTTTTGTGTACACTTTTTTATATACTGATGTTCAAATAATACGTGAAGTATCTAGAAACAAGTATAGAATAAAATGTTGATGTACACTTTTTGTGGGAGTGAGGGGGTTTTCAAAAAAGTGTGCTCTTTGTAGACTTGTGAAAAATGTTGACAATTTTGGATAGTCCCTTACCCAATATCCTCCTTTATTTCAGAGTGTAAAAAGGTATAAAACCCCCTTTCCAACAAGCTCTCGATCGGAATAATCCGATAAGAAATGACTGAGATACAGGCACTAACGCTAACCTTCTACCTAACCCTAAACATACTGAGATATAAGTTAGAGTTATCTCCCCTAGAATATCATTAATGGTTAGGATAGAAGATTAGGCTAGCGTTTGGGTCTGTATCTCAGTTATTTTTTATCCGATTTGAATGACCGAGGACGCTTTGAAAAGCATATGAAATGCCCTTACCAACGCGCCCTTGAACATTAACATTGGATGAGAAATCATTGAGATACAGGCCCTAACGTTAAGCCTATATCTAACCCCAACCCTGACCCTTCAGACGCCTGTTTCTCTGTGAATAACCCAGAACGCATTGAAACGCGTATATCCTCAGCTTTTTAAAACAGGTTTATTCCTGAAAATCGGTTCAGAAATGGCTGATATATGAGCAGTCAAAGTTTATATTTGAAATTTTCAACTTAATGAGTTAAGATGCGTAAGGTATTGTAGGTTTACTTACTGGCTTAAAGTGGGTAAGGGGTTGTAGGTTAACTTACTGTGTTAAGGTGTGTAAGGGGTTGTAGGTTAACTTACTGTGTTAAGATGTGTAAGGGGTTGTAGTTTTACTTACTGTGTCAAGGTGTGTAAGGGGTTGTAGGTTTGGTTACTGGGTTAAGGTGTGTAAGTGGTTGTAGCTTAACTTACATGGTAAAGTTGGGTAAGGGGTTGTCAGTTTACTTACTGTGTTAAGGTGGGTAAGGGGTTGTAAGTTTATTTACTGTGTTAAGGTGTGTAAGGGGTTGTGGGTTTACTCACTGTGTTAAGGTGTGTAAGGGGTTGTAGGTTTACTTACTATGTCAAGGTGTGTTAGTGGTTGTAGGTTTGGTTACTGGGTTAAGGTGTGTAAGTTGTTGTAGCTTAACTTACCTGGTAAAGGTGTGTAAGGGGTTGTAAGTTTACTTACTGGGTTAAGATGGGTAAGGGGTTGTAGGTTAACTTACTGTGTTAAGATGTGTAATGGGTTGTAGGTTTACTTACTGTGGTAAGGTGTGTAAGGAGTTGTAGGTTTACTTACTGGGTTAAGGCGTGTAAAGGGTTGTAGATTAACTTGCTGTGTTAAGGTTCGAAGGGGTTGTAGGTTTACTTACTGTGTTAAGGTGTGTAAGGAGTTGTAGGTTTGCTTACTGGGTTTAGGTGTGTACGTGGTTGTATGTTAACTTACTTGGTAAAGGTGGGTAAGGAGTTATAAGTTTAGTTACTGTGTTAATGTGGGTAAGGGGTTGTAGGTTTACTTACTGTGTTAAGGTGTGTAAGGGGTTGTAGGTTTACTACTGTGTTAAGATGTGTAAGGGGTTGTAAGTTTACTTACTGTGTTAAGGTGTGTAAGGAGTTGTAAGTTTACTTACTGGGTTAAGATGGGTAAGGGGTTTTAGGTTAACTTACTGTGTTAAGATGTGCAATGGGTTGTAGGTTTACTTACTGTGGTAAGGTGTGTAAGGGGTTGTAGGTTTACTTACTGGGTTAAGGTGTGTAAAGGGTTGTAGGTTTACTTACTGTGGTAGTTTTGGTTCTGATTGAAATTTGAGAATAACAATTAGTCTAGGTATTAAATATTTTAGTACAGAACATTTAGAGAAGATTTTCAAGGTTTTTCCTTACGCCCGATGGATCTAAAGAATATAAACCTAGCATCAGCAAAAAGTATGGGATCGTCTTTTAAAATCGGAAAGTTTAGGGTTAGGGTTATCGTTCATTAGCTGCATCTACATTCGCAACCCTCCAGCCATCATAGAATTTTGGTATTTCCATTTGTAGTTATGTTTGGTGGTAGCGTTTTTTGACTTACCCAATATCCCTCCTTTATTTCAAAGAGTATAAAAGCGTATAAAATCCCCTTTCCAACTAATCTTCGATCGGCCAAATCCAATACGGTTGGGGTTAGGGTTAGGGTTAGGGTTTGGGTTTTTTGTTGTTGGGGCTACTTTATCATTAATTGAAGGGCCATAGTTGGCAATGGACTTGGTGTTGTCTCTGATATATTTTCATTTCAATTCTTTCCGTTAAGAATCCAATATAATTAATCGGACTTACTGTACTATTCATGTTACAAAGGGGAATATAAAACTCTATTAATGCCTTTCACTTTTGCTTAGTTTTAGAAGCAATCTAAATCTGACAATATTTTCCTTTCATAAGGATTTTTTTACCAATATTCTTGTTCATAATAGGAGTAAATACAAACATAATATCGTTTTGGCGTAGACTGTTCTGTCTGCAGTGGGTTTAATCAAGAATGCTTTATTAAGATTGAATGGCGAAGAAACTTTAGTAAAACATAATAAACTCTTGTTTATTGAGAAAAACCGAACATCTTATATAAATGAACATTAATATACGCTTTCATAAGAACGGAAAATGTTTGCAATTAAAGTTGCCCATTAAAGATTTTAATAAGACAAACTGATATCAAGGGCAAAGATATTTTGTTGTTACAGTTACTATTCTACTCCATTTTCGCCTTTTACTAACAAGACGTTTTCTATATCCTCAAAATGTTTATTTGTCAGAGGGAATTTGTGAGCAGGAAAACATATCTTCCTCGCTCTCGTATCCTCCACAGGAATTAGTAATATCTTCCCTAACGTTATTTTGACATCCCAGAATTGTGCCTTCCTCTAGCATATCTTTCTTTTCCTCTTTTTGTATCTCTTGACTCTGACGTTTTAGATCTTCTGCCTTCTTTTCATCCTTTATATTTGTCTTTTGATATCCCGGATTTGTGGCTTCCTTCGGCATATCTTTCTTTTCCTCCTTTTGCATCTTTTGATTATGGCTTTTTAGATCTTCCTTCTTCTCATCCTTTACATTTGTTTCTTTCGCCGCTTTTATAGGATCACTAGCCATCGTTCAAGCTGCAAAGAAAAAATAATATCAACAAAAATCTGCAAGCGATTGACTCTCACACATAGACTTATGCACAATATTTCTTTTAAAAAAACCAAATAACAGAACAAGGGAACATTCCAGGTAAACACATGACGACTTTAAACTTGAGGCGTTTTTATCATGAAAAGATATTCAATAAACGTGGATACCATATTTGTACTTATAGAGTTGATGCTAGTTTTATATGCTTTTTGACACACAAAGATATACCAAGTGTCTACATCTTTTGCAGAAATATAAGGTATATTAGAGTGTACCGTATTGCAAATACTAACCTCAATACACATGTACACTTAATTAACATTGAGCATTCTGGACGACCATCCCTTTCATCATATAGCCAAATTCTCTTCAAATAAAGCTCAAAATCAATCAAATTTCGAATTGACATGAACCTTGGCCCTAACCCTTACCTTAACCCTAACCCCTAACCCCGACTCCAACCTAAACCTTAATTAACCTTGAGCATTCCCCACGGCTACGCCTTTCATCAAATAACCAAACCATTTTAAATAAAGCACAGGGTTAATCGAAATTCGAACTGATCCTAACACCTATCCCTAATCATACCCTTTTGCAACTAACCCTAACCCTTGCAACTCAGTTGCAGACTAGTAAAAACCCTGACCCTTGCAACTCAGATGTAGACAAGTAAAACCCCCTAATCCTAACCTCAAATCCTAACCGTACCTCAAGTCCTGGCCTTACTTAACCTGGAACCTTCCACACGGCTACGCGTTCATCATAAAGTCATCGTACCTTTAAATAAATCTCAATGTTAATCGAATTTCGAATTGACCTTAGCCCTAACACTAACGCTTGCAACTTACTTGCAGACCAGCAAACACCCCTAACACTAACCCTTGCAACTCAGTTGCTGACTAGTAAACCCCTAACCCTAATCATAACCCTTACTCTAACACTAACCCCTTACCATAACCAAAACTTTGATTAACCTTGAGCATTCTTCACGACTACGCCTTTCATCCCAGTATCTTGAAATAAAGCTCAAGGTTTCGAATTGAGCTTAACCCAAACCCTAACACTTACCGTTGCAACTCAGTTGCAAACTAGCTAAAAAAACCCTAATCCCTTGCAACTCGATTGCGGACTAGTAAAAACCCTCTAACACTAACTCTAACCCTAACCCTAAACGTTAACCCTAACCCCTAACCCGAACTCTAAAATCAAAGGTTAACACAGAGGTGATGGTGTGTAGAGGGTTGATGGTTAACCTATGGGTTGAAGGTTTACACATGGGTAATGGTGGGTAGAGGGTTGAAGGTTAACCAATTTGTAATGGTGGGTAAAGGCTTGAAGGTTCATCTAGAGAACATGATGGGTTAACCCATGAGTTAACCTCTCTCTATTTATAGTAACATGGTAAACCATAGGTAACCCTGCATGTTATTGTTTCCGCAAATAATACTGGGTGATACATTATTTTAATTGAACTAAATTGTCTGGGCCACTAGTCATTCCGTCGTTTTTTCTGTGTGGTAATATTTTAGTTATATTTGTATTTATATGGTGTTCTGTGCAATGGCGTATCATTTCTTCTTTTTTTTATCTTGAACATTTATTATATTCATTTTACACGTTTTAATTAATAGTTTTGTCTTTCAATCCATCCAATATTGAAATACTTAAAATACGCATGAACAAGTACATAAGTATATAAATGCATCACTATAGCTTTTAAAATTTATTAATGGCATTATTTTGTATACTTAAAAAGAAACTTGCTGTACGGTATGAACACTTGTTCATCACTAAAGACCCTACAGTGACTTTAAGATGAAAAACTACAATAAAAGCGCAGTTCCTTTGCTCTGGCAATTCATTGTGTTCTGTTGAATTTTTGTCTCAGATATGTTTATCTCATATCCATTTTTTAATATTTATAGAGATAGTTTCTCTGTACATGTCAAACCATACTTTCACTTTATAACTATTCCTTGACAAACAGTGACGTTCAGACAAGAACCTAATCTACCACTTTTTTCAAAAACGTCTAATCATATGCAAGTGTTCTTATAAAGTTTAATACAACTTACCTTAGCAATAGAAAATATGTCCTATATCAACTCATTCGCACATACATTATGACAACAACTGGATAAAAATTAGAGTTGTCTTTCTTACTTTTGTGAAACACCTGTTAAATTATCATCCAATCAAAAGGCATTATTTTGTTGATTGACGGAAAAGTGGGCGGGATCCCTCATTCCTCATCTCTCACTTTCGCAAAGTGCCTATACCCTAACCCTAACCCTAACCCTAACCCTTAGCAATAGTAAATATGTCCTATTTCATCCCATTGGCACATACATTATCACAACAACTAGATAAATATCAGAGTTGTCTTTCTTACTTTGTCAAAAGCCTCTTAAATTATCATCCAATCAAAGCGCATTATTTTATTGATTGACGGAAAAGTGGGCGGGATCCCTCATTCCTCATCCCTCACTTTCGCAAAGTGCCTATACCCTAACCCTAACCCTAACCCTAACCCTAACCCTTAGCAATAGTAAATATGTCCTATTTCATCCCATTGGCACATACATTATCACAACAACTAGATAAATATCAGAGTTGTCTTTCTTACTTTGTCAAAAGCCTCTTAAATTATCATCCAATCAAAGCGCATTATTTTATTGATTGACGGAAAAGTGGGCGGGATCCCTCATTCCTCATCCCTCACTTTCGCAAAGTGCCTATACCCTAACCCTAACCCTAACCCTAACCCTAACCCTTAGCAATAGTAAATATGTCCTATTTCATCCCATTGGCACATACATTATCACAACAACTAGATAAATATCAGAGTTGTCTTTCTTACTTTGTCAAAAGCCTCTTAAATTATCATCCAATCAAAGCGCATTATTTTATTGATTGACGGAAAAGTGGGCGGGATCCCTCATTCCTCATCCCTCACTTTCGCAAAGTGCCTATACCCTAACCCTAACCCTAACCCTAACCCTAACCCTTAGCAATAGTAAATATGTCCTATTTCATCCCATTGGCACATACATTATCACAACAACTAGATAAATATCAGAGTTGTCTTTCTTACTTTGTCAAAAGCCTCTTAAATTATCATCCAATCAAAGCGCATTATTTTATTGATTGACGGAAAAGTGGGCGGGATCCCTCATTCCTCATCCCTCACTTTCGCAAAGTGCCTATACCCTAACCCTAACCCTAACCCTAACCCTAACCCTTAGCAATAGTAAATATGTCCTATTTCATCCCATTGGCACATACATTATCACAACAACTAGATAAATATCAGAGTTGTCTTTCTTACTTTGTCAAAAGCCTCTTAAATTATCATCCAATCAAAGCGCATTATTTTATTGATTGACGGAAAAGTGGGCGGGATCCCTCATTCCTCATCCCTCACTTTCGCAAAGTGCCTATACCCTAACCCTAACCCTAACCCTAACCCTTAGCAATAGTAAATATGTCCTATTTCATCCCAATGGCACATACATTATCACAACAACTAGATAAATATCAGAGTTGTCTTTCTTACTTTGTCAAAAGCCTCTTAAATTATCATCCAATCAAAGCGCATTATTTTATTGATTGACGGAAAAGTGGGCGGGATCCCTCATTCCTCATCCCTCACTTTCGCAAAGTGCCTATACCCTAACCCTAACCCTAACCCTAACCCTAACCCTTAGCAATAGTAAATATGTCCTATTTCATCCCATTGGCACATACATTATCACAACAACTAGATAAATATTAGAGTTGTCTTTCTTACTTTGTCAAAAGCCTCTTAAATTATCATCCAATCAAAGCGCATTATTTTATTGATTGACGGAAAAGTGGGCGGGATCCCTCATTCCTCATCCCTCACTTTCGCAAAGTGCCTATACCCTAACCCTAACCCTAACCCTAACCCTTAGCAATAGTAAATATGTCCTATTTCATCCCATTGGCACATACATTATCACAACAACTAGATAAATATCAGAGTTGTCTTTCTTACTTTGTCAAAAGCCTCTTAAATTATCATCCAATCAAAGCGCATTATTTTATTGATTGACGGAAAAGTGGGCGGGATCCCTCATTCCTCATCCCTCACTTTCGCAAAGTGCCTAACCCTAACCCTAACCCTAACCCTAACCCTAACCCTTAGCAATAGTAAATATGTCCTATTTCATCCCATTGGCACATACATTATCACAACAACTAGATAAATATCAGAGTTGTCTTTCTTACTTTGTCAAAAGCCTCTTAAATTATCATCCAATCAAAGCGCATTATTTTATTGATTGACGGAAAAGTGGGCGGGATCCCTCATTCCTCATCCCTCACTTTCGCAAAGTGCCTATACCCTAACCCTAACCCTAACCCTAACCTTAACCCTAAGCAATAGTAAATATGTCCTATTTCATCCCATTGGCACATACATTATCACAACAACTAGATAAATATCAGAGTTGTCTTTCTTACTTTGTCAAAAGCCTCTTAAATTATCATCCAATCAAAGCGCATTATTTTATTGATTGACGGAAAAGTGGGCGGGATCCCTCATTCCTCATCCCTCACTTTCGCAAAGTGCCTATACCCTAACCCTAACCCTAACCCTAACCTTAACCCTAAGCAATAGTAAATATGTCCTATTTCATCCCATTGGCACATACATTATCACAACAACTAGATAAATATCAGAGTTGTCTTTCTTACTTTGTCAAAAGCCTCTTAAATTATCATCCAATCAAAGCGCATTATTTTATTGATTGACGGAAAAGTGGGCGGGATCCCTCATTCCTCATCCCTCACTTTGGCAAAGTGCCTATACCCTAACCTAACCCTAACCCTAACCCTAACCCTAACCCTAACCCTAACCCTAACCTAACCCTAACCTAACCCTAACCCTAACCCTAACCCTAACCCTAACCCTTAGCAATAGTAAATATGTCCTATTTCATCCCATTGGCACATACATTATCACAACAACTAGATAAATATCAGAGTTGTCTTTCTTACTTTGTCAAAAGCCTCTTAAATTATCATCCAATCAAAGCGCATTATTTTATTGATTGACGGAAAAGTGGGCGGGATCCCTCATTCCTCATCCCTCACTTTCGCAAAGTGCCTATACCCTAACCCTAACCCTAACCCTAACCCTTAGCAATAGTAAATATGTCCTATTTCATCCCATTGGCACATACATTATCACAACAACTAGATAAATATCAGAGTTGTCTTTCTTACTTTGTCAAAAGCCTCTTAAATTATCATCCAATCAAAGCGCATTATTTTATTGATTGACGGAAAAGTGGGCGGGATCCCTCATTCCTCATCCCTCACTTTCGCAAAGTGCCTATACCCTAACCCTAACCCTAACCCTAACCCTTAGCAATAGTAAATATGTCCTATTTCATCCCATTGGCACATACATTATCACAACAACTAGATAAATATCAGAGTTGTCTTTCTTACTTTGTCAAAAGCCTCTTAAATTATCATCCAATCAAAGCGCATTATTTTATTGATTGACGGAAAAGTGGGCGGGATCCCTCATTCCTCATCCCTCACTTTCGCAAAGTGCCTATACCCTAACCCTAACCCTAACCCTAACCCTAACCCTTAGCAATAGTAAATATGTCCTATTTCATCCCATTGGCACATACATTATCACAACAACTAGATAAATATCAGAGTTGTCTTTCTTACTTTGTCAAAAGCCTCTTAAATTATCATCCAATCAAAGCGCATTATTTTATTGATTGACGGAAAAGTGGGCGGGATCCCTCATTCCTCATCCCTCACTTTCGCAAAGTGCCTAACCCTAACCCTAACCCTAACCCTAACCCTAACCCTAACCCTAACCCTAACCCTAAGTGCCTATACCCTAACCCTAACCCTAACCCCTAACCCTAACCCTAACCCTAACCCTAACCCTAACCCTAACCCCTAACCCTAACCCTAACCCTAACCCTAACCCTAACCCCTAACCCTAACCCTAACCCTAACCCTAACCCCTAACCCTAACCCTAACCCTAACCCTAACCCTAACCCCTAACCCTAACCCTAACCCTAACCCTAACCCTAACACTTTTGATGAAAAATGACTTTAACAATTTTTCAAGTCCAACATCATACTTTGATCGAAAAATGAAAAAAAAATGGGTCCTACAAATATGTTCAAAAACACTCAAAAACATCCAAAATGCAAAAATAACACATTGTTGAAAAACACCTAAAAATGTTGGACTTTGTCAATTTTTCAAACTTTACTTTTGGTAAATGGCTTTTTCGCAGTTTTCATACAGATATAAAATCGTTGCTAACTATCTGATTACTACTGGTCTTTGCCACGTAATAGAGTATAGTATTAGCTTTCCAGAACTGGTCTACTTTATAAAATCGGTTAAGACAACACTGAGATATATGCATGTAAAGTTGTAACAAAACACTTATGGAAACGCTTTTAATGCTTTATTCCATAGCTTGTAACTTTTAAACGGTTTATCCTACGACCTTTCTGATCATGCCAATCGATGCAGAAGGGTCGATTACCCCCTAGAGCAAACTTTCAGGCATTTATTTCCAGTAGAAATATTTATTTTTGCAAATGAAATTTCCCATAGACTTACATTATAATTACTTCCCTTTGTATTTTATTTATGCAAATTAGCTATACCACTAGTGTGATATTATAGAAAACATGTACTATATAAGCAAGTCCAAACATACATACTAATGGGTTGAAGTTGCGCATGCGCACTTCGGATGGGTGAAAGTAGTTCCTAACACTAACCCTAACCCTAACCCAATTAACAAAGAATGCACTGTAACCCTAACCCTAATCCTAACTCTAACCCTAACCCTAACCCTATATTCATACGCCACAACCAAATCACAACCCCTAACCCTAACACAAATTCCTCCGCCATACCCCACATTGGCATTTCCCTTAGGCCCTAACCCTAACCCTAACGCAAAAAGTAGTCAATTTACCGCAAAAAGTAGTCAATTTACCGCTATAATGTAGCCATCTACCGCTGCGGTACTTGGCTACTTTTTTGCGGTAAATTGACTACTTTTTCCGGTAGGTGGCTACATTTCAGCGGTGATTGACTACCTGTAGCCACCTACCGCAAAAAGTAGTCAATTTACCGCAAAAAGTAGTCAATTTACCGCTATAATGTAGCCATCTACCGCTGCGGTACTTGGCTACTTTTTTGCGGTAATAGGCTACTATTTAGCGGTGATTGACTACATTTTTGCAATAGATTTACCTTGGTACCTCCAAGGTTTTATATACAATATTTACAATATCTATTTACAATAATTAAAAAGAAGAGTAAAAGGGAATATTCCGATACCGTAAAAACGAAGCTATGGTGAAATAATCATTAGCTGATGGCAGCATGAATAAATAATGGTGAAACATAGTTGCGGCCTGATGCCTATATTCTATTTGATTCTCCGTACAGAATCTCATAGCTTCACTGTAATGCGAATAATCTTCGATATAAATCACAATCGTGGGCAACATTTCTGCCATCTCAAACAAGGTCTTATGATATTGTTGAACTGCAGACTAGTTTTGGAAATTCCCAAGGATAACGTTGAAAATTTTCAATTGGCACGTCTTTGACACGCTAGACACCTGTCAATCATCTTTATGATCAGTGACTTTTCCTCTGTGGCACTTGATGCTAATTTAGGCCGGTTTTGTTAAGTTAGATTTTCTCACACTGCATTTAGATCTCAAACAACCAACATGTCCGCAGAAATTTTTGTTTTGAGATTTCATAAAATGAGTGACTTGGATGTGGTGTTTGCCATCATACACCATATCCAAAAACCTGATGTCGATAGAGAAGGATTGACCTTGACCATAACTTCACTTATGGCTCTACGCGAAGCTATAGAGTTTTCCCAGGACGCCAGTATACATATGGATATATCTACTAAATAAATGAATGCAGTGTTGTGTACATATGTAAATAGATTTTGTTTGAAACATCCGGGAGGTACCCGGACTTATGTTATCAATATCCTATTTCAAACCTTCCTTCATGAGCATGCAAGTGCTTGTGATTTAAAGTGTGTATGTGTCAGTGTGTATTTATGTGCATAAATAAACACCTATATGCATATAATACACACTTGTGTGTATGTATGTGTGAATGTATGTGTATGTGTTTGTATGTGTGTATGTATGTGTGTATGTGTTTGTGTATGTGTTTATGTATGTGTGTATATATTTTTGTATGTTTGTGTGTATATGTGTGTATTATGTGTGCATACATGTGTGTATATATATGTGTGTGTATGTGTGTATTTATGTGTATGTATGTGTTTATGCATGTGAATATGTGTGTGTAAGTTTGTGCATGTATGTGTGTGTAAGTTTGTGCATGTATGTGTGTGTATGTCTTTGTATGTGTGTGTATGTATATATGTGTTACTATTTAGCGGTAGATGGCTACATTGTAGCGGTAAATTGACTACTTTTTTGCGGTAGGTGGCTACATTTCAGCGGTAAATTGACTACTTTTTGCGGTAGATGGCTACATTATAGCGGTGATTGGCTACAGGTAGTCAATTTACCGCTGACCTGTAGCCAATCACCGCAAAAAAGTAGTCAATTTACCGCTAATATGTAGCCATATACCGCTAAATAGTAGCCTATTACCGCTATAATGTAGCCATCTACCGCAAAAAAGTAGTCAATTTACCGCTACAATGTAGCCATCTACCGCTAATGACACTTTTGACCTCAAAATAACACTTTTGACTTGATTTGACACTTTTGACCTCAAAATGACACTTTTGACTCAAAAACACACTTGTCACTCAAAATCACACTTTTGACTCAAAGTGACTCAAAATGACACTTTTGACTCAAAATGACTCAAAATGACACTTTTGACTAAAAACACACTTTTGACTCAAAATGACTCAAAATCACACTTTTGACTCAAAAACACACTTTTCACTCAAAATCCTACTTTTGACTCAAAGTGACTCAAAATGACACTTTTGACTCAAAATGACTCAAAATGACACTTTTGACTCAAAATAACACTTTTGACTTGACTTCACACTTTTGACTTGTCTTGACACTTTTGACCTCAAAATGACACTTTTGACTTGAGTTGACACTTTTGACCTCCAAATGACAGTTAATGACACTTTTGACCTCAAAATGTCACTTTTGACTTGACTTGACAGTTAATGACACTTTTGACTTGACTTGACACTTTTGACTAGACTTGACATTTTTGACTTGAATTGACATTTTTGACCTCCAAATGACAGTTAATGACACTTTTGACCTCCAAATGACACTTAATGACACTTTTGACTTGACTTGACATTTTTCACTTAAAATGACACTTTTGACTTGACTTCACACTTTTGACTTGACACTTTTGACCTCAAAATAAAACTTTTGACTTGATTTGACACTTTTGACCTCCAAATGACACTTAATGACACTTTTAACTTGATTTGACACTTTTGACCTCCAAATGACACTTCATGACACTTTTAATTTGATTTGACACTTTTGACCTCCAAATGACACTTAATGACACTTTTAACTTGATTTGACACTTTTGACCTCAAAATGACACTTTTGACTCAAAATGACTCAAAATCACACTTTTGACTCAAAAACACACTTTTGACTCAAAATGACACTTTTGACTCAAAATGACTCAAAATCACACTTTTGACTCAAAAACACACTTTTGACTCAAAATGACTCAAAAATACACTTTTGACTTAAAATGACTAAAAAATATACTTTTGACTCAAAATGACACTTTTGACTCAAAATGACACTTTTGACTTAAAATGACACTCTTGACTCCAAATGACTCAAAAATACACTTTTGACTCAAAATGACTTAAAATGACACTTTTGACTCAAAATGACACTTATGACTCAAAATGACTCAAAAATACACTTTTGACTCAAAATGACACTTTTAACTCAGACTGACTCAAAATGACTCAAAATGACACTTTTTAACTCAAAATGACTTAAAATGACACTTTTGACTCAAAATGACACTTTTGACTTAAAAATACACTTTGGACTCAAAATGACACTTTTGACTCAAAGTGACTCAAAATGACACTTTTGACTCAAAGTGACTCAAAATGACACTTTTGACTCAAAATGACACTTTTGACTTAAAATGACTCAAAAATACACTTTTGACTTAAAAATACACTTTTGACTCAAAATGACATTTTTGACTTAAATACACTTTTGACTCAAATGACACTTTTGACTCAAAATGACACTTTTGACTCAAAATGACTTAAAATGACATTTTTGACTCAAAATCACACTTTTGATGAAAAATGACTTTAACAATTTTTCAAGTCCAACATCATACTTTGATCGAAAAATGAAAAAAAAATGGGTCCTACAAATATGTTCAAAAACACTCAAAAACATCCAAAATGCAAAAATAACACATTGTTGAAAAACACCTAAAAATGTTGGACTTTGTCAATTTTTCAAACTTTTGTTTTGGTAAATGGCTTTTTCGCAGTTTTCATACAGATATAAAATCGTTGCTAACTATCTGATTACTACTGGTCTTTGCCACGTAATAGAGTATAGTATTAGCTTTCCAGAACTGGTCTACTTTATAAAATCGGTTAAGACAACACTGAGATATATGCATGTAAAGTTGTAACAAAACACTTATGGAAACGCTTTTAATGCTTTATTCCATAGCTTGTAACTTTCAAACGGTTTATCCTACGACCTTTCTGATCATGCCAATCGATGCAGAAGGGTCGATTACCCCCTAGAGCAAACTTTCAGGCATTTATTTCCAGTAGAAATATTTATTTTTGCAAATGAAATTTCCCATAGACTTACATTATAATTACTTCCCTTTGTATTTTATTTATGCAAATTAGCTATACCACTAGTGTGATATTATAGAAAACATGTACTATATAAGCAAGTCCAAACATACATACTAATGGGTTGAAGTTGCGCACGCGCACTTCGGATGGGTGAAAGTAGTTCCTAACACTAACCCTAACCCTAACCCAATTAACAAAGAATGCACTGTAACCCTAACCCTAACCCTAACCCTATATTCATACGCCACAACCAAATCACAACCCCTAACCCTAACCCTATATCCTTCCGCCATACCCCACATTGGCAAATTCCTTACGCCCTAACCCTAACCCTAACCCTAACCTAACCCTAACCCCTAACCCTAACCCTAACCCTAACCACGCGAGGACTAGGGGCCGCGCATCAGATGTTTTTCTTCTGCCGTGGACGGGAAAACGACAAAGTCCAACACCGCCGGTCCAACAGCCTGGCAGCCAAGCCGTACGAGATACGTCTGTGGTCCGCCGAGATCAAAAGTTGCTCCCGTCGTCCTCCGTCCGCCTACCAGTTTTCGCGGCGGTCTGGTGTACGGCGGAGGCGCAGCGAGACTTTTTTGGAATTTAACCGTGGAAGGGGTTCATTTTTATGTTTGGTCCCTAGGGCCGAAACCGTTTGACATACCACAAAACACCTCCCAACCTTTTGTCTTCGCCGGGTGTTGTTCCATCCGCTTGCAAAGTTTGGTCGTCGTGCGAGCATTGGGTACCGCGCATCAGACATATTCCCAGTCTCCCATCAACACCGCCGTCCACGACCGAGGGAAAAAGAAAAACTCCGATCAAAACCTTCGGGGCGGCCTGACGGCAAAACGGTTGGAGATACGTAAAAAACCGACGAGATTCCAACGCTTCCCTTGAGACCCAGGAGTCTACAAACATAAAGTATCTCGGTATGCAGCAGATAGGCCGACCAGGCAGCATAAATGCTGTCCACGCAGCAAAAATGCTGTATGGCCCAGCGTAACCACTATACCGGCAGCTAGTCTACAGCGGACCGTACGACAGTCTTCTCTCGAACTCCCAAGTATATGTGCTGGGTATGCAGCAGATATGCCGACCAGGCAGCATAAATGCTGTCCACGGAGAAAAAATGCTGTATGGTCCCGCGGAGCCACTATGCCGGCAGCTAGGTTACAGCGGACCGAACGACAGTCTTCTCTCGACCTCCCGAGTGTATGTGCTGGGCATTCAGCAGATAAGCCCACCAGGCAGCATAAATGCTGTATGGCCCCGCGGAGCCACTATGCCGGCTGATAGACTACAGCGGACCGGCCGGCAGTCTTCTTTCGGCCTCTCAAGTATATGTGCTAGGTATGCAGCAGATCGGCCGACAAGGCAGCATAAATGCTGTATGGCCATACTGAGCCACTATACCGGTTCACACTATTTTTCAGGCCCTAGCGCCGAAACCGTTGGAGATACGGCCTCCCTGTCTTTTTTGTTCGCCGGGTGGTGTTCCATCCGC
The DNA here is from genome assembly GCA_028015205.1 of Mytilisepta virgata. Taxonomy (NCBI): domain Eukaryota; kingdom Metazoa; phylum Mollusca; class Bivalvia; order Mytilida; family Mytilidae; genus Mytilisepta; species Mytilisepta virgata. Next base: position 95,495,139 of record CM051519.1, on the reverse strand, counting down.
ATGCAAAGTTTGGTTGCCGTTCGAGGATTGGGGGCCGCGAATTAGATGTTTTTCTTCTGTCGTGGACGGGACAAGGACCAAGTCCAACACCGCCGGTCCAACACCCTGGCGGCCAAGCCGTACGAGATACGTCTACGGTCCGACGAGATCAAAAGTTGCTCCCGTCGTCCTCCGTCCGCCTACCAGTTTTCGCGGCTGTCTTGGCGGAGGCGGAGGCGCACCGAGTCTTTTTTGATTTGACCATAGAGGGGTTCACTCTTTTTTCCCCGTTTTCATCCCTATCGCCGAAACCTTTGGCGATATCATAGAACACATCCCACTTTTTTTGTTCGCCGGCTGCTATTCCATCCGCCTACCAAGTTTCGCGGCGGTCTGGTGTACGACGAAGGCGCACCGAGAATTTTTGGAATTTGACCGTGGAGAGGGTTCACTTTATGTTTGGTCCCTTTTTCGGCCCTGGGGCCGAAACCGTTAGAAATACCACAAAACACCTCCCACCTTTTTTTTGTTCGCCGGGTGTTGTTCCATCCGCATGCAAAGTTTGGTCGTCGTGCGAGCAGTGGGTACCGCGCATCAGACATTTTCCCATAACCCTTAACCATAACCCTAACCCTAACCCAGGAGTCTTCAAACACAGTTTCTCGGTATGCAACAGATAGGCCAAACTAGGCAGCATAAATGCTGTCCATGCAGCAAAAATGCTGTATGCCTCCGCGCAACCACTATGCCGGCTCCTAGGTTACAGCTGACCGAACGGCAGTCTTTTATCGACCTCCCGAGTATGTGTGCTGTGTATGCAGCAGATATTCCGACCAGGCAGCATAAATGCTGTCCATGCAGCAAAAATGCTGTATGGCACCGCGGAACCACTATGCCGGCTCCTAGGTTACAGTGGACTGACTGCCCGTCTTCTCGTGACCTCCCGAGTATATGTGCTGGGTATGCAGCAGATAGGCACACCAGGCAGCATAAATTCTGTATGGCCCCACAGAGCCACTATGCCGACTGATAGGTTACAGTGGACCGACCGGCAGTCTTCTATCGACCTCCCAAGTATATGTGCTAGGTATGCAGCAAATGGGCCTACCAGGCAGCATAAATGCTGTATTGCCCTACGGAGCCACTATACCTGCAGATAGGTTAAAAAAAGTTTGGTCGCCGTGCGAGAAGTGGGAGCCGCGCCTCAGACGTTTATCGTATGCCGTCGACCTTCAGACCCGCCTGGCGACCAACCCGTTCGAGTTAGTTCCATGGTCCGCGAGATCAAATGTTACTCCCTTCATCCTCCGTCCGCCTGCCAATTTTCGCGGCGGTCTGGTGTACGACGGGACGCACCGATCCTTTTTTCATTTCACCGTGGAGGGCTTTCACACTATTTTCAGGCTCTAGTGCCGAAACCGTTGGAGACGACAAAATACTTGCCCACCTTTTTTTGTCCGCCGGGTCTTTCTACATCGCATGCAAAGTTTGGTCTCCGTGCGAGGATTGGGAGCCGCGGCTCAGACGTTTTTCCTCTGCCGTTGACGTGAAAACGACCAAGTCCAAAACCGCCGGTTGAACACCTTGATACCGGCCTGGCGGGTGTTTTTTTTTTTTCGGAAAAAAGTCTATGAAATAACACGATTTGATCAAACTTCTGTCGTCTTCTTGGTCAACTTCCTTACTCACTGGCCCTAACCTAACCCTAACCATAACCCTAACACTAACAACCCTCACAATAACACTAACCCTAACCCTAACCCTAACCCTAAGTTCCGGTTAACCCTAACCCTAACCCAAGGCTAAACCTAACCCTATATTTATACGCCAAACATAGCACATACCTAAATTTATCCTTCTGATGTATATTTATACCAGGAAAAAGCCTATTACCTAACCCTTAACCTTAAAAATCGCACTTTTTGACGAGCAAGCCGATGGAAAAAATTCTTTATCTTTTGTAGTTTCGGAGTTGGAGTTAATGTCAGGGTTAGGCAAACGCTTTTTCGGTGATATTGTAATTATTATATTTATTTATCTTGGCCTAATTTTGTTTTATGTGGCCTTATAACAAATGTAATATGCTTACATAATACTGTAAGCCACCCGCTAGCACCCTGTCTCATGCCTAGCAGATGGTTTACTTGTTTTTATTATTCCCGTATTTCAATATTGATGTGTTTTGTTATTTATTTGGCTCATCTAATTTGTGTTTATATCATTTGTTGTCTTGGATGTCCACGCATGAGTATGATTACCATTAATTTATTTCAAATCTACCCAGTGCACTCGTGCCATATTTTTGTCCCCAACGCCGTTCCATAGTTTTAATTTTTGTGTCAGTATCCTTGTACTGGAGTAATATCTCTCTCTTGTTTGGGTGTGCAAGAATAATGGAAATCAGGATCAAATTTAAATCAACAGTTTTATTCATGTTAATATGTACATAATTATACGTATTCTTCTTAAACATTATTTGTGGTGTCCGACGTGGTGAGAGATAGCTTACTGTACTTCCTATGTAGAAATGATAAAAATAGTATTTTATAAAATGTTCCCAGCGACATAAAAAAATGTTTTTCTATTTATGTAAAATCCATTTTTCCGTTATTTATTCCAAATAAAATCCTCACATAGCAATGGTTTTCTTTTTACTGCTTTCGAAATTTCCCGCTTGAGAACTTTCAGCTATCTGCCATCTTGGAGTGCGCTCGCGTTTATATAGATTTCCACTAGGTGTCACGTGACATGAACAACCAATGAATAATTGTCCTTGTTGCCGTTTTAGGAACTATATAATAAAGGATTGTGGAAATTTCACATATCAACTATATGACAAGTTGTCCGAAGGTTGTCCTTCTAATTATATAATAAATATGAAAAGATACATGTAGTTAAACATATGAGAAACCTTTAAATAAACAATCGGACACCACTAATATGCGCAATAGTTTAGCAAACGATGTGCGCAATATTACGTTAGAAAAAAAACAACAATATAGTTCAACATTCCATTGAAATTAATCACATAACATTCGTGTCCGGCAGGGTAAAAATGTCAAAAAAAGTTTGGTACTTTTATAACAGAAAGGAGTGTCAAAAGAATTGTTTGGTGATGTATCAGATTAAGATAAAAATAATGCTGGTTTCTTGCTACAAACATGGCTGTCACCGAAGTAAACAAACAGGATTTACAGATGTCTTGCAGTTTTTAAAATTCAATAAGTAATCAGATACATAAAATGAGTAACTAGAAACTGTTGGAAACATGAGATGACACCTCAAAATATGATTACATAAAGGACAAATGAGAAACCTGATTGGGAACAGGTAAATACCCTGATGTGATAATTTCCAACAATATATAAAAAATGTAATATTAAGTCCATTTGAACAAAATTGGAGTGTAATGCATTTTCGACTTGAGAATTAAAACCAACAATAAATATTCACACTCTGATTGCAATTATCATATAAGTAAAAATAGCTAAAAACCACCCCTTCCCACTTGACCTTACAATACGTATAGTTGTTTACCAAATAATGTTATAACTGTGCAGTTTACAATCACTGGAACAATCATAGATACTGATGGAATTTTAAGAAATTTCTATTTGACTTACATAATAATTATGGAATGATCATAATATACGATGTGTAATTCATACTTCTACTGTATTCTAGAAGTTTCCGTTCTACAGTGTTCTAGAGATTTCCGTGACGACTATTTATATACAGACACTGCAGTTAGACTTTCAGATCAGACATTAACATTCTTGTGTTCTCAGATGTTGGATTGACACACTTATTCACGTTTACTACATCATACAAGATTGTGACTTATTAGACATAATATTCTGTTTGGATTCCCGCAACAGTGAAGAGAAGAATTCCGGATAAAGAAAAGGCAAAACAGTTAAGTTGACATTTCAATTTATATAATATTTCTTGTAAACTTGTGTATAATAAATCTTGTAAATGTTTATTATTGATTTGTGTCTTGTTTGTTACAATTTAAAGGTGATTTCTGGCCGTAACAGAAATTAGGGGCTCGTCTTGGGATAACGTTAATATCTTATTATTTTTTTTCAGTATTTGTATTAGAATTAGCCAACAAAATTCTAAAAAATGGCATTTGATGCTGGTAAAGTTTTGAAAACGCCAGACCTGAACGAGTTTGATAAACTAAAGAAAGAAGAATTAGAAAAATCCAGTAATTTTGTCAAATTTAGACTCAAAAATTGCACATCTGACTTTCGATCGCAGAGAAAAATTGAAAACTTTGGTATTTTCTTTTAAACATCTTTTTCCAGATGTGCCAAACAAAACCAGTGCTGTTTGTCATGATGTTGATGTAGGCGATGCTTCTCCAATTAAGCAACATACTTACCGGCTCAATCCACTTAAACTTAATTTTATGAGACAATAAATTAGATATATGCTTTATCTAGATATTATTAAAACACTGTATACATACTATATATTTTTGTACATATTGTTCATGCAAAGTTCTCGATACACTCCAACTTCTTTTAAAGGGGGATGTGTTATGATATTGTAATTATTATATTTATTTATCTTGGCCTAATTTGTTTTGTGTGGCCTTATAACATGTATAATATGTTTACATAATACTTATAGTTCTTTACCAAATAATGTTATAACTGTGCAGTTTACAAATCACTGGAACAATCATAGATACTGTAGGAATGATTAGAACTTTCCATTTGTCTTACATAATAATTCTGGAATGATCATAATATTAAACTAATATTAATATATATATAATATGTATATATTAATATCTACAGTGTTCTAGAGATTTCCGTGACAACTTTATATATACGGACACTAAAGTTAGAATTTCAGATCAGACATTAACATTCTTGTGTTCTCAGATCTTGGATTGATACACTTTTCACGTTAACTACATCGTAATAGATTGTGACTTATTAGACAAAATATTCTGTTTGGATTCCCGCAACAGTGAGGAGAAGAATTCCGGATAAAGAAAAGTCAAAAGGATCGGAAATATAGTTAAGTTGACATTTCAATTTATATAATATTTCTTGTAAACTTGTGTATAATAAATCTTGTTAAATTTGTTATTGATTTGTGTCTTTTGTTTGCTACAATTTAAAGGTGATTTCTGGCCGTAACAAAAGGCACTTTTCATATACTGTAGTTAGAAATTCTGTTAGAAAAAATAGAAGTTCTGCCTAACACTTACCCTAACCCTAACCCTTATATATTCATACGCCATCCATATCGCAACCATAATATATCCTTCCGTCTATGTCTATACCCCAAATTTGTCTATAGACCTAACCCTAACCCTCACCCATAAAAATCTATCCCGTTTGGGCTGTACTTTTCGACGACCTAAACCCTAACCCTAACCCTAACCCTAACCCTAAACGAGCAAGCCGAAGGAAAAAACCGCAAATCTTTATCTTTTGTAGTTTCGGAGTTGGAGTTAATATCAGGGCTAGGCTTCACTCTCAAACAAACGCTTTTTCGATGAGGTCGAAAAGTGTGGCCGTATACTTCAGTGATAACATTGTGGTCCCGACCTCTAGGTCGCCTTTTCAGCTTTTCAGAACAGTCAACCTTACGAAAATATCTTTATTCTCATCCATTCTACACCTGTTTGAACATTGAAGTCAAAGGCACTTTTCATATACTGTACTTAGAAATTTTGTTGGAATTAATGTCAGGGTTAGGCAAACGCTTTTTCGATGAGGTCGGAAAGTGCGGCCGTACACTTCAGTGATACCATTGTGGTCCCGTCCTCTAGGTCGCCTTTTCAGCTTTTCAGAACAGTTAACTTTACAAAAATAGGTCTATTCTAATCCATTATTCACCTGTTTGAACATTGAAGTCGAAGGCACTTTTCAAATACTCTACTTAGAAATCTTGTTGGAAAAAAATTTCTGCCTAAACCTTACCCTAACCCTCATATATTCAAACGTCAGCCATATCACAACCATAATATATCCTTCCGTCTATGTCTATACCCCAAATTTGTCTATAGACATTACCCTAAACCTAATCCTAACCCTAACCCTAACCCTAACCCAAATCCAACCCTAACCCCAACTCTAACTCTAACCCTAATCCTAATCCTAACAAGTTAAAATATTCAATAAAACTATATTTTGGTTTACAGATCAGAAAATGTTTCTGCCAAAACAACGGCATCTGCATAGAGTAGCACATAAGTTTCAGGAAAACATCGAGATGCTCTTCTTCAACTGTCTTAAACCCCGTGAGATTTTCATTTTTCCAAAAATGTCTGGAAATTGTTTCCGTATAATGTAAATAGTAAGGGCTTAGTGTACTCCTAGACAAAATATTCTAATTTACAGTTATTGTAAATGATACAGGATTTTTGCAATACTGTATCAAAGGCTTTCTAAAAATCCATACAAGCACAAAACATCTTTTTCTTTTGCTTTTAATGATTTCAAAGAATGAATATAATGCGACAATACTGTCGGTTGTAGAACAGGATTTTTTTAAATGTCAAACTGATTCTCAAACACTAGATTTTCTTGGGGAAAACAATTTAATCTATCATTTAGAATAGCTGTGAATATTTTTCCGAGGAGGTTAAGTATGGTAATAGGTCGGAAATTTTTGGGATAGGGCGGGTTCTCTGTCTTCTTATAGATAACTTTTATTTTACCGATCAATCAAACATCTGCCATTATTCCAGTATGTCATATTCACCGCATGCTTTATAATTTTTCAATTTTTTTTTAAACTTGAATAATTTCTTCTTTTGAAATATAATAATTCAGTAAATGAACCGGTGGTAGTTTTGTTAGTTTCACAAATGTTTTTTTTCACAAATAAGTGAATGTCTTCTAAGGCGCTCCTACGGTCTAAGATATAAGTTTTATTTTCATATAGTTTGCAAGGACATATTTTTTATCTAAAAAGCCATGAAAAAATTGAACAGGATTAAAACAAATATCATTTGATGTTTTTAGAATAACGAAACTGTTAGTCAGTGGACAAAATAATAAATGAACTAAAATCATTAAAACCAAAGAAGTACAAAAAGCAATCAAAGAACTTAAATTGAAAACGTGACGAGCAAACACTATAAAAGAAGACATTTGACCAAAAACTTTACACAAAATTATAACAGTATCTTCTCATTCATACGCACATAAGATGATACTGAAGATGAACTTTCTTGTTTGTCTGCTTGATTGTCTCGATGACAAATATGTTCTGAATCAACATGATATCTGTTATCAGGTTCTAGAAAAGCTGAATCAGAAACATAGTCGGCTGATTCCAATTTAGCACCGCTAGCAAACATCCCTCCAAATGGCGAAATACCACTAACACCTTCATGCATTCTTCTATCATAAATGATATCTACTTGAATATCTTCATCGATTATCTCTGTTTTCTCGTTTGAACCAGGAATGTCAGTATCATCATCACATAAAGTCAAGGCCACAGAAGAAATCTTGACATCTGATATTCTGTTCTGAAAAGTAAAATTATAAAAGACAGTAATTTCCGTTGTGACAAGTTGCTTGTTACAAATATTTTTGGGTTTTAAAAGGTATAAGCTCAGGTGGAACGTGTAAACAGTAATTCCATATACTGCTCTATCGTATTTATTGTATTTGTGCTGTCCCATTGTATTCGAGGATTTCTCTATCGCATTATGAATTTTTAATATGCTCTCTACGTATTCTTGACGATTTTATTCTTCCTCTTTTCTCTTTTGTAATATTTGTAAACACCGACTTCCATACCAAGGTACAGTTTTCCTCTAAATGCAATAGCCCTGTATATTGTAGGTACGATTTTCATTATATTAAAAAATGCATAGCAGCTACGAGCGTAATGTCGTTTTTCAATATGAATGGTCGGTTTTTCAGGTAAACGTAGTGCGTTTCTATATGATTTATTCTAATGTGACGTGCCGCTTTCGCTTTAGAAACACAACCTTTTCTAAATTGAACAATTATTATTGACAAACGCGTACAATGCGTTGTTGACGTGAAACGTGAAGCATTGTGTATTTTGATGACAAAATAAATTTTAAAAATCGTATTCTTCCATCTCACCGAATCTATCTTACATATATCGATTTGAGGACATTTAGCAAAGCTCGAAATACAACGATAACTGTCATGCGAAATGGTATGACAGTCGAAAGTGTGACGTCAAAATCCAACATTCAAATGACGCCAAACCAACTGTCAAAAATGGACAATCGTACGTTGTACTGGATCTGGAACGCTAGTATTTGCTTTAAAATCTCATAAAAATGTAAGTCTGATTTTATTTTGTTTGTTTAAAGACATTTTACGTTTTTCTGTTGAAGTTTTTGCCTTGTTAAAATCGACATGGCTGCCCGTATATGACGCCTTATATGGTTCGTTTCGATTACAGAAATGATGCATATTGTCCTATTAGAATCGAAACAATAATTGGTGCCATGCTCTGTGGTTATTTTAACGTTTTTCTGTTGAAGTTTTTGCCTTGTTAAAATCGACATGGCTGCCCGTATATGACGCCTTATATGGTTCGTTTCGATTACAGAAATGATGCATATTGTCCTATTAGAATCGAAACAATAATTGGTGCCATGCTCTGTGGTTATTTTAACATGGTTAGGCCTTATATTTGTTAATATTTTACATCTCACTAACTCTCGGTTTTTTTTAACGATGTGTAAAAAACTTTTTGAAGGTTGAACAACTGGGTCCGCGTGAAAAATATGCCGGTTTTCAAAATAAATGGCATATTCTGATGTTAATCTTTCATTGTAATTTATACAAATGTTTTGGATACTCGCAAAATGTGAATATGTAAATAATAAAATACTTTTTTAATTTAACAATTAAATATCAACAATATACTCGTTACACAAAAAAAAACGCATAAACCGAAGTTAAATTTTAAAAAGATGAACATATTCAATTATATTTAAACCAAATTTTGCATGGTGATTCATTATTTCCCGATCAAAACATAAATATACGTCAATGTGATAATGAGGAAAGGAGAATCTTAAAAGTAAACTCTTGTCACAATTCTTAAAGTCAAGAGGCATATCAATATTTTATAATCTTTGACAGACAAAATAATCAAAGGTAAATATTGAAAATGGTTTAAAATAATTTTATGCCGTTTGTGGGGGTCTTCGGAAATAAATGTCCAATGTTCCTGTTTTAAATATATTTGCCGTAGGTTTACTATTGACTCTTGTTTAAAGAAAATGTAAATGAAATTGCTATCATAGATTTCAAGTTGTCATGTTTCACTGATTTATCTTGCAATACCGATGTTTAATTTCACTTTTTTCATTGTCCAACAGAAAAGCCCAACGTCGAAAATCCTTAACATTTTAACGTTGTAAGTGCAAATTTAGAAAGGATTTTAAAAGGTTACTATCACCAATGTTGAAAAAAAAATTAATATCTGCGAATAATTTTTGACATAGACTACACCATATCACAGTAACTGTTGGACTTAGTTCTAACATCTCTTTAGAACTGTCCTAAACTGTCAGAAGGACATTGTCCTGACCTAGAACCATTTATGAAAGTTTTACCCTAGAACCATTCTGGACGGTTCTACCCCAGAACCATTTATGACAGTTCTACTCTAGAACCATTCTGGACGGTTCTGCCCTAGAACCATTTATGACCCTGACAATAGTTTATGAAATAAAATAATTAATTTGTTGTCATAATTATAAAATTAACTTTTAGCATTCCCATATTTTTTTTAGAGTAAAACAAGAAACAATTCACTCACAATAGTTTTTACTAAAACTCAATGATTTAAAAACTAGTCGGTCTTATTTCTAGTACATAAAACGTATCATAAAATACCAAAATAAATTTGATGCACTATATGGCCATTTCGTTGACTGACAACTCATCGGAGTGCTCGAGATCAAAATATTGAAAACCGGTTAAAGATATAATGACGAATTAATAAGCACAACCATAAAAAATCTAAACAATTAAATCAAACAGGTATCCAAACTCAGCTGCATCAAAACGAAGAGCCTTAGAAATTTCTGGTAATTTTTGTCCAATTTTAAACGGAAAATTTAAAGGCATTTGAGTAATGAATCATGCCACGACGAACGTTCTGGCTACTGGGCTGATAATGTCCTCCGGGACTAACAGTCCACCAGCAGTGAAATAGACCCAGTGGTAGTAATAAAACGTATCACAAAATACCAAAATAAATTTGATGCATTGTATGGCCATTTCGTTGACGGAAAACTCATCAGCAGTGTTCGAGATCAAAATATTGGAAAACCGGTGAAAGATAAAATGATGAATTATTAAGCACAACCATAAAAAATCAAAACAATTATAAATTATGCATGGTTATTCATTATATCCCGATCAACACATAAATATACGTCAATGTGATAATGAGGAAAGGAGAATCTTAAAAAGTAAACTCTTGTCACAATTCTTAAAGTCAAGAGGCATATCAATATTTTATAATCTTTGACAGACAAAATAATCAAAGGTAAATATTGAAAATGGTTTAAAATAATTTTATGCCGTTTGTGGGGGTCTTCGGAAATAAATGTCCAATGTTCCTGTTTTAAATATATTTGCCGTAGGTTTATAATTGACTCTTGTTTAAAGAAAATGTAAATGAAATTGCTATCATAGATTTCAAGTTGTCATGTTTCACTGATTTATCTTGCAATACCGATGTTTAATTTCACTTTTTTCATTGTCCAACAGAAAAGCCCAACGTCGAAAATCCTTAACATTTTAACGTTGTAAGTGCAAATTAAGAAAGGATTTTAAAAGGTTACTATCACCAATATTGAAAAAAAATAATATCTGCGAATAATTTTTGACATAGACTACACCATATCACAGTAACTGTTGGACTTAGTTCTAACATCTCTTTAGAACTGTCCTAAACTGTCAGAAGGACATTGTCCTGACCTAGAACCATTTATGAAAGTTTTACCCTAGAACCATTCTGGACGGTTCTACCCCAGAACCATTTATGACAGTTCTACTCTAGAACCATTCTGGACGGTTCTGCCCTAAAACCATTTATGACCCTGACAATAGTTTATGAAATAAAATAATTAATTTGTTGTCATAATTATAAAATTAACTTTTAGCATTCCCATATTTTTTTTAGAGTAAAACAAGAAACAATTCACTCACAATAGTTTTTACTAAAACTCAATGATTTAAAAACTAGTCGGTCTTATTTCTAGTACATAAAACGTATCATAAAATACCAAAATAAATTTGATGCACTATATGGCCATTTCGTTGACTGACAACTCATCGGAGTGCTCGAGATCAAAATATTGAAAACCGGTTAAAGATATAATGATGAATTAATAAGCACAACCATAAAAAATCTAAACAATTAAATCAAACAGGTATCCAAACTCAGCTGCATCAAAACGAAGAGCCTTAGAAATTTCTGGTAATTTTTGTCCAATTTTAAACGGAAAATTTAAAGGCATTTGAGTAATGAATCATGCCACGACGAACGTTCTGGCTACTGGGCTGATAATGTCCTCGGGGACTAACAGTCCACCAGCAGTGACATAGACCCAGTGGTAGTAATAAAACGTATCACAAAATACCAAAATAAATTTGATGCATTGTATGGCCATTTCGTTGACGGAAAACTCAACAGCAGTGTTCGAGATCAAAATATTGGAAAACCGGTGAAAGATAAAATGATGAATTATTAAGCACAACCATAAAAAATCAAAACAATTATAAATGTTTATATCTACGAAATACCTTTTTCAAATATACCCTGCAATATTTTCTTTCAACTATTCTAGTTTCAATAAAGATAATTATTTGTAAAAATGTATGTGTAACAAACGTGAGTGTCAAACGAACAAAATTGTTTTATTTCCACTGCTTTCAGTGAAACAGCATAAAGTATATATAATACAAAAATCATATTTGACAGAAGTAGGTTTCAACAGAAAAATTACCTGTAGACATGTATATTTTTAAAGAAACAGAAAAAACAACCTAACTTTTGACTAGCTATTTATAGAATTCAAAGCAGTATTTTTAAAAAAAATTAATACAAAAGTGATAAAATGCTACAGTAATAATAAAAAAAATTAAAAAGGAAACCACGTAATGAGGTGAAGTCACTGCTAATGCCTAACTTAGTTTGTCTAAATACTTCAGGGTGTAAAAATCTCCATATCTACGGATACGAAGGTAGCTAACTTATAATATCGGTCAACAGGCGTATATAAAGCTTCGACGTGGTCGGCCAATATACACCTGTTAGTTCGATATATAATACAAAAACTATAATCGCTTGAAGGTAAGATTATTCACTTAATCCCCAAACTGAATGCAATGGAACGGCAGGAAGACTGAACACCTCCAGCATGGATGAATTTACTACTGTTTTGACGAACTGTGTTATTATAAAATATAAGAAAAGATATTACCCGGGGAAAGTCTTGTTAAAATCAGAATATTTTTCATAAATTTAATCCTTTTTTCATACAGAATTGCAAGATTTTAATTTCCAATTTCTAACTTCCTTTTTTCTTGACGGAGACGTGCCTGTGGCACCATCGTATGCAGTGTACATACCACAGCTTGTACGTTTGGCAGGAATTGGCTCAAGGTTAGAAGATTTTAACGAGCGAAACCATACAATTATTTTTATTACAGTGTTATAGATTCCACAAGCTGAATAATGCTTTCAAAAAGTTTTATAACAGATATCAAAATCTTTTATCTAAATACCCTGCTTCTAGAAAAGCACTTATCTTGAACGGATTTTCCCATTCTAGTGTCTACTGTAATATCGTGAATAAATGAAAAAGTCTCGCTAGTAACCCACAGACACTTGGTAGGTACTGAAGATCTTTTCACAGTAAGGGCTACAAATATGAAATGACTTAAAAACTTTAAATTTATAATGGCCTCTCACGAATACTGCCTATTTCTATTGAACCCTATGACGAGATTGCATCAAACCTTTTACGGAAGTGTTATTTCAGATTTTTCCGTTTCGTAGAGTGACAGTATCCGACCAGCAGCTATGAGAGCAGGCCATGGCTAGTTTTACAGTTAAAACGAGTGCATTATGACCCTGCTATCTAAATTATGTACCGTTCACTCAACTTTTTTAGTTCTAGCAACATTGTTGGTAATCATACCGTATTGGTTTTTATAGTGTTTTTTATACACCATTATCAGGATAGATAAGGGGAGGTTTGGGTACCCATAAAACCGGTTTAACCCACCACTGTTCAGTTTCTGTACCAATTCAGATTATCATGATTCTCTGTTGTGTTCATGGTTGTGTTTTTTCTTTTATGTTAGTTTTTGTCCGGTTTTCTATCAGTTGGGTTGCTGTAATTGATAGGTATTTCATTGTTGACCTTTCCTGTGATCTTTGTTACGGCCGAAATCACCTTTAAAATGTAGCCAACAAAAGACACAAATCAATAATAAAATTTAACAAGATTTATTATATATACAAAGTTTACAAAAATATTACAAAAAAAACTAAAATGTCAACTTAACTGTTCAAAATCCTGTTTTTTCTTGATCCGGAATTCTGGTCACTGTTGCCTGAATCCAAACGGAATATTATATCCAATCAGTCACAATCTAGTATGATGTAATGAAAATAACAGTCTGTCAAGTACGATGTATGAAACGTAAATAAATCCAACAGCTGAGAACACAAGAATGTCTATGTACGGTCCAATATGCTATGCTCTGAAAGTCTAACTTTCTTGTCCATATATATACTGTAGAACGGAAACTTCTGGAATACGATAGAAGTTCGAATCACACCATAATTATTACGTAAGAGAAATAGAAAGTTCTAGTTATTCCACCAGTATCCATTATTGTTCCAGTGATTTCTAAACTGCGCAGTTATAACATTATTTGGTAAACAACTATAAGTATTATGTAAACATAGTATACATGTTATAAGGCTACGCAAAACAAATTAGGCCAAGATAAATAAATATAATAATTACAATATCATAACAAAATAAATATAATAATACAATATCATAACACCTCCCCCCTTAAAAGAAGTTGGAGGGTAACGAGAACTTCGCATGAACAATATATACAATAATATATAGTATGTATACAGTGTTTTAATAAAATCTAGATAAAGCATATATCTAATTTCTTGTCTCATAACATCAAGTTTAAGTGGATTGAGCCGATAAGGATGTTGCTTAATTGGAGAAGCATCGCCTACATCAACATCATGACAAACAGCAGTGGTTTTGTTTGGCACATCTGGAAAAAGATTTTTAAAAGAAAATACCAAAGTTTTCAATTTTTGTCTGCGATCGAAAGACAGATGTGCAAGTTTTGAGTCTAAATCTGATAAAATTTCAGAATTTTTCAATCTAACAGTTTGTTCCATAGTCTTGGAATCAAAAGATGGTTCAATTATGGCTGGTTTGTCATGATCGTTCTCCGATTTAACCATGGCTAAAGTGGCAACTGGTTTACTCTCACCTTCATTAGTACGCTAAAAATATGGTTTTAACATATTAATGTGACACACTCTATTTTGTTTACGCCGACCTGGAGTTTTTACAATATAATTCAAATCATTGATTTTACTGTCAATTGTATAAGGACCACAGTATTTAGCCTGTAAAGGATGCCCAGGGACTGGCAAAAATACAAGTACCTTATCACCAGGCTCAAAAACTCTGTCCCTGGCATCTTTATCATACCATATTTTCATCTTATTTTGTGCAGTTTTTAAGTTTTTCTGAGCAATTTGACAAGCAGTATACAATTTTTCTTTAAATCTAGATACATAGTCTAGAAGATTCAAGTCAGTGTGTTCAGTAAGCCATTTTTCCTTAATCAATTTCAAAGGTCCCCTTACAGTATGACCAAACACTAACTCAAAGGGGCTAAAACCAAGGGATTCTTGAACAGCCTCTCGGACCGCAAAAAGTAGAAAGTGAACACCATCATCCCAGTCCCTGTCAAATTGAAGACAAAAAGTTTTAATCATGTTCTTCATTGTTTGATGAAAACGTTCTAAGGCACCTTGAGATTCTGGATGATAAGCACTTGATCTATATTGAGCAATCCCTAACTGATAAACGACCTGCTGAAATAAACCTGACATAAAATTTGAACCCTGGTCGGACTGTATAGACTTAGGAAGTCCTACTAATGTGAAAAATTTGATAAGAGCTTTGACAATAGTTGGTGTCTTAATATTCCTTAAGGGAATAGCCTCAGGAAAGCGAGTGGATGTACACATGATCGTCAGTAAATAAGCGTTTCCAGTCTTGGTCTTTGGTAAAGGTCCAACGCAATCAATAAGTACTCGGCTGAAAGGTTCTTCAAAGGCTGGAATCGGCAGAAGTGGTGCTGGTGGTATTTTCTGGTTAGGCTTGCCAACAACCTGGCATATATGGCATGATTTGCAGTATTCTGTGACATCATTTCTAAGTCTGGGCCAGTAGAAATGTTGTAATATCTTAAGGCAAGTCTTCCTTATACCTAAATGTCCAGCCAAGGGGGTGTCATGGGCAAGACCAATAATTTCTTGCCTATAGACTTTAGGCACCACCACTTGGTATACCACTCTCCATTCCTCCTCTGGGATAGCATCAGGGGGCCTCCATTTCCTCATCAAAATGCCGTCTTGATGATAGTAACATTCGGCCACTTTGTCTGCTTCTTCTTGGGGTAGAGCCCTCTTGCCGAGCTGAAGAACCTCAGGGTCTTTATTCTGTTCTTCCCTAAATGTTCTTTTGTCTAATGAATGGCTGTTCACGTCTGGCCATGGCATAATTACACTTTTGTTAGTACCAGGTGGTCTTATTATGGCCTTTTTTTGAGCTACCGGGACCTTCAATGTCGGCAAAGAAAGAGTCAGAAAGGTCCATATAATCATACTGGCCTTCTTGTAGATCCTCATCTTGTTGTTTTCTTGCCATTGCCCTAGTAACAACACAAGCTGGATACAGTTCAGCATCATCTTCAGGTGATTTAACATCCACCACCGGTTCACTTGTAACAATTGGTTCAGCAACCACTTTGTTCCTGGCTAGATCATTACCTAGCAATAATGAAACACCCTCAACAGGGAGAGTAGGACGAACACCCACAACAACTGGTCCAGTAATTAAATCTGACTTCAAATAAATACGATGGAGGGGAACATCTATACAACCTAACTCCACACCTCGTAACAAAACGGAGGCACCAACGGACGTCTCCTCGGACAAAGGCAACACACCTTCTAACAACAAAGACTGAGAAGCTCCAGTGTCCCGTAAAATCTTAATAGGCTGAGGAGTAGTATTATTAACAATAGAAACAAACCATCAGACATAAAGGGCTTATAATCCTCCATGTAATCACAAAAACTGGACTTTAAAGCCTGACTCGCAGGACATTCCAACTTATTGGTAACAACGGGTGTCGTACAAGCATTGGACTTGGGCTTATGATCTCTTTCATTCTTCTTCTGGAGTCTAAAACAATCAGCCATCAGGTGACCATTTTTCTTACAATAAGCACAAGTTAGTGACTTCTTCTCAAAAGTATCAAATTTTGGACCAGACATGTTATAACTAGACGGACTCTTATTCTGTGCAACAGGCTTAATATCAGTACGCTCAGTGCTTTGATTTTTGTAATTTCCGCTTGAAGTATTAAAATTTTGGCCTTTGAAACTCCTTTTATGTGAAATGGTATAATTATCGGAAACAACAGCTGCATCTTGCAATGTCTCAACAGTTTTGTCATCTAAATGTGTTTTTAAGTCTAAATTAACACACTGCTTGAACTCTTCTAATAACATTAATTGTCTTAATTTATCAAAATTTTTATCTATTTTCTTTGACGTAAGCCATTTATCAAATAAATCTTCTTTTTCCCTAGCAAATTCAACATAGGTTTGTGTTTCAAACTTTTTATAAGACCTAAATTTCTGTCTATATGCTTCTGGCACTAGTTCATAAGCTTTCAAAACTTCCTGTTTAACAGTGTCATAATCAGAACTTTTTTCTGAAGAAAGTGCTGAGTAAATTTCAGCGGCCTTGCCCACAAAAACACTTTGCAACATTGTAGTCCAATAAGGCTTTGGCCATTTCAAATTTTGAGCAATTTTCTCAAATTGTGGAAAAAATTTATCCACCGTTTTTTCACAAAATTTCGGAACCAAACGTATATTTTTTGCTGCCTCAAAATGTTCTGATTTTGACTTAGTGTTGCTTTCTACTTTAGCCATTTCTATTTTTATTTTCTCCATCTCTAACCTTTCCCTCATTTCAAGTTCTGCCTGTAATTGTTTTAATTTAAATTCATGTTCTAATTCAAGCTGTTTTAATTTGAAAGCATCAACTTTTTCGACCTTGAGGTCAAGAGCCTCTTCACCAAAAATTTCTAAATCAACTAAATTGTCTATTACCAAATTTTTTATAATTTGTTTTCTCATAGATGTTCTAAAATCTATTTTTAGATGTTTAGCAAGCAACACTAATTCTTCTTTCTTTAATTTATCAAACCCTTCCAGGTCTGGCGTTTTCAAAAATTTACCAGCATCAAATTCCATTTTGTAGAATTTTGTTGGCTAATTCTAATAAAAATACTGAAAAAATTTATTAAGATATTAACGTTCTCCCGAGACGAGCCCCCAATTTCTGTTACGGCCGAAATCACCTTTAAAATGTAGCCAACAA
This sequence comes from Mytilisepta virgata, assembly GCA_028015205.1. Classification (NCBI taxonomy): domain Eukaryota; kingdom Metazoa; phylum Mollusca; class Bivalvia; order Mytilida; family Mytilidae; genus Mytilisepta; species Mytilisepta virgata. The sequence goes on along the minus strand of CM051519.1, from coordinate 95,477,432 downwards.
AAGACACAAATCAATAATAAAATTTAACAAGATTTATTATATATACAAAGTTTACAAAAATATTACAAAAAAAACTAAAATGTCAACTTAACTGTTCAAAATCCTGTTTTTTCTTGATCCGGAATTCTGGTCACTGTTGCCTGAATCCAAACGGAATATTATATCCAATCAGTCACAATCTAGTATGATGTAATGAAAATAACAGTCTGTCAAGTACGATGTATGAAACGTAAATAAATCCAACAGCTGAGAACACAAGAATGTCTATGTACGGTCCAATATGCTATGCTCTGAAAGTCTAACTTTCTTGTCCATATATATACTGTAGAACGGAAACTTCTGGAATACGGTAGAAGTTCGAATCACACCATAATTATTACGTAAGTCAAATAGAAAGTTCTAGTTATTCCACCAGTATCCATTATTGTTCCAGTGATTTCTAAACTGCGCAGTTATAACATTATTTGGTAAACAACTATAAGTATTATGTAAACATAGTATACATGTTATAAGGCTACGCAAAACAAATTAGGCCAAGATAAATAAATATAATAATTACAATATCATAACAAAATAAATATAATAATACAATATCATAACATCTTGTTTTTGCAGACGATACCATGATTTACAGATGACAAAAAGCAATAACAGCACTGCTCCTTTGCTTCAGATATTTAGGGGTTTTGTACCAAAAGTATTAATCTTACATCTCATTCTTTCATATTATGTATATTTTTTAAGCCGATAAAAATTCCATTAACATTTTTTAACAGACAAAATGCATTATGCGGGCATCTATTATCATTTAAGACACAATTAACATAAGTGATAAACATGCGGTGCTTAATTGGACGGATATTCAGAACTAACAAACTAGCCTGCGTGAAACAGTATATAAATTAATTCTGACTAGATTAGTTTTCAGTCATTTGGCTAGTGTTTCTAGGTAATTTATCTTTTAAACTTACCGAAACTGAAGAGATGGATAAATTACGTAGAACATAATCGCTGTTTCCGTCATTTTGATCAACTGCGTCATATGAAGAAGCAATGTCCGATTTCTGAGAAAACATGTCATTATGTCCATTTGTGTTTTCATTTACCTTTTCTTCTACAAACGAATTAAGCCCAGATCTCTGAAATTCGTCAGAAAGGTCTTTAACATACGTAATAACATCAGACCCTATAATCCCATTGTGAGTATAGTTTATCCTTGGATATTCAGACACCAAACCTTGACTGTCAATATTGCTTTGTTTAACGTACGACATCGAAGAACGAGAATTATTATTTTCATGATACACGATTTTAACATTCTTTGTTGAAACTGAAGAGGCCAAAGGGTGTAGCTCAGTTGTATCTTGTTCACCAAAATAATTTAAACCACTGAGATTGTCAGCCAATTGTATATTTGAAAATATCGAGCTGTTATTTACATCGTTTATGTTGTCAATTCTTACGTTACTTTTGTCTTCACCATTTTTGTCACTGAATTTAGTATCTGCTTCTTCCTCTTCGTGTTGACGTCTTTGTCCGCTTCCATACCCGCTATCACCGGGCTAAAAGATTGAGTTATAGTATTTAAGGTTTTACTATTTGTGTTGTATTTCTAATACTACTGTGTGCATAACATGCTGTAAAAACTGATTCAATACGGTAGTGTTTAAAACAGTTATTAGTTATTTCCTTACAATAAACATTTTTGCAAGTACCAACGCCCCGTTAGTTGTTTTGGAAAATAAATGTGATAACAATCTAAAATAAGGAATGGACCAGGGGGGAATACGGGCCGTTATTTCGTTGTCTAAGTGTATATTTCCGTTCCGTTTGAACTTTACTTAATCTGTGGTAGAAAATATAGTTCCTACCTGAGAAAAATGCTTTCTTGCTGTAAGTAAAGTCAAGAAATACCAAAGGGATATTCGAAGGAGATAAAAATCGTAACAACTGACAAACTCCGGAGAATAACGAGGACAAGTCCAAAACAATACTTGCACTACAATTAAAAACTAAAAACATATGAACAACATAGACCCCACAAAAAAACCGGGTTTAGACTCAGGTGCTCCGGAAGAGTATGCAATCTCTGCTGTCTGCAGGACACCCGCCATGCTGCCCATGTCAAATCCGGTGTGAGGAAGGGATAATATCAATGGAACAGGTCCATTTTCATTTGGGAAACGGTTTTTTCATACCTGTGAACCAAGCCATGATGACGCCCATTAAACTTTAATAATGATGACTTCAGCTTAGGAGCAACGTACCCCTGTCTGAGCAACTTTTCTGTCAGGAGCCGGTCTTTGTCCAGGAAGTCAATGTATATGTCACAAGCTCTGGAATAACGTATGAGTTGTGAAATATATACTCCATACGCTGGCTCTTCTGGTATATTGCTGCTCAAAAATGGGAAGTTGACGATTTGAAAGTCAAAGTCATCCCGTTTGTCGTAAAGTTTTGTATTCAACCTTCCTCTGGTGTCAATTTCGAGTTGAAGGTCAAGATAAGATGCAGACTTGGCACTGTCTGTGGTATCCTTAAATTCGAGCTCATTGGGATAGATGAGATTTAAGTAATTTCCAAAACGTGAATCGTTGAGTGATAAAACATCATCTATGTAGCGGAAGCTGAAATTAAAGGTACCGGCTAACTTCTTCTGTTTTTCCTTAAGAAGCCCGTCAAGGAAGTCTGCCTCATATGAGTAAAGGAACAAGTCGGCCAGTAGCGGCGAACAACATATCCATAGGAATGCCAATTGTCTGTTGGAAAACACGTCCACCAAATTGAACAAATATGTTGTCGATCAAAAATTCAATCATCAGGACAATTTCGTCCTCTGTATATTCTTTGTTAGATTTAGAGTGGTTTTTAACAAAGTATGATTTATATCTACCAATGACAAGGTATGTGTATCTGTTGTTGTCATTTTTATTTTGAAAGCATCGATGGATTAGACCTTTCAACTTCTCCTCAGTTGGGAATGAGGAATGGTGGTATAGAGGGTAGAGAAATCAAATGTTTTTATGCGGTAACAGTCTGAAATGGACTGAGATCGTAAAATATCCTTTAAGTCTTTGGAGTTCTTTAATATCCACATTTCCTTGTTACCAATGTAAATGTTTATGTCAAATTATTTTCATGCATAAACCATCTTTCAAAAATTCGCAGATATTGAATTATCAAGGCTATATTCAAATTAGAGGCTCCCCGGAGCATGTATCGCTCACCTGGACTATGTCCATCGTGACTGGCATCCTTGAACATTGGTGTCAAGTTCCAACTGGCTTACTTGTTTCAAATAAGATCTTTTGTGATTTTTCACATTAGGTCCTGTGTAAAACAATGTTCCGCTGTGGCAGCGATCTCATTGGCGGTCAGCGTCATCGGATACAATTCTGAAAGAGGATCAACAAAAGACCATTGCTGCCAAGTTTTATTCTGTTTGGCCCAGTGGTTTCAGACTAGTAACTTTACCATAGGGTACCATGTTTAACTATGTTCGGCTCTGACGGCTATCTTGGATGGCGGGCGGGTTCGTCGGAACAAATGCTGAAAGAGGACCACTTAAGGACCATTGCAGCAAAGCTTTGTTCCAATTGGCCAAGTGCTTTCAAATAAGATGTTTAAGTAAATTTTCTATAAGGGTCTTATGTTAAACTATGTTCGGCTCCGGTGGCCACCTTGGATGACAAGCGGAGTCATCGGATACAACTCTGAAAGAACCATTGCTGGACCAGTGGTTTCAGACGACAAAATCTTTAAAAGAAAGGTTACGTCGACGACGACGGACGACGATGGACGACGGACGCCAAATAACGGCAATAGCTTACATGTAAATGAGACATGTTATGCAAAAGAATTTTCAAAACAGAGAAAGATGACAAAATTTAGCAACCGTAGCGATTCTTTTGATTTGTTTTTCGGGAGGGTGTGTTAGACCTCTGACCATACGACTCAAATCTACCGAAAATGAGTAATCAAACAAGAACAATTCAGATTAAAAGACAAAAAACATTGGTTTTCTTAAATCATTTTCAAACAAAAAAAGTTTTGTTGTCTATTGTACGTATCGCATCCACGCTTGACCTATTTATTGTTTAAAAGAACAAATGTGAGTCGCATGATAAATAGCCCGTCCTTTCATACTTTATTGTTTACACACAAGAAATATGACGGATTTATTTAAACTGATTTTATCAAAAACAACCTTTAAAACTTAGGTAATCTGTTTCTACAAACGAAAACTTTATCTGTCGTCAAAGCAGGGGTCGCGGTGAGCTTCGTCAGAGTAAAACAATTTTATATTTGTCACAAATTTTTTTAATTTTTTTTTAAAATCTGTCACATTAGAGAAAAATATTTTGCGTTGATTGATTGATTGATTGTTGTTTAACGCCGTGTTGGCGATATTGCAGTCAATATCACGGCGAGAATGGTTATGGTTATGGTTATCTTTTAACGCCACGTCGACACAAAAAGGTCATATCGTGGCGAAAACAAATCTATTATTATTAAAATAATCAAAATAAAATAAAGATAAATAAAAGAAACTAAATATACACAAGTATTTTGCGTTGATGACAAAAGAGGGAAAATTGCAGTTACATATGAGTTATCAACTCGATCAAAGCAGATAATATTTGTATTATTAAAATTTTGATAAGGTTATTTATTAGTCATGAAAATAAAAATGCATGCATTTTATCCCCTTTAGGAACGTTAAATCATTCTGTTAGGCTTAAAATGTCTCTTCCGGTATCTATGTCACCAAAATCACATGGAAATCAATGTTTTGATATCAAAATTCAGAAATAAATTCAGACGAAAGAAAATTTTCGAGAACACTTTTCATAAAAAGTCTTTTTAAGTGAGTTTATTTCAAATAAAATGGAGCCAATGGTAACCTATTTTGAAATTGGCGACAAAAAATTATACTTGGGGAAAATTTTTTGAATGCCAGTGCCACCCTTGCAAAGGTAAATTTGTTCTAATTTTGTAAGAGCTGTAAGATTACAAATATGCTCTCCCAAAGATATTATTGATAGATCCAAAAGATAAGAAGGCTTTGCTAGACAATCTACAAAATTGATATCCACCTTAAAACTCCTTTTGCTCATGCCTCGAAATTAATTATTTAACAAAAGTTCTATAGTCCATATGATGAAAAGTGTTAAGTGGCTACATAAACAAAAAATGGTGTACCACAGGAAAGAAATCGGTACCTTCTTAACAACTATATGAACTAATTATTCTTATGCCTCACATCTACTTCAGATGAATTGTTTTGTGTGTTACTTAGAATTATACTCCCAAATACCACTCCATATGGTGAAAAATGTAAGGCGGCATCGTAACACAAGGTACCCATCTTATAACACATCATCAACATGCTCGACTTAACTTTGAATTAGTTACGGCCATAAAGTTGCTGAGAATGTTGTGACCACTGGTAAGAAAAAGTTAACCTCTTAAACACTCATCATACATATGCAAAATATCAACATTGAATTAATTGTTGCCTATATTTCATGAGAATTTTTTAATCCACCAAACTTTCTATAGGCCGTACGATGAAAATATCAGACGGCATCGTTACACAAGTAAGATAATGTACACGTGTTAGGGAGGGAATTATAGAACGATTTCTGGATTTCAATTGTGGCCTGTTTCCTGAGTTGATACGGATATACTGACATTATACGGGAATTCCGGATAATACCTCCTAGATCGCAATTAGTCAGAGATTTTGATATAGAATACGTCCAACGGCACAAGCCATTACGATAATGGCAAAGGAAACTCGCAATAGACCGTATTACATGTATGCTACATACTGACTAAATATGGATCTAATGACAGTATACAGAATTTACTATCCTACCTTCTGAAAATTTCCTGACATATAATGTCCTAGTTACATAGTAAATATCATGGCCAACCCTTTGTGGTGTTATCAATTGTAAAGTTCTGTGATTCAAAATACCACAAGAAGGATACATTCGTTATATTGTGACTTCCCAGATGTAACCTTGTATTCCCAATAAAAACATAGGTTATAACATCAGTACATCCCTGCATGACCCTTTTAAATAAAGTTTCATAAAAAATATTGGAACTCCAAAGAAATGTCAAAATCAAAGTCCAAAACACTTTCAAAGTCGGTAAAACACGCTAACCCCCAGAACAACTGGAAAGCAACAGTCGTACTCCTAACTTAAGTCAGATGGATATTTCCTATTCAGGTCGTTATATATAGATTGTAAATCACAAAATGTATTTTTACTTGGATATTTTCCCGTATCAGAAGATATTTCTATAGAAATTGCACGCACTTCAGATCCTCTACATATGTACAAAGTACTATTTATATAATAATATTGTGTTATCCACGTAACATGTCAAACTATGCCAAGGTTAGAATGAATATTGTACGAACTGAAGGTGAGTGAATTGGATTACACAATATTATTGATATTATTACTCTGAATGTTCTATTCCTTCGATCTGAAGCATTTCATATACACCAACACGTATTTTTCTACCTTAAATTAAGAGCATACAATATTAATGTTAATCAAAATATTTTTTTTAATTCAAAACTCAAAAATTAAGAAACTAACAATTATTGCTTTGCTTCCATAACAATGTACAGAATTAAAAAAAAATTTTTTGCGCTTTTCCTGCTTTGTCTCGTGTCCAAAATCTGGACATTTTTCTTTCATTTGTCAACTGACGACCAATATAAACGCTTGAGTTGGTTGATTTGAACCTCAATATTAAACGTTTCAACTTTGCATTAGCCTCACATATAAACATTCCAAATATGGACAAAATTCAAATAATCACGTAGATTCATAAGCCTATCAAACATAGTACCATAGTTATATGCGATCGCGTACTACTACGACGCTAATTTTCCTTTATTCAAATATTTTCACATGATATAATTGGAATTCTAATTAAAGTTTCTTATAGGAAGAGTAATGATTTGTTGTATGATTGTCATCAGTACTGACTAATTAAGTCTAGAACTGTAGTGGACAAGATGGCCTCAGTCAGAAACGTTAATATCTAAAATACTTTAAAGTGGTGTAAAAATACTTTTCACTATATCCCCGATTCAGCGATTTTTTACATATTCTGAAACTAATTTTTGAACATTTTCATTGTATCAGTTGTTAAAAGTTTGTTATATTTCTTGTTTGTTATCTTCCTGCTCTCTATTGGATTCATAAACTACATACGAATCCGTTTAAACAAAGGTACATTGCTGGGTCAGCTAATTGCTCTACAAAACCTATTTCAAAGATTTTAACATTCATATTGACAAGTATTAAAGAGGACCTTCAAAAGTACTGTGAGACATCATATTCCACCAGTGGAGAAAATCAAATGTGGATTCTTAAAAATTTACTACAATATCTAAAATCAAAATCTTTGGCAACATGCAACAGCATAACAACATTCGACCTCTCTGCACTACCATACCACATTCTCAATTAAAATATCGATTGAAACAACAAGTTCATCAATGTTTTTTCAAGAAAAAATAACACACGCAGGTATAAATGTCTAGTTTTAGGCATGAGAAAAGTCTTATTTCGTGAAGAACTACTGGTTCTGACAAAAAGTATTCTGACGATGAAACTACAAACATGTTAGATTTTCTCTTATACAACATATTTTTTGAATTTGGTGGTCGAATTCTTCAACAAACAATTGGCATTCCAGTGGGAACCAACTCCGCTCCTCTCCTTACCGATCTGTTTCTGTACTAATATAAAGTGGACTTCAATCAAGCGCCACTACGTGATAAGGAAAACTAGCCCAATCCTTCAATTTTATTTTATCGTTATATAGATGGCATGTTGTTTTTATATAATGACAAATTCCAAGACTTTCTATATCTCATCTACCCAAGTGAGCTTGAAATAAAGGATACTATAGATACATCGAAGTCCACCTAATATTTGGATTTGTTTCTTGAAATAGACAATGAGGGACATTCAACTTTTCTATTGTTAACTTTCCCTTATTGAACAGTATTATACCAGCATCACCTGCATATGGCGACTACATTTCTCAGGTTATCTGATATTCAAGGGCATGCGTGAGTTACCATGACTTTCGACTAATAGGATAACTGTTGTCACAAAAGCTTCTATACCAGGGTTTTTTTTCAGGGATAAGTCAATTTCATCACTTAGAAAATTTTACGGTCTTCATTGCGAATTGATAGACCGTTAAGTGTTCCAATATCTAAGATGATGTTGGACCTGTTCCCACTTTCGTCACATTTATTCGTGGATTTGAAGAGAAAACAGTAACATTTCATGTACCTCCACCGATTTATGACTACCACCGGAACAACTGAGTCCACTCCTGTTTTTTATAGGATTTCGTGTTGTTTATTGTTTTTATAGTTTTCAGTGTTTATTTGTTGTGCTTGGTGTTGTTCATTTGTCTTTCCGGTTTTGTCTGTTTAATAGATTGCGGGTTTTTTTTTTTTTTTTTTTTTTTGTTCTTTAGGTATATTTGCCCTCTTATATGTACTTGAGGTTAATCCTGTTGTTCCGGCATAAATATAACTAGCTTCACAACAACTAACCAAGTGTAAACTGTTCCTTTGAACTTACATTGTGTACTTTACGTCTCTCTTCAATCTTCGGTAAATCAATTGCAGGTTTATGGAAACAAAGCTCATGTGCTTTATGCATGCAGCTTCTGCATCTGACAAAAGTCAACAAATAACAAAAGATACATAAAAAGAAATTATGATTAAGGAAGGCTGCAAATTTTTTTCAGCCTCTGAAAAATAACCTCAATCCCGTTGTGGACATTAAAGAATCCCCGAAGCGTGTTATTTCGAATAGAACAAAAAGAAAATAATAATTGCAATTTAATTCCAACGGTCGTTTTATTCTTTATAATGCATGAATACCCCTTTATGGTGTCATAATAGAAAACAATTCTGATATGATAGACGAAAAAAAGTTCATCAATGAAATGAAGCCCCACTTCAATATTAAATTATCGATATTTAACATATAAAATATCGGAAAAATAATACAAAGCAAATCAACGGAAAAGACAACGTCAGAGAAAATGGAACACAACAAACAAACGCCACAATGTTACATTTTACTAAAGGAATAAAACACGTAATAAACTCAACAAATATAAGAATAAGACAGCACATAAACTAAAGCTCTAGCAATGTGAACTCCAACTTAAAACCGGGAGTGACATCAGGTGCTCCGGAAGGGAAAGCATGTCCCGTCCCGTTAACGACACGTCACATCACAAGTTGTAACACACTCATTGACAAGGAAAACAAAAACTGCAAAAGATACATAAACTAGAGGCTCTCAAGAGCCTGTATGGCTCACCTGGATTTAACTTTTCACCTTGAGCAGACCTAAACATTTATGTGTTGCTGTTGATTTGACTGGTTTTTCTATAAGATTCTATGTTAAACTAATTTCAGCTGTGGCAGTCATCTTGGTTGACAGTCCAGGTCAACAGATTCATTTCTAAAAGAGAACCATCTAAGGACCATTTCTGCTAAGTCTTGTTCCAACTGACTAACTGGTGTCAGACAAGATTTTTAAATCAATTTTCCTATAAGGTCCAATATTTAAGTTCTGCTGTGCCGGCCATCTTGGTTCACAGTCCACGAAATCAGACATATTTCTGAAAGAGGACCTCCTAAGGACCAATGCTGCCAAGTCTGGCTCCAATATGTAAAGTGATTGCAGACAAGAAGATTTTTCAATGAATTTTCCTATAGGGCCCTATGTTAAACTAAGTTCGGTTGTGCCGGCCATCTTTGTTGACAGTCCGGGTCATCGGACACACCTCTGTAAGAGGACCATCTAAGAACATTGCTGCCAACTTTGGTTCCAACTGGCCTTGTAGTTTAATATAAGAAGATTTTTGAAATTCAATCCCCTTTTTTTCTATTTTTAGTAACAGCAGGCATGTCGGTTGGAAGTCGGAGATGCCGGACATGCTTTTGGAAGGGGGCCACCCAAGGACCATTCCACCAAAGTTTGGTCCCAATTGGCCCAGTGGTTTGAGGAAAAGATCTTTAAAGGAAAGTTTACGCTGGATGCCGTCTTTAAAGGGCAAAAACTCCTATAATGGTTAATCAATTATTTTTGGCATGTTGACTTATTTGTAGATCTTACTTTGTTGAACATTTTTGTGGTTTACAATTTGTCTTTATCTATAATAATATTCAAGATAATAAACTAAAACTGCAAACTTTCCTTAAAATTAACAATTCAGGGGCAATAACCCAACAAAGGGTTGACTGATTCGTCTGAAAATATCATGGCAGGTAGATCTTGGCCTGATGAACATTTTTAGTCCATGTCAGTTTTTGAGATATAAGACAAAAACTGCAGTTTACCCCTATGTTCTATTTTTAGCCATGTCGGCCACAGGCAGGGTCATCGGACACATTTTTAAAACTAGATACCCTAATGATGATGTGGCCAAATTTGGTTATATTTGGCCCAGTAGTTTCAGAGGAGAAGATTTTTGTAAAGGTTAACAGACACAGACGACGACGACGACGGACGACGGACGCCAAGTGATGAGAAAAGCTAACTTGACCTTTCAGGTCAGGTGAGCTAAAAAGAAATAAAATACGCAGAAATATAAACCAAGAAGAGACAGATATCAAACCACAAGCAATGTGAACCCCATAAAAATCCGGGAGTTAAATTATATGCTCCTGAAGGGTAGGCATGTCCCGCTCTATTAACGGCACCGCCACATTGCCATTGAATAAAAGCCAGTGATGTGTCATGTCCGGCGAGGTGTCAATTCCAGAAGGACACGAAATCTAACTGAAGATATCTAGTCTCGTACGTAAGATAAAAACTACTTATCGGCCAATCAATTCATGATGACTACAGTAGATGTTACCAATATCAAAGGTGAAATTTGTCCAAGTCATCTTGATGATAATTGATGGAAACAACTATCTATGATTTACCGTTCTTGACTAGTGATCATTTAAATGTATCGTCAAATATTTAAAGGGGAATAACTCTCATTTTCCACAGGGGCTAGGCTTTCGAAAGATCCTATAATATGTTAGGACACATTTAAGGGGCCATAAACCAAAACTATATTAAGACCATCTTTCTAAGGTGATCTTAGTACTATCCTATCTGATTTAAATGTATTATCATGAATATGTTGTAATTGAATATGCTGAAATTGATCCCAAGAAAGGTACACGGGTTCAAAAATGTACCAAAAAGGCAAAATGTTAAAATACATTGAATCATATAATGGTATATTGCGAAAAAAATGAACTAATCTACGCCGCCAAAAATTTCAGAATCATTTAATTCCACAAAAATCTGAAGGTAGTAAAAAAATGACATTAATTACCCTTCTTATTATATTTTAACCATTGGGGTTGTCCTAAAACATGGTTTTGGGTGTCATAACTTTACGATAGGACATATTCTAACTTGCATTGGATTCACTTAGGAGTGAGATATATCCTAATACCATCTTAGGACATATCTCAGTCCTAAGATTCGAAAACCTGGCCCCAGTTTCTAAACATTTTTCAACTTCCTGTTTTCTTTCACTATTACCGTTTCAGAATTTTAGTGTTTGGGTATTTTGTACCGATAGTTCTTTATTGTTAGGATAATACAGCACTGATATGGAATACAGAATATCATTAAAAAGTATGTAACAGAAAATATTCCTTACTTTGAAAAAAATGGTAGAAAAGTGATATTTATCATAAGTATAGAGTAAGTTTTTGTCGTTTGTAATTATTACGTACATATCATACGTACATTTAGATGTAAGTTACTGAATTCGAAACCAAACCTCAAGATCTAAGCTATTAGATGTAGAAGTCTTAGCGACCTGAAAATCCTATAAGTCTATTCATTTTGTTTCATATAGAATACCATTTTGTTTCATATGGTATAAAATTAGATATAGGCAAGTGAAGACTATGTTTTAACTGGTGAGAAAATATAGCTAAAGGTTCTGTGAACACATTCACAACATTATAACCCCCGCTACAAAGTATTATTTTCTTCAAGTCATATCATCTACCCTTCAAGATGTATTTTTGTTAATCCTCGTATGGTGTACTATTTTTGTATAAAGTTTCATTGGAAGATTAGGAGATGCGCTTTTAAAGATTCGTGGACAGACGAGTGGACAGATGAACACGGTAATTGCTATATATCCTCAAACTTTGTTTACGGAGGGCAAATATTACCTAAATTTGGCATTGTGGTTTCAGAGAAGATTTTTGACATGTTGATTTAACAGAAATGAAGAATTGTGGATGTTGCCATATTGGAATATTCAACCTGATGAAATATATTCTTTCAAAGATGCTTCGTGCAAACCTCAGTTGTTCCAGGGAAGATCTATGCAAAAGTGGAAATCTTATACATGAACTAGTAGAAGGCTAGACTATGGACACCCGTTGTGCGAGATGAGCTAATAATATCATATTTATTAGAAGTAAACATTTCTGTATTTTTATTAATTTATAATCACCTTTAGAAGTGAATACAATAAATTTAGAATGTTTACATATTTTTTTTTCGAATACTGAGGGTATTGAGACGTAAATACGACAATGGGCAGCACTACAAATAAGCTAATCTGCTTATAGATAATAATATAAATCTTACTTACTTTAATATTAAGATTAAAGACAAAACTATGGCCCCCAATCCAAATGACACTCCAATATAAACTGCCGATGGCAGGGAATTGATTTCTGGAAAAATTACAAATTAATACTAGTAACTTTCTAATGGAATGTATATTATTTATGTTTGACGTGTATTTCATCTTTTTTAAATATTAAGTCAACAGTGCTATAACAACATTATCTCTTTATCCTTAAGCATTATAGCAGTAAAATGGCAACAGCAAAACTAATCGTATAGGAAATTTCAACCAGGTAACCATGAATATTGTTTATATTTGTTATTGCTATGTAAAATTCGTTAAATATATGTATCTATTAATAGAAAATTTTCTTGGAAAAAACTTTCTTTTCTTTGAGAGGGGAGGTGTTATGAATAAGCAAGTTTTTATTTATTTTATCAAAATATTGTTCTGGTTTAGTTCTAGAATTTCTATGTAACTTGTTTGTAAATAAGTTGTTGTTTATTGTCTAATGGGATGAGTCATTGTGCGGAATTTTCCAGAAGGAAAATTCTAGATGTTTGTGGAATTACTGGAACATTCATTGTGAAATGTATATAATTAAGATACAGAACTATGTTGTCAGATGGGAACTAGAAACTGGTAACAACCTAATTTTACATTGGAAGAAACTGCTGGGATTTTCATCGTCGATATTTTGGAGACAGAATCTCATAGATTAGGAAGCATAGGATCATTAATTGGAGAAGTGATGTGAACATCTGTCGCAATGAAGAGGACTTCAGAGAGCAGTGCGACAAGATATCCACTTTCTTCGGAAGGAGAGCTTATCCTCAATCGATCATTGACAGGGCCCTTGGATATATTTCCAAGGTTACAAGACCAAACGCTTTAAACCCTGGTCAGAAACCAAAAAGCAAACGAGTTCTACCGGCCCTTACTTACCATCCACACAATGCCGCTTTATAAACTCAAACTTTTATTTACATTTGTGCATAGTTGGTATCTATTCCTAAATGAATTTTACCTTTTACCTTTATCTTTGGTGGTTACAGGTAGTGATGGTATTTTAACTGTGCGAGACTTATTGATAGTAGAGTTTTGACGGTTACAAACAATGGTGGAGCTTTATCGTAAAGGAGCCAGACTTACCGAATGATAGTGTTTTGGCTGGTACAGACAGTGATGGTGATTTACCGTTACTCTGCGAGACGTATTGATGATAGAGTTTTGGCGGTTACGGGTAGTGATGGTGGTTACAAACAATGGTGGTGGTGGTGCATTATCGCAACTGTGTGAGACTTACCGGATGATAATGTTTTTGCGGTGACAGACAGTGGTGGTGTTGTACCGTAACTGTATTCTGTGCTGAACATTAATTGATAAACAGTGTCAGGTTGAAGATCATTAATTGTAATATTGTTTCTTGAACTCAAGCTAAGAACACGTGTTCTATTTCTCATAATTCCTGTTACAAAATAAAATATTAGAAATCTCATTACAGCTATCTTTTAACTGAGCAGTTTATGTACAGTCTATTTAGAAATTTATGTGAAATTGGTGGGTACTATCGTTGTACAATTAAAACTTTGAAAATAAATATCACTTCATTTAAAATTTAGCATCCAAATAAGAATATTGAAGTCAGCAAAACACTGATCATTCACGACTTATATTTTATAAATCACATACAATTTACAAGAAGTGGTACCGGAGTAGAAAGACCAGCCTAAATAAGAAGATCAATGCAATTCAAATTCTAAGGCGTTCTTAATATAACAAACTGTACAAAATTATCGAATACATACCAACTGCGGAACTATACTCAACAATATAGTAATGTGGTCGATAATAATTTGGTCGGCAAAAACCATTTGGTATAGTTAAAACTAAAAAATTATCACCTTCTTTAATAAATACCTCGTTTGGTTTTGTATCTGAAATATAAACAATGTGAACAGACGTTGTATTTTCAAAAGTGCTAAGTTATTGGCTGTTCCGTTTATAACCCACAAGTTCTAAGGTTATTGGCTGTTACGCTTATAACCCACAATTTCTCAGGTTGTTGGCTGTTACGTTTATAACCCACAAGTTCTAGGGTTATTATCTGTTAGGTTTAAAACTCACCATTTTTCATATGTAATACAACCAGTCAATGTGGAAATTCAGAGTGTCTCCGTTGATATATTACTTTTAACATTATTTATAACTAAACCCTTTGGTGGATTTAAGACTTAAATAACGTAGGTTATTGTTGGTGAAAATTGGTGATACCTCCATAAACATTGATAAGCTGTTTACATGTTTATTCTACTTTAATGTTGTAAAAGGCAGTTTTTGAGCCTTAAAATTTAGCCTTACTTAAATTTTACTCAATTTAATGCTATGATAATTCTCGTCTATAAATTTTCAGTTTAAACGCTTATTCCGTTAAATCATTCCGGAGCACATAACGTCACTTCCAGTTATGGTGTAAGTTAACATTGCTAGTGTTATATTGTTTATATTCTCGTTGGTTTGTTATTTGTTATTGTTCTGGTTATATTTTTGTACTTTTTCTTGTCTTTGTTACTGTTCTTATGGTTCACGCCTTGTGTATTGATCTTTGGGTCGGTTTTACTCTTACGCAATTTCCCCTCTATGCTAACTATATTCCTTTACTCAAAGCCAACTGGCATATAATTATTTCGGACCAATGGTTCTTCAAATCAATGGTATTTTAGCCTAACAATCCTCTGAACCAGTGGATATAAATCAACGGAATTTTTAGCCTGAGAAAACTGAGCGGGACATACGTTATTTTCGGCTTGTAACAAATGTCGGCTCATAATTTACTAACATGACGTTGATCATTTGAACATGCATAAATTTAATATCTATTAAAATGTGTAGTGAAAATGTCTTCACATTTCTCTTTGCTTTTCGACCGATGATCATTCATTTTCACAAAGATAAGACCAAATTGGGGATAAATCCGTAATATATATATCTACGTTTAAAGCTTAAGGCCATCCTGAAGCACTTGTGTGCAGCCTGAGGCGTTATTCGGTCAGGTGCTTGTTGTATATTTCAGGTATTATAATTTCAAAATTAGTTATACTATAATCCGTCTTTTGAGTCATATAGAATAAATTGTTTAACGGGAAAATATAAAATTAGGGCTTTTAGTTTATTGCAAAATTTCTTTGTCAACTTAAGCAAATTATATCTTCGTCTAAAGTGAAAATTTTAGAACACATATATATAAAAGATCACAACTTTTCACATTGGATACTTTATATAAAAGCAATACCCTTTTCTCTTTGATAAAATATACAGTTCTCCCACAGAATTCCATATGAGTATTTTGTTTTCGAAACTGACACTCCAAAATGAAACTGTTCTACTGCTTGACTTAGTACAGTCCCAATGAACTTCTTTTTTGACGACCGTATCCACTGAATGTTTTTCTGAAAAAATATCAATAAACATTTAAAAGTCAAAAATATTTATTCTAAATTGGAAATTATTTGCTTAATATATTCTTTATAGACAATCGGAATGTATTTTACGATGAATTAAAAATTGGGGGAAAAAACAAGAGGACAAGCACTTATCTGTCATGGAACTTTAGAAATAAAATCAGATTTGGTGAGCAAATTCCAGGATCCTAGATCATTTGGGGAAAAAGGATACACCTGGTGGTTGCTAAAATGTAGCAAATTATATCAAAACCAGTATTACATGCATGAAGAAACCAATTGTATATACAGTGGTTAGCAGCTATTGTCGTTCATGTTCAGTGTATACATATCTTTTTCGTTTTGTTTGTTGTATTCGGCTAGAGGCAAACAAATAATCCGGTCACCATCAAGGTGCAGGGGATTATTGTGGTCTAAATAGACTGATCGGTATTATACCCACAACCTTCATATATTATTATATTATGATGCTCTCGTGTCAGTATTTCCTATGTCCATCAATAGTTATAAATCAGGATGTCTAACATTTCCTAGTATTTCCAGGATTAATGATAATATAATGTTTCATAAAATACCTCAATAAACTTTAGCTGATTAAATTAAAACTGATTTATTATATATTTTATATTGTACCATTTCAGTGTATTATGGCGATATAAGATACGAGTTTCCATGGAAAAATGGATGTAATATATATTCTCTTACAAAAATTTTAATTAAGAAGAAAACAGTATTCTATAAGTCGATTGGAAATCTGTTTTAATGTAAACATCAGATGTCATGTCCTGTTAATAAATAGATTTAAGTGGCAATTATCCTCCAAAAAGGGAGTACAATGCACTATTTCGATATTTGTGTGTTATGCTCTTTTATCTTATTGTTTTGTCTGATGTTCTATTATTTGTACGGCTTTAATTGATTAGTATGCCATTAAAGACCTTTCCTGTTATGTGTTTTATTTTTGTTAGTTTATTAATATTTTATGCCATATTCAGAGACATTCTTGCTACAATTAGTTAGTGAAGGAACCCAGAGTACCGAGACAAAATCACTGTAAAAACTTCGGATATAAAAAAACTGAGACACCTCGCCACATAAGAAATATAGAAGATTCCTTTATGGAAAAAAATGCTGTGGTATCGGATATTGCTTCTCACAGATTATTCAAACCAGTTCGCATCCATAACGACGAATCTCATCAAAGGTCGTTCCTTAAAGTTAACTTTGTTAATAAAGGCTTGGATGCCATCTTAGCAATATCCTTCACCACAAAACAGTAAAATAAAAAATTCCTCCATATTTCAAAGACCAAACTGTTCTACTTATACACAATCCATTGCAACCAAGATTTTCAATTACAAACGGGCATTGCGGGACATTAATTCCGATGATCTCAAGTCAAAACCCCCTGGCTGCTCCTGTTCGACCTCTCCATTCAATTATAGTCCTGTGGGTCATGTTACCACTGGGGATCTCAATCTAGTCGATACTCAAAAGCTAAATTATATGCTAGCTAAAGGCCCCAAATACCGAGAACCTCAGCCAATAAATTGGAAATATAATTTCAAATTGCTAATGGATTTGATGGAGGATTATGCCAGAAAATGGACTTCAAAGGAAAGGGACCTGCAGACAAATTTTCGGAGTGGAGGCTATTATGTCAATGATACAAATCCGAATTAAAAACCTCCAAGGGTCTATGAGCACTAAAGCTAAATCCATCTTTAAAGACCCTAAGGTTGTTGAAAACTTGACTCGCCTCCAAGACAAATATGTAGTTGTCCCAGCTGACAAAGCGCACAATAACATCGTTTTAGTCTGCATAACTATTATTTTGAGTGTCTTAGAAACGAGTTGGGAATAGATAAGACTGCGGGCAACCCAACTTATACACCGACCCACTCACTAAGCAGGAAGTCCTTGATAACCACAAGACCGTTCTTCATTCCTTTGGCATTTATCTACACTCTACTCTACCATACCACATTCTCAATTAAAAGATCGCTTAAAGCAACTAGTTCATTAATGTTTTTTTTCAGGAAAAATGGCACACGCAGCTATAAATTTCTAGTTCAAGGCTTATTCGTGAAGACCCACTCTGACAAAAAATATTCTGAAGATGAAATTACAGACATGTCAGATTTTCACATAGACAACATATTTGTTGAATTTGGCAGTCTAATTTTTCAACAAACAATCGGCATTCTAATGGAAACAAACTGTGCTCCTGTCCTCGCCGATCTGTTTCTGTACTCATATGAAGCGGGCTTCATTCAAGGGTTACTACATGAAAACAAAAAGAAACTAGCCCAGTCCTTTAATTTCACTTTTCGTTATAAAGATGACGTTGTCGTTAAATAACGACAGATTCCAAGACTTTCCACATCTAATCTACCCCAGTGAGCTTGAAATTAAGGATACTACAGATACACCAAAGTCCGCTTCATATTTGGATTTGTTTCTTGAAATAGACAATTAGGGTTAGGGTTAGGACATTTGAAGACAAAACTTTATGACAAACGTGATGACTTCAACTTTCCGATTGTTAATTTTCCCTTCTTGATTAGCAATATACCAGCATCGCATGCATATGGCGTCTACGTTTCTCAGCTTATCCGATTTCCAAAAGGCATGCGTGAGTTACCCTGACTTTCGACAAAGATGATTAATGCTGTCACAAAAGCTTCTTAACCAGGGTTTTGTCAAGGATAAGTTGATGTCATCACTTAGGAAATTTTACTGTCGTCATGATGAATTGATTGACCATTACAGTGTTCCAATATCTAAGATGGTGTTGGACCTGTTCCCATTGTCGTAACATTTCATGTGCCTCCACTGATTTGTGACTTCCACCGGATTGACTTTGTTGAACTTAACGACGGTTGCCGTATACGGAGCAGGAACTGCTTACCCTTCCGGAGCACCTGGGTTAACTCCTGGTTTTTATAGGAGTCCTTGTTCATTGTTTTTTAGTTTTCTGTGTTTATTTGTTGTGCTTGTGGTTATTTATTTGTCTTCCCGGGTTTGTCTGTCCAATGGAATACGTTTTTATTGCTCCTTAGGTATATTTGACCTTTTTATTTATAAATCTGTTTTAACTTGCCTCACATGTCACAACCCCTGACTGGTTCATAGTACCTTGACACCAGAAATATGATATATTTATGGGTACAGAGATAATATCCTCCATACTTATAATAAACTGGCCGGTTGTTCTGTTGATCTCCACAATAATATACGAAGGGTGTGGTATATCTAAAAGTAACACAGTTATATATGTTAAAAATATAATTCAAGCAGGCGCAATATATGTATGTATGCGTTAAAGTATCCATGACAGTCAGAATGGTGAATATTCAAAAGTTTCATGCATATTCAAAACACATTCATCCAAAATGCAGAAATATTTCCAATAGATGTGAAAGGAGAGTCCCATTTCAAAAATATGACAAGCACTATGGCAATTTTCAGACCTTCTAAACACAACAAGGATAACTATTCATATTTTGTTACAGAAAATTTGATTTTTTACCAATGGATGTTAACTACCTGTGGGTTATCAGCAAGATTCATTAATCATAACTTTTAGCTCGTGTATTTCACTTGTATATCTATCCTATACTAAACGTACTAAGTTGCTGCATTAATCATTTTGTCATACTAAATTTTAAACGAGATGATTTACTATCAAAATAATGCAATCAGTATTCTCCTGTATCACATGAAAATGATTCCCCAATTTTACCTATATTTACCTTTTGAGGGAAAATAATACGCTTCAGTCGCATTTGCTGACCAGCCTATTTGATTCTTCACGATTGCAGTTACTCTGAATCCATCATTTCTTGTCAACCAACAAGTTTTAAGATTTGCTGTTTGTTTGTCATTTATAATTGTTGTAAGCGAATCCATTGAACTTTCCCCGTGTAAAGTCAATTTGATATCTGTAACGTTCCCTTGCGCTCTGTATCCGTTTGGCGGCTTGTTGAAGGAACCGAAAGATAAAATTAATATCTAATTAAATGATATTTGACGTTCATGTCAGTTGACATATATTTTAAGAACTTTGTGCTATCATTTGATTTAAAATTCTGTGGGTTTTCTTTTCATTTTCACTTTGTATCGAATTTAAAAAAGAACGGTCTCTGTAGTCTCGTACTAGCTTGCTCGAGTGCGAAAAGTTGCGGTTTCGATCCCCAACCGGGTTAATCAAAAGACTAAAATTGCCATTTGTTGCTTCTCCGCCAAGAACGTGGCATTCAGAAGTAAGGGAAAAAAATAGTTGGCCGAAGAATGTTAACCAATAATCCATCAATCATTTCAGATCGAACTTTTCTTGTCCTGATATGCATGCACTAACTCCAGTGGCCGTTAACCAATACTCCATCATTCATTTTAGATCGAGCTTTTCTCGTCCTGATATGCATGTACTAATGCCAGTGGGCGTTACAATACTCCATCATTCATTTTAGATCGAAGTTTTCTCGTCCTGATATGCATGTTCTAATGCCAGTGGATGTTAACCAATAATCTATCATTTCGTCGAATATAAAAGAATTTTGGAAGAAGATGCATACATGCATTTAATATCCTACAAGTGCATTTATACTTTGTCGCATTACCTTGAGATATATTATCAAAACATTGTTCATTAGCATGAATCCATCATTTGATAATAACGGCCCTCCAAGCGGAACTGAAATAAAGAAAGAACTTTCAATTTTATTACTTGTGTACTTTGTCCAATCACCGACTAAATGAATCAAATATTGCAAATTTTTCATGATCTGGAATAATACAAAATTATACCTCATAATTAATATTCTATGTAAAAATATTCATGCAAATTTAGGAATCACCACAAAGGCAAATTCAAGGGTAAAGAAAAATTGAAATTAATTATGATAAAACTTTGCCATTCAAACTAATTTTATCTTTTTATTAACCGTGACAAAGTTCGAAAGAAAGAAAAATTAATCCATTATAAAATATAAATCTACTGTGGCTCATTTAAAACTCAAGAAACTAAAGTTAACATATTTCCATAATTATTCATAATGGGGATTTCTAATTCCTCAGTTAAGTGCCCTCCTTGCCAAAGTAAATGTTTATCTTCCAACTTCTTATTTTGTCATGTTCATACTGTTGTTTATTTATACTATACCCCACAAGACATAGCCAGTTTGAGGTGTTTGGTGCATGTGTAACAGGAAGTGTTTCATCTTACAGAAACCCAATGTTGATAAACCTAGAGAGACCACCCAGGATGATATTTTTTGTTGGTTTTGTGGCGAATCTAACCATACGGCCTCTGTTTGTAGGCATGATACTTATGTTGTTTGCCATAATTGTAATGAACAAGGCGATAAGGCCAAGGTATGTAAATTCTAGGTTATTGACCAAGAAGAGAGTACCGAAAAGTTTGGCAACTCTGGAAAAGAAGACAGATCCTACATTGTATAAACAAAAGTACGAGACTGCATTCATTAAAACCTCGTACACATAAACGCAGAAAGAAAACTTGGCACCGCGCTTCTGGTAAGGCCTATCGTTACATCGACTATCTTAATATACGTGGTATGACGTCAAAAATACATGAATTAAACAAGCATTTAAAAGATAACAATGTTCGTATTTTTGGTTTGGTTGAAACATTTAAAAAAAAATGATAACAGATCACCCAACCTTGACACATCTTATTGTTGGGTCGGGAAAACGCGAAATGGTAGTAAAGAAAAGGGAGGCATAGGCATCTGCTTAAAGTCTCATTTACAATTGCATGATGAAAATTTGCTCGATAGTAAATCCGATTCATATGAACGGCTATGGATTCTTACGAGAATAAATAATTTGAAAACGGCACTAAGTGTAGTATATTTTCCGAACGTCGGAACAATTAAAACTTATACTGATCAATTAATGTTTCAATTGCTAGACGAAGCGTCTCTTTTAAATGCCATGGGATATGAAATACTACTCATGGGGGATTTCAACGGACGTTGCGTTGTTATTTGCGAACATACAGGTAAAAATAAACTTAGAAGCTTACCGTCATACAACGGAAATCGCGTCCTACATTTATCGACGCAAGCCAAATGACAGTCGCTAATACAATGAACTGTTGTATGGGTCATTTCATGCGCATCCTTAATAACCAGAGATCGGTAATAGATGACGCATTTTTAACTAAAAGCTTGTCAAAAAATGCCTCAAGTATTATTTATTGATGATACAGGTCAGTTAGATTTGCACAGCGGTCATGTTTTAATGGGAATAACTCTTAATTGTAAACCTATCGTACAGAATAAGACACAAAACAATAAATCCGTTTGGAAAATAAATGATAAAACAGACTGGAACCTCTTTAAAAAAGAGTCGATGATGATAATATAATTTACTGAAGAAAGTCACAAAATGAACGATATAAAACGACTCTGGGAATTATGGTCAATGGGGTAGAAAAGGCTGTCAGCGATCGATAATGCTAAAGCCGTCAAAAATTAGACTTGATTTCCTTTTAAAACAACGCCGCAATGCCAATAGATTAAACCGCGCTCATAATAAATTCCGTGCCCATGATGACGAAATTGGCAAAAGTTTTAAAGAAATTTATCTTAATAGGAAAGCTCAAGTTCAAGAGGCAATCAAAAGAAAAGAAAGGTCAGCAAAAATCAAACAGTTTAATGAAAAATGTATAAACGCAAAAAATAAAATGAAAGGTTTTTGGGACTTTCTTAAAATAAAGCTAACCGATGCAGGACCTATAGAGCTTGAAGTTCTACATGATTCTGATAACGGATACGGATACGATAAATAATGCCCTTTCCCAGCACTTTAGCTCCATAGGTTCCTTAAAAAATGAAAACGACGAACTTGAAAAAGAGGTTAAAAACTTAATTACAAATATTGACGAAAATTTATTGATTTCAGACTCCCCCTATCGGTAACATTCGATGAAAATAAAATTTCACAAACTTTGGAAAATCTCAAATCCGGAAAAGCCTGTGGTATAGATGGTATTCCTAATGAGTTCCTTAAATATGGTGGGAACATTCTGTTGACCTTTTTAGTGCATATGTTTACAAAAATTACAGATTTAGAAATAATCCTAGACGAATGGAATTTTTATACCTGTGCATAAAGGCGGGTCTTCTATAGAGGTACAACTCTTACATCAAATGTCTATAAGGTGTACTGCAAGCTAATTCAATGTAATCTTATGAGTTATATTGAAGACAAAGGGATAATTGGTGAAACTCAAGGTGCCTTTCCAAAACACAGGAGGGTAGAGGATCTAATTGCTACTATCAACGGAATTTGTTTGATAAAAAAGTCAAGGAAGGAAAAGACTTTTTTTGCCTTCCTTGATCTTTCATCGGCTTTCGATAAAATTTGGCGAGATGGACAGTTCTACCTCCTTTGGGAAAAGAGTATCCAAGGTAAATGTTGGAAGATTCTCCGTGCACTATATAAAAATTTTAGCTATAAAGTCCTCTTTGGTAATTATGAATCCGATTGGTCCGATCAAGAATTCGGTCTTAAACAGGGATGCATATTACCCCTACACTTTTTTCCGTTTTAATGACTGACCTATGCGATATGTTGAAGGAGTCAAATCTGTGTATTAACATCGCCTCTGAATTAATTAACTGTCTTCTTTTCGCTGATGACATTGGCCTGTTGGGAAATACGGAAGATATGCTACAACCTCTTTTAAACATAGCACATACTTTTGTCTCAAAATGGAGCTTAAAGTTTAATTCATCAAAGTCGAAGGTCCTGGTAACGGGTAAAAAGAAAGACTCTAATAAAAAATGGTACTTGGGGAATGATCTTATTGAAGAAGTAAATGAATATAACTATTTAGGAGTATTTTTCTCAAGACCCCTTATATACTTTATAGAGTATTACCTGAAGGAAAATTTTCAAAGGAAATTAAATCATGCAATTCGTATCTTAGGTGAACATGGGGATCTTAATCGTGTAAATTTTCGATATTCTCTGTGGATATCGGCTAAATCGACCATAACTGACATATGGGTGTTCGGTATGGTTTCCGACACCCCAGAGATGTACAGATTTATTAGAAAGTTTTCAATATAAAGTGGGGAAAGTTATCCTTAATACTAAAATGAATATTCCTAAATGTGCGCTACTAGCTGAGTTTGGCTGGATTTATGGATAGACAAAGAATTGCATATTACGACAGATTAAAAAACATGCCTAATAACTGGCTGTCCAAAATTATCCTAAATTAAATGTCAATTTTAAAATGTAATGAATAGAAATATATAAAAATATCGAAATTATCCTTCAGTCTGAATGTTTTGACCATTATGTAAATCGACACATAAACGTAAATATCTTTAATAAGCTTTGTGGTAATAAACGACAAAAATACAACTATCCAATACTTCAGAAAAGATTAGTTTAAACTTGTACCAATCATTTGTGGTTGCTAAACCAAGTTAAAGTTTTTGGCGACAACGAATTGTCTGCCTATAAATACCACGCTTAAACGAATGAACCTTCCAACAAACGATGAATGTCAGTTATGTATCTCAAATGCGAATGGAAATATTTTTCATGTAGATTGTCCTTCTCTATCGTCTATTAGAAAAAGAACAATTTCTGATATTCAAACATGTTTAGCAAGTCTAAAAATCGATATCTGCTTTTCAGAGTTAGCACCCTTAGCACAAATACAGTTCATGATAAGTGATCTGGGTCCCGACTTAGGTTTTAGTTTAGATAAGATCACGACAAATACCTTACTGAAACTATGAATGACCGCTCTTTTCTACTTAATAAAATTTCAAATTAATAATATCATGAACTTTTTGCAATGTTTTTTAGATTTAAAGTTGGAATTTTTATGTCTTTTATGGATGGTGATAGATTTCATATAAATATGAACTTGTTTCTCGTGTTACTTAAATGTTATTTTACCAAATAACAAACGTATTATGTTATTTTAGCGACAATGTAATTGATTGATTAATTGTTGTTTTACGCCATGTGGGCGACATTTAAACCATATCACGGCGAGAACTAATTATATTAAGTTTGATTAAGACAATGTAATTAATAGATTAATAATTTTTAAATATTTGTAACTTTCTTATTATATGTTTTACCACAATCATATATAATGCTGTCTGTACATACTATGTTTTGATGACGCAGATGTCAGTACCCCGCTGGTGCTTGCCTCCGTTGTAAATGGGTACTTTCACAATAATATATATATAAACCTATGCCCGACAACACGTTTGTCCATATACAAGACAATGATCTTAACATCAATATACTTCTAGCTGTTCTAATCTATTATTTAAGGAGTTCCGATTTCCGTTCCTATCCCGTTTTGGAACTGTGAAATTCTGGTATATAATTATAGTGGAAGAAAAAGCGCATGATTAATTTTGACTGCAATTTGTTTTCGGTTGTCTCTGATTTGGTCAATTTATTTTGGGTATACTTCCGATTTTATTGAATGAAGGAGCTAACAAAATAACTTAATTACATTCCTTTCCCCGTTCACCACTGAAACAAAAATCGCTGTTGTCGAGAAAAATGAATCGTGGCACTGGAATATGTAAGGATGGTGAATAAATTTAAGGTGTGACTGAACGGCAGACCTCCACGCTTAAATAATCATGATGATATTTCTCCAAATAATCAGATAACAATTTTTTATTTTAATATTTGTCGGCATCAATTGTGGATTCCATGGTTGAAAATGTAATCCACTGGCGACTTAATGGAGCCATTAAAAATGTAGTCCACTGGCGACTTAATGGAGCCATTAAAAAGGTTTTTGCAGTCACCAAATTAAAATCGATGCCAGAAAATATTGAAATACATTACTGTTACATGTATCTTCATTCTATAATCCATATCAAATAATCCAAGTGTAAACATTTAGATAAGGGATATTTGAACTCCGGGACTGATGCTTTGAAGTTATCGAATGAAAATCAATGTTACAACATATTATGTATCTCTACCAAAAATATTGAAAGTCGAAATAAAAACCCGAAATATCATACAAAAATCAAAACCATATAAAAACACGTCTGTGCACTTGGTTTACTCAATTTTGAAAATTTTATAAATGTAATTCTTTAAGAACCAATACAAGAACGTTACAAGCCAAAGAGGACCTTAGATACATTTTGTTTATAGTTAAGTGCAATATAGACTTGCGTATCTCTATAGTTTAATTTCATTTAATAACTTATATTATTTTTCATAATGTAGACGTTTTTCATAACCATTATTGGAAAAGAGATAAATGCTACCTGTAAAATATGTTGAAGTGTTTACTGTCGATTCATCACTCCATATAACTGACAGGGCAGGGCGACACTTTATAAAACAGGTATAAAAGGTCCCAGGAAGTAGTTGTTTGATGACGACTTCATCTTCAATTGTTGTTACAGTAAGCTGCATATATACAAGAAATCATATTACATTACTGTTGTTATGCATCAGCATATTTTTATTTATTTTTTATAAAATTATTGTTCTAGTTTAGTTTCTACAATTTTAGGTAATTATAATTTAGAAATATCTAGAAAAGATTCGCTTTTTCCAAACTATTAAAAACATTGTTTCGAAATATGTATTAACATTTTCCATCGATTATAATTCCAATATATGAAATTATGAAAATTGTTAATAATATGAAATTTATGAACAATTTATTAAAACTAGCAAAAGTGCAAACACGTTATAAAGAGCTATAGTGCAAGTTTTCATTTTTAACCGACAAGAAAATCGATAAAATTTATGTGATTTTTATCTGAGGTAAATTTACAGTCAAACAAATTTGTTCTCCACAACATGTTGTGTGTTCCAGGTAATGATAACCAAGGACGTATATTAGAAGGATAGGAAACTCCCGATATCGCCTTGATAATATCCGAGAAATACCGCGAATCGCGAGAAAACACGAGATCTGCAGAAAGCTTCAGCGGGAATCGCCGCTTCGAGATTTCTACATCAACTTTTAAGTATAAAAACATTATATGAATAATTAAAAACATATTTAGTAGAAGTTATTTTATGGTATTAAATGATTTTTCACTATAAAAACCACATCAAACACTTATAAACATCACAATAAGTGATCATAAGTAAGGATGCCAGATGCTGCCTATGATGCTGGGACCGAGATAGCATGACCCGTCATGTTGCATTGATATTTTTAAATTTTATTGCATTTACTTGTATAAAGGTATTTGATTACAAGTTTTAGATAATATTTACGTTTGCATATGAAAATAGAGCGTCTTTTGTTGTGTATTTCACGTGTAATATAATATATAAACCAGCCCTTTTCGGTAAACAAAATGGCGACTTCCATGGAGAATGGCCTTGTATTTTGCAGCTAAATATGCATTTTTGGTGTGAAAAGACGCTTCTAAACTGAATGAGTTCCTTTCATTTTATATTTTAACGTTTGCATAGCAAGTTTCAACTTTATTTGTTAAGAGGTTAGTCAAATATTGAAGTTATTGAATCCCCCTCCATCTTTTTTGTCAAATATTTATCAATCAGAGCAGAGATGCCATTTTGCAGCTATCTTGTTGAATATATGCTACACAATCACATATTGCATGATTTTTTTCATTTCTATGACATTTTTACACTTGCATAGCAAATTTAAGCTTCTTATGCTGAGAATTTGATTAGATATTGAGCTACAAAATGAACAAATTTTTAACAGCTCTATTTTGTTTCATAATATCTACCTATCAGAGCATGTTTATACACTCAATCATAACACCTGTAATTAACAAATGTCATGTGGCCGGGTGAACCTCGGAAGGTAAGGTGCTATTGATAATTGAATATACAGGTGCCCAGCTGAGAAAAAGATTTTTATTTGGATAGAAATGCGGTTTTAAAGATGTGATTATGCAATAAAAGTTTTATGACAACTAGACTTTATAATTTTACTAAGGTATGTCATTTAACTGGTTTTTTTCAGTAGAGAAATAGTTAGACAAATAAATATATTTATTTTATTCTGTATATTCCCCTAGCAATAGTTCCAAATCAAGATCAGTGTCCCAAAATAAAAAATCTGACATGTTAATAGAGTTCAAATCAAAAAGTAAATAGCAGATTTTGCAACTAAACCGCACAAGCTCATCAAATGAACAACTACAATCAGGACTAATTTATTTTTTATTATAATTAATTATAAATCATCACAGGAATTAGGAATGCATAGGTAAATGCTCAAACTAAATAAGGTTTTAATCAAATTAATCATTGTTTCTAGAAGACATTTACTATTCAATAATAAAAATGTTATAACTTTGTAATTTATACGATTTTAACAGCCCTGTAAGACATATTTGATAGATTTTTTTTATATTTGTTTCTTTGCTTTTTAAACATCGAAAATAATAAACAAAGTTTTTTAAGTTAAAAACAAATGAGAGAATTTCTGTCATGATGATCGAGACTATAGGAGTTCTAGTTGTTGACATTATCGTAACTAACCGGAAATATTTACTTGAAGCGCGCATAATTGAAGTAATGAGTAAATACAAGTCTCATGATACGCGATATTATAAAGAGATACCGCGAGACACGAATCCTTGTTAGCTATACGTCCTTGTGATAACTAATCAAAAATAGTGTACCTTGAAGGTACACAGATACATTGTATGTATACAAGTAAACCTTTTTGTTGACAAAAACAGTGGGTTTTAAAATTTTTATAACGCTTCATTTTTTAATAATTAACGCTGCATTTTAATAAAAATATGTTTGTGTGTAGGGTGGTCTCAAATTTCAATACACAGATGAATTATATTTTCAAATGTCAGATATGTAACATTTAAATTTATTTTAAATAAGAATTTATATTGTAAACATTTGATATATTATATAAATAATTCTATTTGCTCGTATGAACAATATTTATATCGTATTTTTTTAAATAAGACAAATCTGATCGAAAATGACCCAAAATTAAACTATCGATTTATCATTAATTTTGCTGAAACGATAACAGTATATATATGACACCGACTAAGCGATATCGGTAGTGTATTTCTAGATATTACGGGTAAAGTGAAATGCATTTCCCCAGTTTATCGAAAAATTATATGGGCATAACGTACATACATGTATGGAAATATTACAACATAATTTCAATCGAGAAGGGACGGGATTAAATCGTGATTTAAGTTGTTCTCTTGTGGAAAAATATGTAGAAGATTGTTTTGTTACTAGCACATAACACCGACATCTTCAGGTACGAGTGAGTTATGGAATTTCTCCACCCGAGATAGTTAAATTTTCGATTTTCAACACTCGAGCTTTTGTGAGCGTGTTAAAATCTAAAATTTAACTATTGAGGGTGGAGAAATTCCATAAATCATTAGTAAATTGAAGGAGAATCTGTTTCTCCTATGATTTTTGACAAAAACCCAAAGAAAGTGTCGTTGCTATGTAGTTTGTTTACATAGATGTCATTTCGGGACTTCTCTAGTTTATCGTTCCAATAACTGTAGAAAAAAACGGCGGTAATTGCCACGTAGAAATTTAATCACCGGGAAATGGTTAAAAATATTATGTATTTTTATCCCTTGATTAAACATGTCAAGAATAGGAGAAACAGCTATACTTATCATCGTCATTATTTTGGAAACACGGAAAGATTGGGGAGCGGAACTTACAATAACTGCATATATTCATGAATATATATTTGGAGAAGTGAAACAAATGGACGGTTGGATTTTTCTATTGAAATTCTGGAATTCAAAGAAACTTGGAGTATAGATATTAGAAATAACTTAGTAGTAATGATTAGTTGGTAAAAATGCTGCAAGTGCTTGTCAGCCAGTTGAATATGCTTTACTATTATTAAATCTAATATAAAAAAAAATCACTGATTGATTCATTACACCTCTCTTTCGTAACAGAAATTGGGGGCTTTTCCGGGAGAGAATTTTTAAATTCAACTAAAAATATTAATTTTGAAAAGCTCAGGGACTTTTAACCATGTCTTGCAAAGCAGGTAAATTTATGTTAAATCCCAATGTAGATGAGCTTGAAAAAATTTTAAAAAGACGATTTGATAAATTTAGGAAAACACTTTGAATCAAATGTAAAAGTAGGAATGCGTAAAAGTAAAATTCAGAGTATAATTGCTAAACATTTAGTTTATTTTGAAATTTTTGATGCATCTCTTGTACAACCCTCTGAGTTTGAATTATGGAAAATTAGAAATTGAATTCCCGCTTGAATGGAATGGAAAGAGAGAAAAACAGAAAAAAAGAATTTCCATGAGAAATGAAACTAGAGGTTCACTTGAGCAAATGACAAAAAAGTCTTTTACCATGTGGATTCAATGGAAACTTTGAACAGCCGGAGCCGTCGGTTGATCATCTGAATCTCAACCAACAGTGGATTGTTTGTAGCAGGTATTGTTGTCATCAATCCTGCAAAGTTTCTAACATTTCGTAATTTAGTTTCAAAGCATTTTATAATGTAGTTTCAGAGGAGAAGATCTTTGGATATTGGCCAATAAAAATCAAAGATGGCCTCTGGCGGTCGTGTGTTCATCCATTCGTATCCAAAGGTGGAAATTTATAAGAGGTCCTTCCATACATCATTCCTGCCAACTTTGGTTACAATCTGCCCATTAGTTCCTAAGCAATTGACAAAAGTCTTTTCCCATAAGGTTTCAATAGAAACGATGAGCAGCCGCAGCCGTCGGTTGAGCGAATGAGTCTCAACCAAAACTCGATCGTTTGTAAACAGTATTGTTGTCATCAATCCTGCAAAGTTTCAAAATATTACAAGTAATATTTTCAGAGAAGAATTTTTGAGACTTCTGATAAATTTTATGTAACTAAACATATTAGGTTAGTTCTCCAGTTTCCAGGAGAGGGGCGTTGATAGATATTTTTTGGCATTTTGAAAAAAATGGCCGAAGTTTAAAGCGGCCAAGAGAGTACTGGACTATGTTGCTACAAAGTGTGATTTGGTAGAAAAGTCCAGGGAATTTAAACCCACCTTTCTGAACTGCAGTCCTCAGATTTTGTATTAAAAGTAATTAGCATTCCTTCTAAAAAGGACAAATATACCAAAGGAGCAAATCAATAAAACGTAAACCATTGGACAGACAAATGAACAATAACAAGCACAACAAATAAACACTGAAAACTAAAAAACAACGAAGAACACGAACTCCTATAAAAATCCAGGTGCTCCGGAAGGGTAAGCAGTTTCTGCTCCGTATACGGCACCCTACTTGAAGTTCAACAGGTCGATCCGGTGGAAGTCACAAATCGGTTGAGGCATTGAAATGTTACGACAGTGGGAACAGGTCCAACGTCATCTTAGATATTGGAACACTGTTACGATCAATCAAGTCGTGATGACGACCGTAAAATTTCCTAAGTGATGATATCGACAATACGTCATCTATATATCAAAAAGTGAAATTAAAGGATTGGGCTTGTTTCGTTTTGTTTTCACGTAGTAGTCCTTGAATGAAGTCTGCTTCATATGAGTACAGAAACAGATCGGCGAGGAGAAGAGCACAGTTGGTTCCCATTGGAATGCTGAAATTTTAGACCACTAAATTTAACAAATATTTCATCTTCAGAGTGGTTCTTCAGGAAATAAGCCTTTTCTCTACATAAAACTAGAATTTATTATTGCGTGTGCCATTTTCTTGAACAAACATTGATGAACTAGTTCTTAAAGCTATCTTTTAATTGCGAATGTGGTATAGTGGTGTAGAGTGTAGAGAAGTCGAATGTTTTTATTATTACAGTGTTCCAATATCTAAGATGATGTTGGACCTGTTCCCACTGTCGTAACCTTTCATGTGCCTCCGCCGATTTGTGACTTCCCCCGGCGTGACTTTGTTGAACTTCACGACGGGTGCCGTATACGGAGCAGGAACTGCTTACCCTTCCGGAGCACCTGGGTTCACTACTGGTTTTAATATGAGTTCGTGTTGTTCATTGTTTTTTAGTTTTCTGTATTTATTTGTTATGCTTGTGGTTGTTCATTTGTCTTCCCGGGTTTGTCTGTCTCATGGATTACGTTTCTTTGATTGCTCCTTAGGTATATTTGTCCTTTTTATGCTTTTGCATGTAGCCAAGGATTTTGATTTTAGATATTGTAGTAAGTTTTTTTTAGCTTTTAAGAATCTACATCTGATTGACGCCACTGGTGGAATATGATGTTTCACAGTAATTCTGAAGGCCCTATTTAATACATGTCAATATGAATGTTAAAATCTTTGAAAGAGGTTTTGTAGAGCAATTAGCTGACCCAGCAATGTACTTTTGTTGAAACAGATTCTTATGTAGTTTAGGAATCAAATAAAGAGCAGGGAGGTCCATTTCTTCACCCGCTGTAGAAATCACAAAGGAATGAAGAATGGTCTTGTTGTTATCAAGGACTTCCTGCTTAGTGAGTGTGGTTCTTCATTTTAAACATTCTTGAATTGAATTTCTTTCGGACATGTTTTTATCAACAGACGACAAAACTTCTTGTAAGGAATTCGAATCATCAAGTGTCATGTTCGCTAAGATAATTAAACTACGTTCACGCTGATCCTGCACAGTTGTATTGTTAAATATAGGTATCAATTATGTTACTTCATGCATCAATTATGGAAGCGATTTACCGGTCTTTTTATATGATTATCCATTTTTAACTGAATAAGTGTTAGGGGTTATTCGATCATACTCCATAATTTAATAGAAAACTGATGAAATTTACTAAAAAAAAACTCAAAAGTACATTGCAAGAAAATAATTGTTAACATACAGAATCTTAGAAACGTTATACAAAAGTATGAAAAATCTTACGTTGAGATCTGATGACACTACGTTAATTAAACAAATGACTTTCTGGCTGTAGAAGAAGTCTTGCGGTCTGTTCAGTTTCCAGCCAACGTCTATGGAATCGGCAGATCTGTTTTGTACTACAGGAGCACTTAAAAACCCAGTTTTTGCTTTAGAAATAACCAAAATGCACATCAATTTTAACTATCATAAATACAACAATGACGGATTAAGAGAAGTGTCTTTTTTCGGTAGAGATAAAAAATATTTTGAAATACTCATCCAGGATGCAATATTCACTTCTTATTATTTTTCAGAAGTAAAACTACAGCTACTCAAAAATTATTACTGTATTGTAAAAATACTCCACTAGAAATTATCATTACTAATATTGTTTATCGAATGTTATGATATGTAATTATCATATTTATTTATTTTGCCCTAATTTGTTTTGTGTGGCCTTATAATACATATAATAAGCTTACATAATACTTATAGTTGTTTATCAAATAATATTATAACTGTGCAGTTTAGAAATCACTGGAACAATCATAGATACCGATGGAATGATTAGAACTTTCTATTGGACTTACGTAATAATTCTGGAATGATCATAATATACGATGTGTAATTCAAACTTCTACCGTATTCTAGAAGTTTCCATTCTACAGTTTTCTACGAGGATCTTTCTACATTGTTCTAGAGATTTCCGTGACAACTATATATATATATAGACACACTAAAGTTGTATTTTCAGATCAGACATTAACATTCTTGTGTTCTCAGATGTTGGATTGTCACACTTATTCACGTTAACTAATCATACTAGATTGTGTCTTATTGGACATAATATTCTGTTTGATTCCCGCAAGGGTGAAGAGAAGAATTCCGGATAAAGAAAAGACAAGAGGACATTTATATTTCAAACAGTTAAGTTGACATTTCATTTTGCATAATATTTTTTGTAAACTTATATATAATAAATCTTGTTAAATTTTATTATTGATTGGTGTCTTTTATTGGCTACAATTTAAAGGTGATTTCTGGCCGTGACAAGAATGAGGATAGGAGGAGATAACATATATCTGGTATATATGGCTTATTATTAATAATATTACGTTAATTATAATATTCAAAAAGCAGAACGGGGGAGATGACAATTAAAACTTTAAGGGTCACAACTCCAAAAGGCAGTTTCGACTTTTGTTTTGTTTAGAATTTCCAAAGGTTATGAGCTTAGTTGGTGAAGGATTATCAATAAATGCACACTGCAACCATGCAGTGTTATTGTCCAAGTTTAATTTAGC
This sequence comes from Mytilisepta virgata, assembly GCA_028015205.1. NCBI lineage: Eukaryota > Metazoa > Mollusca > Bivalvia > Mytilida > Mytilidae > Mytilisepta > Mytilisepta virgata. The sequence continues at coordinate 95,443,154 of CM051519.1, read as the reverse complement.
GTGAAAAATCCACATTTCCATGGTCAACTTCCCATTCGTTACTAAAAATAATACCGGTCTTCAAAGTCATTTTGAGACAGCATAGCTGCGGACACTCACACAATCTTGAAAAAATTCTAGCATCATCACGATCTGGTAGATAATCACGTTATAGTAATTTATGAAATTGAACCAATGTTTTCCTTTTGTCGTAGTTTCATTGTCTCTGTATCACCAGACAATTAATAAATAAATTGCACATGTAGCTCTTATCGTTCTTAAATATAATTGATTAAACATTCTTAAAAGGAAGTTTTGTCTGATTTTTTCTTTATTTTGTTGTATTTTGTATTTTTTTATTTTTTGTTTCTTGTTTTTTTTTTTAATTTTAACTTTTTTTTTGTTGTCGGGGAGGTGGTAAAAACAACCAAAAAGGTAAATAGGTGAAACAATTGAAATTGACTATATTTATCTTAATTATATATCTTTTTTGGGGCAAGACGTCAAATATATATATCTTGTTAATGCTTACAACCGGGTTTTGTGGCATATTGGGAAATATTAATGATAGTTCAATCATCTCAATCAGAACCTTACTGTAAGTTTCGTTTATTGGGAGGACTAACGATTCCACAACAGATCCACCATCTGAACATAATCCCTTTATTGTAAATGTATACCAGTGGTCGTCGTATAAACACAGGGTATCCTGATACTCAATACAGCTGGTGCTATCTATAGTCTGTTTACAAAGTACATCTGTGGAACTTTCTTTACGGCATTCTAAATTTTGCAAAGGTCCATTTGCACGACGTTTAGACTGTCTGAAATACAAGGATAAACCTCTACATGCATAGATTGTTCTGATAATCATGCAATGCAAGTACACATTAAAATCATTACAGATATTGGTGGTAATAGTAACCATGTACTTTGAAAGGAGAGAGAAGTGTAAATTCTATCTTTAATATGTTTTAACTTTTCTGTATGATATTCATAACCAAATAAGTAGGTCTCTTATTGTTGTTTACAGGAAATTTGGATTTCTGTTTAACCCTTTTTAGCAATTCCTATATATTCTAACATAGAAATAAGAGCATCTCCCATACAGAAAGTTTTGTCCATAGATGGTTTCTGGCCTTAGGTTTTCAATTGTAGTTTTGAAATTTTGTCTGCAATATCTGTGGTGGCTCTTTCGGCTTTCAACGTTCGTGGTCTTCAACGTTGCTGATGATGTATAATTTCTGTAGATATGAACATTGTTTTTGTAAATATTAATAAGTGGATACCTCTGCTAGAAGACCAAGTTGTTGAAGTATTCAGCTCATTTTGGCGTGAAATTTACCTTAACGTCTATGAAAAATGAGAATTTTTTTTCAACTATGGGGTATGATTTTCATGCAAAGCTGTTCCGAGATGATTGCCCAATATTTTTCTAATTATCTTCTGTACAAAATGTTACGTTATTTCAGCTGGAACATTTTGGCATTCAGCACTTTTCGAAATGCACAAAATTCAATGCTTTGCATTTAGAATATTTTACGTGTAATTTGCATCCAAATATTTATACGTGTATGTCATAATTAGTCTCTCAACCATTTTCACACTGTAATACTACATAATCTGCATTAAAAAGATAGTAATTTTCAACAAAAACAAAAACGTTCGAAGATATACTTCAAAGTCAGAATTCAAAACCCGTCACCTTGTACAAATATAATGACTGTGTATTTTCCAGAAGAAGGACTGACCTATACACTGTCTAAAACGTTCTACAATGAAAAAGATCCCGAATCTTTTTCTGCAAAATGAGAATAAGTGATCATTTTCTAGAAAGTGAAACGAGAAAGTATAGACAGAAATAAAAGATTTTATAAATTTTATGAATCTGAAATTGAAGATGAGATATACTTATTTTTTAAAATATCTCTACTTCTACTTGTAGGTCCATTTTGAAAAAGTCTACGCAACTGAAGAAGGTAGACTCAACTAGTGCTTATATTATCATATTTATTTTGAATATTGCATGTACTTGTTTTGTTCATTGTTTGTTATTTCCCTTTATGGTTGTTGGTTTCTGAAAACTTTACACTTTATTAATGAACAAACGGAAGTATTCTTTGATCTTTGAAGAGGGCAAATATACATAAGAAGCAATCCAAAAGACACAATCCAATAGACAGACAGAACCCGGGAAGACAAATAAACAACCACAAGCACAACAAATAAACACTGAAAACTAAAAAAAACAATGAACAACACAAACTCCTATATAATTCATACTGAAGTGTCTTGTTCTAGTTCTGTTTTGTTTATTATACGTTTTTTATGCTTTTAGTTATACATGTATCGTTGTGGTGTTTGTTTTTTTGTGATCCATTCTCCTGATTTTGTATTTTCATCTGACTTCGAACTTTTCCCACTGTTTTGTTGCTTCTGTATTCTTTTGCCGATTTTTCATTAAAATTGACAAGAAATTAAATTAGCAAAATAAATTTTCATTAATGAAATACAGAGTTGTTTCCTGACACATTCACATTAAACACTCACTCGCACTCATAAGTAAAAGTCCAGTTAGAACATTGATTATTTGTCTGCCATTTGCATTCAACTTTCTCAGAATTTTCTGTCATGCGATAAACACACTTGAAGAAATCTGAAATAGAAATGAAGAATTGTGCTTTAGAAATATTTTTGTATATATAGATTAGTTTTGCTTTTCTTGTTAATAAGAGCTCGGCTTTGTTTCATAAAAAGGTTTTCGTATATATAGAGCACATAATCTTGGCTTTTCCATTTAAGTAAGATTTAAGTAAGATAGCATTAATTGTTTATAAAATTCCTCAATTGGTATCTATCTAAATCTTTAAAGCGAGAAATAGTAGATTCTGTTGAAAATTTTAGGCAAATGCATGTTACCAGTGTCCTAAAATAATTAATGGAAACCAGTACCAAGTCTATCTGTCCGATTTTCAGCAATGTCATTGGTACCAACTGAACATAACAGACATATCAGGAAAATAAAATGTCTTCTTCCCATTTTCAACAAACAGGTTGTATCATAAACTCCAATTAACAAACAGGTCGTATCATAAACTCCAATCAACAAACAGGTTGTATATCATAAACTCCAATCAACAAATAAGTTTTATCATAAACTCCAATCGAAACAACGAACATAATCATATTTTCTGAGGTAAACTTGCATGCTTTCATACTGCTGCAATTAAAACAGCACAAATTTTAAATTTGAAAAGTATATATATTTGTTTATACATGTACATATATTTTAGATCACCTATTGTTGTATTCAAAATACATGTGTTGGAAAATGGGTTTATAAAGATGTTGTTTAGTATACTAATTGTTAAAAGGAAAGCTTATTCAGTTCAATGGTTGTAAAAAGGCGGACACAATAATTTAAAACATTGAACGTTAATCTTGATTTAAAAAAAACTAAATCAAACAATATCAAAATATAGAATTCGTTTGCATCAATAAAACGCAAATTGTAAAACATTCTAAAATATCTCAAAACGATAATAATTATAATAACAATAATAACAAGTAATACCGTGTTGCAATGCCAACACAAAACTCCCCAAAAATTCGGCCATTTTGAAAATTTTCAATGACAGAAATCACTTTGCAATATCATAATCTGTTTGAAAACAAAATTTCGTTGAAATTGAAGCATGATGATTTTTTTGACATTTTGGCCGCCATTTTGAAACTGGCCACCGGAGGAAAATTTTCGATGACGGAAATCAATTTGCAGTATCATTATCTACTTGGAAGCCAAATTTTGTCTAAATCGTAGAATGTTAAAGTTTTACGCATTTTGTCGACCATTTTGAAAATTCAGAAACCTTTATGCACAACTAGATATGGCCACCTAATTTTTGTACCAATTTTCATTAAGTTCGCTTGAATGGTTTTAGAGATCCGCTTCGGAAAAGATATGGCTCAGAAGAAGAAAGGAAATGAATAATAATAAAAAAAATAAGAAGAAACTGAGTAAGAACAATAAGTCCCCAACACTTTGTTTTGGGGACTTAATAAGAAGAATAAAAATTGAACATAATAAACAACAAATACCTTGCTGGCTACCATCTTTAAAATATCTGTTATCATCAAACAGAAGTAATTTATCACAATATTTACACAGATTAGGTCATATTATCCGATCCACAGATAAAACAACGACATATTCTAACCTTCCTGAATGACATGGAAACGCATGTAACATTTATTTTCTTTTTCTTTCAAAGTTAAAAATAAGAATAGATAAAACAAAGTATAGTTGACCTTTGAAGTATAAAGATTTATTGTCTGTTAATAGAGATGAATTTACTTTGTATCAAATAAATTTTATTTTCGATAGTTATAACAATTTTGTATCTAACGTTATCTATATAATCCGGAGTGAGCCTTACATAAATGATCTATTCGGTATCAAAGTTATTGTTTTAGTTTTATAATATCCAAAATATTTTTTACTGTTAAGGGAGGGGGGGTGGCATCGCCAAGAGATATTCATTGTGAAGAAAAATTAAATGGTGTGTTTTTCCAATACTGATTAAAATTTAATGAAATTCGTGGTTTTATTCTTTTTATATAGTGTAGGGATAATAAATAGAGTAGTTATCAATATTCACCCTAACATTAAGGGGGTAAGGTTAGGCCAAATTTTCCACTCGTTTAATTTTTTCATATTTTCGTAATGCATTATTTATGTCTCAATACACAACTTGAGAAAAAATTATTGAAATTCAACGACGGGTTTCCTTCACAAGGTTCTTTGAAAATGGGCATTTAGGGGATACCCTTCATTCCAGGAGATGACACAAGTTAATGAATACTACTACCTCTCATAACACATATGTTTGATAAAAAATAGTTATAATTGTTGAACTGAAGAACAGGGATATAGTCTTAATTAAAAATGAAATATAATGGTAAAATTCATTCTTTATATGCAAATTCAAAGGTGAAAAGTACCAGACATATTAGGAATTTCGTCCATTTTCAGTTGACTAATTAAATATTCAAACACTGCTGTAAAAAAATTCTGTCGTTTAATTTTTACAAATAACTGTTAAAACAAATATCATATATATCTATATAATATAAGTGTTATATGACCAAATATTATGAAATTTTAACCATAAGTTTTCACAAAATACTCGATCAATTTTGATATTAAGACATTGAAAAAATAAAGATTTTCCCATTATACTTTTATTATATATTTGGAGCTGCATTATCATTCATTATATGTAGTTTATATATGCTATACAACAGATCATGGTTACTAGTATATGATTTAAGGCAGAAAATATCTCAAAAACATTCGATTCATGAAATAAATGCTATTTAAAATAATCCTGAAAATGTCAGGCGTGTGACATTTTATGTGTGATGAACTATCACTGCTACCGCATAAGACTAACAGGATAATGTGATATAAGCAAACACACACTGAGGTGAGGACGAGATAAACACACACTTCTCAAGGGGGGGGGGGGGGGGGGCTGCTAATTTAAGATTATATATTACGAATTTACGGGTAAAGTAGAACATTCTAGTAAGGATTTATGAAATTATTGCAAATATTGACTCAGCATTTTGTTCATTTCGAGCGACTTTTTCAACATCTTAATCAAATGTCGGGTCGAATTGATATGATACCATGTAATTATCTCCATTCCAGTCAAGAATATTATACTGGAATAATGCTTGAACTTTGATAATTGAACGATCAGTACTAACAAAAACAAGTTCTAAGAGGATAATAATTAGATCCTAATCCCAGACTTAGGAAACGAAGTTCCCCTGCTTACAAAAGCATCGACGATTATTAAAAGTCAATAGGAATTATCTCCCGTACCGCAGGCCTACCCCCTTAAATAGAGTTGCAATAGTTATTAGTCAACTTATTAATTTGCTATAATTGTTTATACATTTATTTTTTTATATTAGCTCTTTTTGATGTCAACCTTCTGATATTGCTGTATCTATGTTTGTATAGTTGATTGGTCTGGTATTACATAGTGTATCAATAAAATATAACGCGCAGTTAAGCCGAAATGGTTTATTCATACATGTAGTGCAATAGATAAAGCAAAAGTTTAATATGTAAAAAATCTTCAATTACCTTCTTTAATAGTACACACATCTTGAAGGTTCAAATACAAACTTTAGGGGGGGGGGGGAATTTACGCCTTGGAGTACATTTTTTTGTTTGTTCAATATTCAGGCTTATTATATTTTTTTCAACATATTGGGAAATGTAAATTTTCATAAGATCAAGCTGGACATAATATTTTGGTTTTAAAAAATCCCAGGCCCCCCTCAGTAATAAAATGGCCGACTTCTTCATGAAAGTTGGACAAAAGTGTCTCCTTGGTATGTACTTTTTTATATCATTATATTTTATTGATACACTATGTAATACCAGACCAATCAACAATACAAACATAGATACAGCAATATCAGAAGGTTGACATCAACCCCTAAACCTAATCCGAAATATTGCAGAGCAGAAAAACATACATCTCCCCAAGTCAGGGTCTTTCCTCCAAAACCCTGACAACACTCATTTATATTTAGCGGGTCCAACATATGACCGCCTGGTGTGTGACCTAAAAAAATCTACCTACGACGCAAATAGATTCTCTTTTGAGCTAGAAAAGAAACTAATGGAAGTAGTTCACTTCCGACCCGCAAAATATGAATCAATTTTGTCAGGGGTTTGTAGGAACGAACGTGGTTACAAAACCCTGACTTGGGAGGATGGAAAATACCCAAAAGACTCTCTTTAAACATTTATTAATCTGAAGCATCGATTTACACAAATACCAAAATATTCACAACTGAGCCAGTGACACATTCCTAGACCTTAGTACAAGGACGAATTCGTTGATACTTCTTTGCATGTATAAAATAGAAACTTACAACAAATAAATTTAGATTTATTCCTTGATATGGAAATCAAGAGATCGCGTTGTAACATCACATTTCTTGTATTTTAATTTCTTTTGTTCGTAATTATATGCCAACCTCTTCTCAGTTTTATTATGGTTTAAATGGACATCGCCGTAAAATAGTTGATTTGCCAATTTTAAAGGTGGCTAAGGATTACAGATCACCTTTCTCGAGATACAGTTTACATACCTATTCAGAGAAACTAGGTTAATTTCTAGTTTCTGTACTTTAAGTTTTCGGTGTTCATTTGTTCATTTATAGTAAATTCAAAAGATCAGTTCCATCTTAGTGAAGGGCTGGTTTTTCGATTCTAAGCTGAACACCCAGAGTCCACTAGCACACGTACGGATTTAATCTCTGGAATTTCAAACTTATTACATTGTAACCGGTGATTTATAGTGGTCACTCTAGGAAGAGACGTCACAATAGCCACGGAGAGATATCAAAAGATATAGTCCGTTTTATTTCAATTTATGTCTACTAAAATGCTAGATTTTGTACAATGTAATAAAAATTAAAACACTGCTGTGACGTCAGCCTATTCATTTACCGTGGTTTCTTTTTCTATAATCAACGCTTCTTTAATCCGTCACTAAAATGAAGTCACCAAATTATATTCAATTGTTCCCTTTGTCAACTTGATGTCATTAAGTTTGAATTGTCTAATTTACTGATTTCTGTTCACAGCTGGTATTAGTTTAAACACTTATCTTTAATTGTTGCAAATTTTTATTTGCCGTGACTGGGGTTCGAACTACCTGCTTGAAGTAAAGTATGTATCATTGTTCAAGAACACATCGACGAAACCTCTCGGCTACCAATCGGATGATATCTAAATGTCGTTTTTACATATATCAATATGATACGGTACAATATATACATAAGGCTTTTGCCTTTATATATTTAAAAACGATGTTTGTATAGTATGAGATGGTAGCCGCAAGGTTAGGATGAGTTGAGAGTAACACTTGTAGACATAGTTCGAATCTCTGTTTCGGCGTTCCATTTTTTTCTAAATCTTTGTGTTATCATTGATATAATTTAGTAATAAGAAAAGATCATTATTTTTTTATTTGATTATTATTGACAATTTCATATAATTCAATAAAAAATTAAAGCATTGTTATTTTGATGTTTATGGCAATTGCATCTGTTTCACTTTATATTTTGACATATTTGTAAAATATAAAAAAGTGTAAATCGAGTGGATTTAAACTATTTTTTTTCACGAACGTTATGTTTTACTGGAAAATTATTTCGCAAAGCTTTATTTTGTCAATAATGGACAAATTTCTGAATCATATGGCTTATATTGTAAGTTCATACGATTTTGTATTAATTTTTATTTACCATTAAAATCATCAACGTGGCAACATATATATCTAATTGAATAGTTGTATAGAGAATTACGTTAACTTAAACTCACACATAATAGGGTCTAAGTAAAGTCAAGAAATACCAAAGGGATATTCGAAGGAGAGAAAAATCGTAACAACTGACAAACTCCAGAGAACATCGAAGACAAGACCAAAACAATACATGCACTACAATTAAAAACTAAAAAATATGAACAACATGGACCCCACCAAAAAACCGGGAGTAGACTCAGGTGCCCCGGAAGAGTAAGCAGTCTCTGCTTCCTGCAGGACACCCGCCATGCTGTTCATGTCAAATCCGATATGAGGAAGGGATAATATCAATGGAACAGGTCATTTTCATTTGGGAAACGGTTTTTTCATACCTGTCAACCAAGTCATGATGACGCCTATAAAACTTTAATAAGGATGACTTCAGCTAAGGAGCAATGACCCCTGTCTGAGCAACGTTTCTGTCAGAAGCCGGACTCTGTCCAGGAAGTCAATGTATATGTCACAAGCTCTGGAATAACGTATGAGTTGTGAAATATATACTCCATACGTCGGCGCTTCTGGAATATTGCTGCTCAAAAATGGGAAGTTGACGATTGGAAAGTCAAAGTCATCCCGTTTGTCGTAAAGTTTTGTATTCAACCTTCCTCTTGTGTCAATTTCGAGGTGAAGGTCAAGATAAGATAAGTTAAGATGCAGACTTGGCAGTGTCTGTGGTATCCTTAATTTCGAGCTCATTGGGATAGATGAGATTGTTGAGTGATAAGACATTATATATATAGCGGAAGCTGAAATTAAAGCTACGGGCTAATTTCTTCTGTTTTTTCTTAAGAAGCCCGTCAAGGAAGTCTGCCTCATATGAGAAAGGAACAAGTCGGCCAGTAGTGGCGCACAATTAGTACCCATCGGAACACCAAATTGGACAAATATGTTGTCGATCAAAAATTCAATCATCAGGACAATTTCGTCCTCTGTATATTTTTTGTTAGATTTAGAGTGGTTTTTAACATACATGTAGTATGATTTATCTCTACCAATGACAATTTATGTGTATCTGTTGTTGCCATTTTTATTTTGAAAGCATCGATGGATTAGATCTTTCCACGTCTAATAAAGAAAGGAAAGGTAATTGGGAAAAGTCGTCACAATAATAGTTTAAGTAAGAGATACAATGGATAAGCGTTGGTTCATCAAAAACAAACCATTCGCCCTCCGAGCTCATTGTTTCTTTTTCAAGAACCAACGCTTATCCATTGTATCTATAATACGGTATAATTGATATACCAAACAATAAACAATTTGTAACCGAACTACAGACTAAATAGCTCGTGTGCTGCACGCACTCGTGATTTACTGCATAGTTCGGTCAAGCGTTGCTTATTTATGGTATTTGAATTCAGCGATTAGTTATACTATAATATACTATGAACAACATTGGCTCATTGGCATGCTATTGGAATTTACATGTATTTTACCTTGCAGTGTTTTGTGTATTTGTTTTATAGATATTAGATTATTTACATGTTATTACCATTGCTATCAAGATTTTTTAAACTTTATCAAGTTTCACAAAAGAAGACTTTATGAAGGGAATTTTCCCATCCGATTCCATGTCAGGCATTGATGACAATCTTAGTTGACAGTCATCTTGGTTCAGAATCCGGGTCATAGGATATATTTCTGACTGAGGACCATCTGAGGACTATTTCTACCAAGTCTGGTTCCAATAGGCCAATTGTTTCAGATGAGAATATTTTCACATAAGGGGCTATGTTAAACTGATGTCAGCTTTGGTAGTCACCTCCCAAGTAGCACAAAACATTTTCATGATATTTTTAAAAGGTCAGATAAATGTTTTTCAAAAATGTTATCAAAATAATATTTTCAGGATGCCATGTAAATGTTTTTTTGGATAATCTTTATAATGTTCTCTTGAAACATTGATCGGAAACGTTTCAAAAATATTTTAAAAACGTTTCAAATAAATATTACTATATCACTTTATAAGAACATCTTATTTCAATGTTTTAAAAATATTTTATAATATTTTCCTAGTTTTAACATGATATTTTAAGAATATCAATAAAATGTTAGAGGAAAAGGTTTTTATATAATATTTTCTATACATGAAATAAACATTCTGTAAAATCATTTTTTTTCAAAAATATCTGAAAAACATCTTTTTAAAAATGTATAATAAATATCATGAAGAAATATTTTTGAAAAATGTCTTTGAAATATTATGTTTCATGTTATGGTCACATTTCTATAAAATATTCTCACAGAAATATTTTTAAAATGTGAAAATAAATTGCTGTAAAAATATTTTCCCCAAACATTCTAAAAACATTTTGGAAAAATATTTCTTTAATGTTTATGATAAATATTATTGATTCACGCTTTAAGAATATTTCATTTAAAATGTTATTAAAATATTTTCATGATATTTTTTTCAAATATCAATATAATGTTTCAAAAAATATTTTTATTTAATGTTTTCTATATATGAAATAAACATTCTGGTAAAATATTTTTTAAATTCGGAAATAGAGTAAAATTTATTGTAAAAAGATTTTTGGCAAAACGTTTTCAGAACATTTCTGAAAAATATTCTCTGGATATCAGATAAAAATAGTTTATCATAACGTTAAGGTAATGTTTTTAAAGCATTGTTTATGTCTGTATGCAAAATTATATCCATTGCCACGTTAAATCGATTTGGTGTACAATAACCGATGAACAACTTTTTTTTAAATATCTGACCTTGGCGTGTCGGTGTAAATGTTTGGATTTTCGGTTTTCGGTTTTAAAATGTAACTGGTTCTAGATTGTTATACCAGCTTGCAAACAATCGACAATATTCATTGGAAACCTGTGACCGGAAGTGTATTTGAGCGGTTTGAAACAAAGAATTTGAAGTTGAAGACGACGCCTAATTTCTACAAGTATTAGTAAATCAGTCGTGTTTATTATCTTCTGGTGATAACAGTAGGTAAGAAAATAAGCTAAGATAATGAATTCTTGTACACATCGCTTTCTGTGTGTTATTTATTCACTCGACGGTCATGACCAATGACAAAGTCGTTGAAATTATATCAACAACTTGAACAGTGACAGAGTGGACATCTTTTGGCCATATATTAAACAGGAAACAAAACTTCCAGTACAGTAAATGTAGAGATGTATCCGTTGAACCCTTTGATTGGGCTCTGTTTAAACTTAATTTTATTTTGTCTAGGTGTGAGAAGAATGGGGGGAAAAGGGGGGGGGTGTTATTATTGAACTCTTATCTTATTCTAAGTCAGTTAGAGTATTCCAATGTCTATTAATTGAGTTTTCTTACACACCAATAGTATCCTAATTTTCTTGTTTTTTTTCTCTTTTCATTTGAAAACATATAGGCCCGTAAAATAAATCTATATGACTAAATTGTATGAAGGTCATCCGCTGTGTGACCCACACACTTCGGCACTTGTTTTGTTGATGACAATCTCTGGAGATTATTACAATTATTTACATTTCAAATAACATTTTGGTATATGTTGAAAATCAACATGGTTCAAAGTCTTTGAAACAAAACTTGGGGATATACTTTTTCCCAGATTGGAGGTAGATATTACATGTGCATGTACATTGTATTTTTGGGAAAGATTTTAATACTTATATTTTCTTTTTCAGACAAACCATGAACTAGTAGAAGAGTAAGAAATAAATCCATCATTTAGAACAATAGAAAGGAGGTTGATAGCTGTTAGAATAGTACTTGGTAATTTGATATTTATTAAATACTAGACATTGAACCCGCGCGAGCGCGGGAAAATAAGCATTTTTTTTTGTGGTGGCCATATTGACTTTAAAAAGTTTTTGCGGCCATGGTATTCGTGGAACAGGAACTCAATGTGGATGTTGTGGCAGGCTTCCCATAAACTTTCCTGTCAAGTAGGTGGTATCAACTGATAGTTTCATGACTATACATGCTGTAGTATTCCACAAATGGATGTTAATGCAAACTTTAACCAAAGTCAATGAAGCGTGAAATGTAGGTCAACGTGACCTAATTGTCATATGGTTGTTCGTTACTACCGAAGATGTATCCACTGATGACGTAGACTGTATGCCACGTAGAATTACTAAAATGGACCTTAAGGTTCCATCATAGTCAAAATCTATGACGAAAATACAACCACATAAATTGTCAATATGTTTATGTTACAATTAATTCTGAACTGGAACTTGATGAAAAGCTTTCATTAAATACACATTTCATAATGCATTACCTTTTTCATTCAGAATAAATATGAAAAAGAATATGAATAAACATTTCCTTAGTGACGGATGACTTTTTCAAAAGATGCCGTGAGTTAAGTAGAGCATATTTTTGGAAAATAATTGTTCCAATTGTTCATTGTCATCATGGGCAGGGCAATCGAGGCTTAATTTCACAAATAAATCCATTTTTACTGTGTGGCTGAGTGTGCTGTCCACGTTTATAAAGATGTCCGAGATAAATTTCGTCATTAATGATAAAGATGTTAAAAATATTTTTATCTAGGGCTTACAGGGAATTGTACGGTAGAGATATATTTAGACAGGTCAAATGATAAATAATGTAAAAATGGATAATGGCTGGTTTTATCACTTTGTGCAAAGTAAACATCCGAGCAATCCAAAAAACTACTAAGTTAGGAATCCTCTGAACTTTGCCTTACTTCTTCATAATCTTCAAAGTTCATAATGTTTATAGTTAGGAGAAATTGCGTGATTGTAGAAAAAACAATCCCGAATACATGAAGCGGAAACATCCCACTCGAAGGAGAATGTTTTTAATTTGTTTTATTCTTCTTCCGTAATTTCAAACAAAAATACATTTAAAATATGTGCATAATTGTTTATTTAAATGAATGTGTTAAAATGATGCATTCGAGAACCTTCTAAGGGATTTGTTGGGAGAATTCATACCGGAAAAGTCCATGCAGATTCCATTTGCACATAAACAAAACTGCAGTTTAAATTTATAAATGCAGATTGTCAAATCCGATAATAACCTTTATAATCTGAACCATACATCGTTTATTTTGAACCACGCGTTTTGCCGCCTATTCGGCTAATTCGTAAATTTAGTATTATAGATTTGTAAAATAAAAGGCAATCTTACATGTTATGTTGGAAAAATTTGTTTTATTTTTTTAAATTATTTTACACGGAAGAAATTTTAGACATAAAGTGCTTACTGCAAGTAGGGGAAAAAAATTATTGTTGGTGTCTAAATGATAAAATATTAGAATAAAGACAGGAATTATTTGCCAGCTGATTGTTGTGCTTAAGTTTAAGTTTTAAAACTTCAAAGTATTTACAGTAAAACTTGACTGTTTAAGTGTCAGAGGACTATAACTTTAATATCCTGTGCTTCAGCTCATTTATATTCAGTCGTACATAAACATACATAATTGAATGCATTTTGATCGTTAACATAAATCATTTAATCATTTTCAGTAATAAAAAGTGTGAAAATAATTTATATTTGACTGTTTTATGAATACTGGTACCTTTGTACTTTGTAATGTTGGAAAAAAAACACCTGATTTTTTAATAATGAAAATTGCTTTTATCCTATTTTCAGATAATGCTTTATAATACAAGTTAATTTGAAGAAGATCGAGTGTCTGTTGCAAGATCAACCAGATGAACACAAAGAAAATGAATAAGTTGTGCATAATACTGGAAAGTGTTTTTATGTAAGTTGATTATAACGAAATTTTTATTTCAACTGAACAAATCAGTTAGCATCTGTGTGTGAATTATAGTTTTGCCGCCTCCTCCTATCTGAAGTCTTGGACAGTTATGGTGTATATGGAGGCCTGTTTCAAATTTAAAATCAGGCCATCAACCAAGTTGTCTTGCTTGAAGCTTTATAAAATTAATCCTTAAGTAGTCATCATTCAGAATGAAATTTATTTGATATAACCCTACCCAGTTGAGGAGTACAGGCTTTGAAATCCTCATTTCTGTCAAAGTCTGATATCTTTGGAGTTGTTTGAACTGTCTTATAGATTGTTTTCAGTTTGATAATAAATTTTAATTTTGTAATAATAGCCTGCTTATCAATGTAGACATGGACGTAATAATCTCACATTTTTGTGATCATAGGTCGTAACAATTTCTAAGCATGTAATGCATTTGTATTTTTATTTTTAAATGTTTTCAATTCAATTTTTGCAGATGCAGACAGGAAGTAAAAGAAATGAACAAGACCTCAGTTGAAGGAGGATGTATAAAATTATGAACTTTTTCTGAAATATTGATGAGACTAAATTGTAAATACAGACTTGTAAAATTTGTTTGAATTTCAATATGAACAGAAAAAAATATATGTTAAATCAAAATATCTTTCATTTCATTTATATCCCAGAGTAAAATGTAGTTGTTTGAATTTGTTTACATTACATTAAAATACATAAATGTATGAGAGAAAATCATTTGCAGAAAGTTTGGAAATGAGACAGATTTTTTCCGAATATAAATATAAACGTTACAGTCTGACAGGAACATTGTAGAACATTTTATTTGAAATGTCCAAATGGTCAGCTGCACACTCAAAGGGTATCTTAAAATGTAAGGAGGATATTTTTCAAACTTTAATGTTATAATGTTTATGATATTAAAAAAACATTGGACTGATGTTTTGAAGTATGAAAATATAATAAAAATATTTTCAGAATGTTATGGGAACATTTTTACAACATTTTAAAAATATTTTGTTGTGCTGAAGGGAGAAATGTTTTCAGGATATTTATTAAATGTTTTGGATTTTTTTATGACAAATATTTAAATGATATCAAAATAACATTGACATATAAATATTCTAAGAACATTTTACTGATGTTTTAAAGTACAGAAAATGTTTTTAAAATGTCATTAAAATGTTACCAAATGTTTTAACAATGTTTTTAGAACATTTTTCATAAAATGTCATTCAAAAGTTTCTAGAAAATGTTTTTCAGATGTTTATTGAAAAATTAAGACAAATGTTTACATGATATAATAAAAATATTCACATTTTGATATCCTGAAAACATTTAACTGATTTTTTGAAATACAAAAATGTTATTAAAATGTTGTATGAATGTTATCAAAATGTTTTTCAAATATTTTTCATTAAATGATATTTCAGAAAATGTTTTTATGATATTTATTACACATTTTCAGATCATTATAAAAAATATTGGGACGATGTTTCAAAAATATTTTGGAAAAATGTTTTAAAAAACGTTAAAGCGCTGTTTACTGCGCCATACATTTTAACATTTTTTTCATATTTTTCTGCGATATTTTTACAACATTATTGACAACGTTTTGAAAACATTCTAAAAACATCATTGTGTTACCTGGGCTTGGTTGACAGTCAGGATGACTGAACATGATTCTAAGGACCATTGCTCCCTACAAAGTATGGTTCCAATTGACTAAGTAGAATCAGACAAGAATATTTTTTAATTATCCGTTAGGGTCTTATGTTAAACTAAGTTTGGCTGTGGCAACCATACTGGTTGACAGTCCTGGTCATTGGACGCAATTCTGAAAGAGAAACATCTAACGACCATTGCTACAAAGTCTTGTTCAAATTGGTCAAATGGTTTTTAAACAAATTTTCCCTAAGGATCCTGTTAAACTAGGTTTGGCTGTGGCAGCGATCTTGGTTGACAAAGTTTGGTCCTAATTGGCCCAGTGGTTTCAACGGAGATCTTTAAAGGAAAGTCAACGCTGAACGACGACGATGGACGACAAGTGATGGCAAAAGCTCAAAACCCTGATACAATAAATTGAAGAGTATTAAAATAGCTCGACTTTTGAAAACTAGAGACACAGAAGGTTGTTTCGTCCACTTTGGTTCTTTTTGCTTTCCTAAAGAAAAAAAAAACAATCCAAAGATACTAATATTAGATATAGTAAATTTATGCTATGCTGTATATGACTAGATGTTTGACGATGGTACCTATCTCTATTGATATAATTCTGAAAGAAGACAGTCTAATGGCCGTTGCTGATGACATTGGTTCAGTTGCTTGAGTGGTTCCGGTTCATTAAGTGAAATTTCCCACAGGATCGTATGTTCGTATCAAGAATATATTATTAGCACTGAGCCGATACCACTGTCGATGACTTCATTTGCTAGATACTGGCCAGAAATTGATATTTTAAATTTACTATTACAAAAAAATATGAAACTTTGTGAAATACAAGTATCTCGATCGTACATACCTCTGTCCTTAGATGGCTTTGGCTTTACCCTTTTGTTCAGTTTTGCATTTTGTAATATTTTTTGAAATATTGTTTTGATTTTCAACATCATAGGCCTTGGGAACACTCAACTGATGAGTCGTAAATCGACGAAATGTACACATCTTATGCATAAAATTTGGAATCAACGAATATATCAAACTGATTTAAACTTTTGCTACCATCTCAATTGATTGAACTATAATGAAACAAACAGATATAAATGTTCAACATAAAGGAGAGAGGAAAGTTAATCATTGACAAATTGAACACAAAAGACACTTTTATTTTTTTTTTCAGATAGAAAGACCAGTGACAGAGGACGCAAAATGTATACATATAGGAAAGAGCTCCTTAACTAACATATGTAATTACATTCAAACCTGCGTGTATGGGAGCCCGTTCATAATGAACAGACGGAGTCAATCGGTTGTTGGAAATTGCACTGACAAGACAAAATTTTAAGATACATTTTATTTTCGAAATTTCAGCATGTCATATTGAAGTTCGAAATGAATTTCTAAAAGGAGTTTTACCGAACATGTCTCATTACAAAATTAAAAATCCAGAGAAAGAATACCAGTATCATCCATGAACACGAATATTCCCATCATTTACTCCTTTGTGATCGTGTATCTGTACATACACACCATCACCCGCATTTAAATCGACTACGGTTGACTGCGAACCTTGGTTCCACATTGCGGTCTGCCGTTATTTTTTTCTAGGTCCTCGACAGCATGGCTCATTATTAAGACACTGAAAAAATAAATATCGGTTACTGGGTCATAACCCGATGCGATATTTGTAACTACAGTAACTGGTGACGATCTGGTGGATACCTAGATTTTCTTGGTGTTTCTTCATTGTAGCACTAAAGGCTATGCCTTTTATTTGGCTTAAGGTTAGATTGCCTTGAACTAGTGGTAATAGTAGTCTTCGTTCTGTAGAGTTTAGACATGTATATTTTCCATATTTAAATCCTCTGCCAAAATATCCAACACATGAATGGTGTAACAGAAATAGTTTTATAATATAGTTGAATATTGGACGTTTTCTGGAAAGCTGAGAGACTTACAGAAATCATTTCATTTCAATGGAAATGCCCCTTTCATAAAATAATGATTAAAAACATTCCTGTTGCTTAAAAAAATATTCGAAAAACAAATTTGTCAAAATAATGTATTTTATGTTTACAAATGAAATCTCTTTTCTTTCATCTGTTGTAGTCTTGATGCTTCCATGTCAACGAACTCGACATTTTACTGGACTTGAGATGAGAAACACGGCGGAAGTCTTATCAGAAGTAGGAACTGCTTATCTGGTCCACTTGAGTTCACCCCAGGTTTTTGATGGGGTCCATGTTTTTCATCATATTTTAGTTTCTTGTATGATTATTGGATTTTCCTCCCCTCATCTTTTTAAATCAATCTTTTTTTTTTTGTATGTTCTCAGGAAAAGTCATGGTTTTTGTAACTTCGAAAATTAAAAACGCACTTCAGTGAACTGTAAAAAATCATCTGATATATATTTTCAATGTTATTTTATTATGAATTATTACATTATAGTTACATCTCTTATGACCCATTTTACCAATTGTCATATTTTGTCTGGTTATCGTGGATACTGCCGGGTACATTGTCGCCATCAGACATCACAGCCTTTTCCAAATCTATTATAACAGTCATTGCTTTTGCAAGGGTTTCCTTTGTAGACTCAACGTCTTCTTCTAGCATTTGTAGTTTGCTTTCAGACTTGCCTTCGACCTTTCTGAATTCTTCTCTGAGTATGGTCATTTCGTTTTCAACTGAAAGTGTGTCATGAAAAGTATAATTTATCATATTTTCAAGGACAGTAACTTGAGCCTGTAGTTTAGCATAATTTCTATGGGAAGCCTCAAATGGGTGTTTGCCAGAATCGGATTCGCAAATGGAAGCAGCAAATGAAATCCAAATAAATAAACTGAGTCCTAAAGAAGTCATTCTTATTGAATGATAAGATACTTCACCAATATATTCTAACCGATAAGGCGAATATTTATAAGACCTGTGACAAATTAGATGACATTCTGGCACAGTCATAAATTTCTATCTTCATATGTATATCTAATCATTGGATTGTACTAAATGGACGACATTTTTACACATTGTGTACATGTTCTATGATAGATAATCCCTGACTATATAATATGGTTTAAATTAAATATACGCCCAGTTGTTGATTGATGACGTTGTTTGTTTATAGGCACTGCATAATATCGTCAATAATCAGAGATTACAATAAAAACTTTTATGAACTTTTATGAGTGTTTCCTAGAAAGGTCTTCATAGATCAAATTTTGCAATTGACATATTTTAATTTTTTTGAGGCGGACTTTTGAATTTGTTTGAAATCCAGTGGTGGGACTAAAGACTGCTTTAAGTCTGGCAGACCATTGTGCATCGTTTATTTAGGCTTGTAAGTTTATTAGTGTAATGATGTGAATGTGATGAAGCTATTTCCTAATCATCGACGACGTAAACGGGGTCATGCAATAGAAATTAAACAAAACCTCAATGTTATTATTTTTCTATCAAAGGCCTTCTCCCTTTCATACAACAACCATAAGGTCTTCATCACGTTCGCGCTAAATCATATTCTTTACCCCTCCGAAAACTACACACTTTATATTAAGCCTGCTTAGACAGTAGAACTACTAATTCTAATTTACCTGAATACAAACGGACCTCTGCTGTGTTGGATATGTGACGCCTTTGGCTTTTTTTAAACCAGTTGGTATAAATGCAATTGAATAAGACAGCCGTTCTTTTCTTCCACTTTCCTTTGCCAACAAAGGTTTAGATGCCGTAGATGTCCTAAGTATCGCGAACCACGATCCATAAATTGCAAATATATTTTCAAACTACTGATGGATGCTGTGGAGGACAATGCCAGAAAATGGAACAAACGCGAACAAGAGCCACTAGATTCGCTTTCAGAGTGTGTTAAAGATGTGAGATCGTTGACTCAAGTCCGAATTGATAACTTTAAAAGTTCTATGAGTAAAAAAGGAACATCAGTCTTCAGCAACCCTGATACTGCCAAGATATTGTTGTTCCTGCAGACAAGGCCCCTAATAACATCGTTTTTGTATGCAAAAGCTACTATATTCAATGCTTGATTAATAAACGAGGGATTGCTAGTTCACTTGGCAATCCTATGTATAAAGCTACTACATACCTTGTCACTGGTAGAGTTAAAAAGTAACAATCCAAAGGTACTAATATTAGATACAGTGAATTTGTACTATGCTGTATACGACGCATTTCAAGGAGTTACCTCTCATCAGCAGCATTAAAACCGAAACATTTGGAAGACCAAAAAACAAACTTATATTAAACAAGAAGTACTCAACCAAAAATACCGAAAAAGGAAGCCAAATTCCGGCTAAGGAGATCTACCATGTGCAATACAAGGAATGAACCCTTAGAAATTCTATTATTTTTGAATTTTGCTAAATATTGTTAATTTCTGTAACAAATCAATGAATAATCAAAACCAGAGGTCTAATTCGAAATCTATATCTAATTTTAACCATACTGATGTAATCGCTATAAAGCGATGGGGGTATTGTTGCCAGCTATTAAGGCTATAACACTTAGTAATGTTCAAAATGGGTTCAGACGCCATGAATCGTCGACTAACAAACTTAAAGCTGACGTAATAATTATAAGTATGAAACTGATAGATAAAACCAGTACGGACAACGAGAGAATATTATGATTGTAGAAATTAAAGAAGATTTCACTAATTATGGGATTATATCAGAAGTTTCGAGAATTTGTTGGTGTTGATTTGCAACCCAAAGACTTTCGAGGTCATCGTCTTGGGAATAATAAAAGGGAATGTGCACGAAATATTCAGACAGGTTACTGTAGTTTTATGAATTGATAAACACACATCTGTGTTATGGATTAAAATAAGATTCTAAAAAGTAACCAAGAATATAAACACACGTTAATAATAACAATCCAAAGATACTAATATTAGATATAATAAATTTATACTATGCTGTATACGAAGCATTTCAAGGAGTTACCTCTCATCAGCAGCATTAAAACCGAAACATTTGGAAGACCAAAAACCAAACTTATTTTAAAACAAGAAGTACTCTTAACCAAAACTGCGAAATAGGAAGCCAAATTCCAGCTAAGGAGATCTACCATGTGCAATACAAGGAATGAACCCTCAGTAATTCTATTATTTTTGAATTTTGCTAAGTGCTGGTAATTTCTATAACAAATCAAGGAATTATCGTGTCAGACAAGTCTGACGACTGGGTTGGCGAATACCCTCAAGGGCCTAGGGTCCACCATGCAGAGGCATCGTCCCAGGAGTTTCAAAATAACAATCCAAAGATACTAATATTAGATATAATAAATTTATACTATGCTGTATACGACGCATTTCAAGGAGTTACCTCTCATCAGCAGCAGTAAAACCGAAACATTTGGAAGACCAAAAATCAAACTTATTTTTAAACAAGAAGTACTCTTAACCAAAACTCCGAAATAGGAAGCCAAATTCCGGCTAAGGAGATCTACCATGTGCAATACAAGAAATGAACCCTCAGTAATTCTATTATTTTTGAATTTTGCTAAATGCTGGTAATTTCTATAACAAATCAATGAATAATCGTGTCAGACAAGTCTGACGACTGGGTTGGCGAATATACGAAAACCTTACTTTGTTCCGTTTTAAATTCTGAATGTGATTTGCAACCATAAAGATTTGAAGTGAACATAAATACGTGACATGGAAAGATTCATGCGATAATGAATAGCAGGAAGAAGATTTCTTCCTTTAAATAGAAAAAATTGATTAGTTAACATTTCTGTTTTAATAAAAAGAAATATATAATTTTGTTTGATTTCATTGTCCCTTGAAAGAGTGAAAGTGGGAATGTTTCTTTGGTTTACTTTTTAAAATGACATTTTTTTTCTGACCGAGTTGTAATTGGAGTTATTTATATTCCTCCACAGGAAGGTTATTATAGTTCTATTGACATTTTCTTAATTAAACCAGTTTTGCCCATACAAGAATACCAACTTAATTCACATACAAAAGTTTGCCTGATTTTTGTTAAATAATTCTTTTGAAGATAACAATTATGTTGGTCAAAGACATAGTTTGTATACTTCATCGGTATTATTTATGGCAAATCATTATTGAAGACGGTTAAAGAAAATAAACTTAGGTTTAATTTAGAGTGGAATTTTGAAAAGACAGTTGTTGAACTAGTTGTTTCAATCGACATATTAATTCAGAATGTGATATGGCAGTGTAAGTGTAGAAAAGTCGGATGTTTTTATGCTCTTGTATGTAACCAAAGATTTTGATTTCAGATATTGTAGTAAAGTTTTGGAGTTTTTTAGAATCCATATCTGATTGACGCCACTGGTGGAATATGATGTTTAACCGTTATTTTGAAGGTCCTCTTTAATACATGTCAATATGAATGTCAAAATCAGAGTGGTTCTTCTCGAAATCAGGCTTTTCTCTAACTAAAATTAGAACTTTATACCTGTGTGTGCCATTTTTCTTGAAAAGACATTGATGAACTAGTTGTTTCAATCGATATATTAATTGAGAATGTGATATGGTAGTGTAAGTGTAGAAAAGTCGGATGTTTTTATGCTCTTGCATGTAGCCAAAGATTTTGATTTCAGACATTGGAGTTTTTTAGAATCCATATCTGATTGACGCCACTGGTGGAATATGATGTTCAACCGTTATTCTGAAGGCCTTCGTTAATACATGTCAATATGAAAGTCAAAATTTTTGAAAAAGGTTTTGTAGAGGAATTAGCTGACCCAGCAATGTACTTTTGTTTAAATAGATTCTTACTTAGTTTAGGAATCCAATAAAGATCAGGAATGTCCATTTCTTAATATTATTTTCATATCAAGTTTCACATATCTTGGTCAGATGATAAATTTCTAAATAAAAAAAAAGTAAGGTGATCTAAGTAATCCTGATAACTATCGTGGTATTAATGAGCTGTTTTATAAAGTATTTTACTGCCCTTTTAAATAGTAGATTGAAATATTATCTAGAACGCATGAATACAGCACCACCGACAAAATATTTAAATTTAAAATTCTTGATTGATTTATAACTCTACTATACAAATTGTTCTTATCATTTACAGCATTTTTTGTGACCATTTGTATACTTTATAATCAATTCTATTCAACAGAAAATCTAGACCATTGTCTAAATACACGTCCCATTGAATAGCATCTTTCGGCGTGTATTTTTTAACACCCATATAAAATCTGATAGCTCTATACTGGAGAGCATTAATACGCAAAAAATGATGAGTGTCCCAAACTGACACCCTATAATTTATGATTGACCTACCAGAGTATCAAATATTTTGTACATATACTATACTGGAAACCCCCATGAACTCTACTGTTTACAGACTACTGCTTTTACCATCTCATTATAATCAAGAAATTCTGTCATCACTAATTCTTATTATCGTATAGCAAAATAATATTCCCTGTAGAACATAAACAAAAATTAGCAGCATTTTTTTGTGACCATTTGTATACTTTATAATCAATTCTATTCAACAGAAAATCTAGACCATTGTCTAAATACACGTCCCCATGAATAGCAATATTCGCCGATATTGCACGGAGAGCAATATTGAATTCTAAGGACGATGTCTTTGATAGTTTTCCGTGTTATTTTTGGAATCTGGGTGGTGTTGCCATCCAATAAAAGGGTTATTGCACAAAATTGCCTTGTATACGTAGAAAATTATATCTCACTCGCAAGCTCGTGCCATATTACATTCTACTCGGGACAATATTTACTATTATTCGTGCAATAACCCTGTATTATTGATAACATTTTACATTTTTCAAAGTTTTATTCTTATAAATAAAGGAACTCGACGTTTGTTGCACCGAAGAGTTTCTAAAAGGTACAGCTTTGGTCTTTTCTATATTAACCTTCATGCAAATAGTGACAGACATTTGCTTAAAACGTCTAACATAATTTGTAAATTTTCAGCAAGAATTACTTTGCCATCAGCATATACAAGTAGGCCAATTTTTTCACCATTTTTGTCTACACCAATATATATTGCTTTAGTAACATAAATTAAACTATTCATAAAATTATTAAACATAACAAGTGATAAAACTCAACCTTGAATCACACTCGTGAGTCTGGCACTAAACCATTCTGTCATAATACCATTAGATTTACTAAAACATTATACCTACGTTTAAATGGATTTAGGTCTACACAAAAAAAATTGCAATCATTCCTAAATTTTATAATTTTGTGAATAATATTTTTCTATTGAAAGTATCATATGCTTTCTTAAAATCAATAAAAAACTATGCATTTTGACAATTTTCTTGATTTTCTAGTTTCGATTAAAAAGCTTACGTATTTAATGATCGATTGTAATTGTAAAAAACCATTGTGTTCTTCATGAAATATTAAGATTATAATTATATCTGTAATCAAATTAAATATTGTTTATTTAAATGCCAATTGTAACTAGCGTAATGTTAAGTTTGTTCCATAAGAATATAAACGTTTGTTGTAAAATTGTTATGATCAGATACGTCTGGGATTCAGATTGATATGCTAAAACATTGTATTAATTGTCTCTTCGAACGTTCTTTAGACGTCATTACGAGTTGGTTGATCAATATACAGCTTTTTCGTTTTGCCAATCATCTTTGATATCATTGACGCGACATTTCACCGGATTGGACAATATGTGTATGTATCTATCCTTCTTGATCTCATGACCGGTGATGCTACCATCACAGGAGATTCTTACTCTGTCGACGCACATGATCTCTCCTTATCAGGTTTCATGTGATTGCTATGAAAGTTCATTGATCTACGATACTCTGTAATGTGTGATCTTGGTTTAGCTTACTATCTCGCACACAGATCTATTGTTAGTATGATTACATTATTGACTTGAATTTCATATACATATTGTTGATCTCTCCTTCTGACATTGTTGATCTCTCCTTCTGACATTTCATCTTCTGAATATTGGTAACAACTCCTTTTATTAGTGATACGTTCCGTTGTAATCGTTTAATTGGATCCATATTCTAGTTTTGATCTCGTCAAGGTGGGTCAAGCGTTTTCCATAAATGAATGGTCGTAAATTGGACATAGACTTGTTTATACATGTACTTACATTTACGGCCCCTATTAACCCTTCAGTACTATAATTGTAATTGTATTGGGTGGTGTTGTTGTGCGAGAGAGTGCTTAACTTTTATTTGTATGCCTGTTGTGTAAATGTGTTTTTCTCTGTATAATTGTCAAAATTGGCTACGAGAATAAAGTTTGTTCTGTTTTTATTAAGTTGCCCTGTTTTATAATTGGTTCAATTTAAGGTTAATTGTTTAGCTTTGATACTTTATTTACCACTCATACTTAATATATTTTTGGTAATTATGTTTTATTTGGTTCCTATACTTCAGTGTTAATTCGTTACGTGTTGATTGTCAATTCCTTGTATTTATTTGTTCCTATACTGCAGTGTTAATTCGTTACATTTTGATTGTCAATTCCTTGTATTTATTTGGTTCCTATACTGCAGTGTTAATTCGTTACATTCGTTGATTGTCAATTCCTTGTATTTATTTGGTTCTTATACTGCAGTGTTAATTCGTTACATGTTGATTGTCAATTTCTTGTATTTATTTGGTTCCTATACTGCAGTGTTAATTCGTTATATGTTGATTGTCAATTCCTTGTATTTATTTGGTTCCTATACTGCAGTGTTAATTCGTTACATGTTGATTGTCAATTCCTTGTATTTATTTGGTTCCTATACTGCAGTGTTAATTCGTTACATGTTGATTGTCAATTCATTGTATTTATTTGGTTCTTATACTGCAGTGTTAATTCGTTACATGTTAATTGTCAATTCCTTGTATTTATTTGGTTCTTATACTGCAGTGTTAATTCGTTACATGTTGATTGTCAATTCCTTGTATATTTTTCGGTTCCTATACTGCAGTGTTAATTCGTTACATGTTGATTGTCAATTCCTTGTATTTATTTGGTTCCTATACTGCAGTCTTAATTCGTTACATGTTGATTGTTAATTCCTTGTATTTATTTGTTGTTACGTTTAGTTCAGTTCAGTTTAGATCTGTTGACATCTAATATATAATACGAACATTTCCTTTCTTGCACTTCTTACATGTACCTAGAACACATTAATGTTGGTGAACGATTTTTTAATGATCTAAATTTTATCCCATCTTAAATAGTACTATCATAAAAAAAAACGAAAATTACAACACATCTAATAATAACAATTGGTTTTGTGATAAATGTTTTAATTTTGATAGTAATTGCCATTTTATAATATTTCTTGAAAAAATAATAATAGTTTTAGTTATTTTTATTAAAAAAAAACCAAAACAAATGTTCAATTATCGAGTTATATTACTAGTACTTGTTCTTTTGGGTATTTTGTAAATCTGAGGAACATTTATAACTGGGTCGTATTCTTTATAGATCTTCTGTAAATACCTACAATGGACATACATTTGCTATAGGTCTTCATTCATTATGGTTTCAGATTTATTACAATAAATTAACTCTGCATGAATGACTGAAAGTTTAATATATGTCATAGAAATGATAAGCCTCCAAATCTAACATCATAGAGCTTAAATAGATGCGTGATTTCGTTTATCCCAACTAAGACGTTCGTTGGAATGTTGTTTATTGATGAGACTTCACAATAAATTTTTCAATACTTTTTTACCCCTAGGACAGAGGGGTCCCCAAATCTCGGAGGGTGGGATTGTAGAGGAGTATTTGAGACAAAAAAAAAGGACAAATATACCTAAGGAGCAATCAATAAAACGTAATCCATTGGACAGACAAACCCGGGAAGACAAACGAACAACCACAAGCACAACAAACAAACACAGAAAACTAAAAACAATGAACAACACGAACTCCTATAAAAACCAGGAGTGAACCCAGGTGCTCCGGAAGGGTAAGCAGTTCCTGCTCCGTATACGGCACCCGTCGTGAAGTTCAACAAAGTCAATCCGGTGGAAGTCACAAATCGTAGGAGGCACATGAAAGGTTACGACAGTGGGAACAGGTCCAACATCATCTTAGATATTGGAACACTGTAATGGTCAATCAATTCATGATGACGACCGTAAAATTTCTTAAGTGATGACAAACTACCCAATCTATTTCCCGTAAAAAATTTATATTGCCTACCAAGCCTTTACTTTGTTGTTATTGTGGTGAGTAAAACATTTAGAAGCTTGAATATTTGTTTTATCGAAAATCATACTACAAATAAACCAAACTTCTTCTCAAGAACGATATAGCCGATTGAACCTAAAATTTACAAATATATTTCTATAGATGTACATTCATTTAAAAATCGTCTTGTCTGAAACCACTTGGCCAATAGGAATCTGACTTGGCAGCAATGCTTCTTTGCAGTCATAATCAAACTGGACAAGTTAAATTCAGTGAGCGTGACACAGTCTCTTTAAAGCCTTTAGTTCTTAGTTATCTGATTTAAGCTCAGTATACTTCCAAATAAGTCATTCTTACGATAAGACCTTAAGCTCAACATTATTGTTTTGTTTCGCTTTGTCGAACTAAATGAAAGGTTTAAAGCCCATAATGGTAATATTCAAGAAAAGACTGATAATTTTCGAAGAGAGAGAAAATTTAACATGTCTGTGATTTCATCCTCAGAATACTTTTTGTCAGAAACAAATCGGGTCTTCACGAAACAAGCCTTTTCTCTACCTATAACTAGACATTTTTAGCTGCATGTGCCATTTCCCTTGAAAAAACTTTGATGAACTAAATGTTTCAATCGATACTTCAATTGAGAACGACAGTGTAGAGTGCCGAGAAGTCAAATGTTTCTTCGTTGCTGAATGTAACCAAAGATTTTGATTTTAGATACTGTAGTAAATCTTTTCCTAAGAATCCAAAACCGACCGAGGCTACAGGTTGAACATGATGCCTCACAGCAACTCCGAAGGCCCCCTCCAACACATGTCAATATGAATGTTAAAATGTCCGAAATAGGCCCTGCAGAACAATTAGCTGACCCAGCAATGCACCCCTGCCCAAACAGACTCTCATGTAGTTAGGAATCAGGAAGGTCCATCGCCCCACCCTCTGCCGAAATGGAAACGGAATGAAGAACGGTATTGTGGTTATCAAGGACTTCCTGCTTAGTGAGCGTGGTCGTTGAAAAATGTAGCTTTAAAAATGTGTTGATCATTATCCCTATAAATATCAATTCATTGATGTTTAAGATGTCTTGGCTCAGTAAGTCTTAGATAAAAAATGTATTATTGTGTATAAATAAATATCAATTCATTGATGTTTAAGATGTCTTGGCTCAGTAAGTCTTAGATAAGAAATGTATTATTGTGTATTTTATTATAATAACATTGTGAAAATTTGATACGCTCACTTTCGAGTAAAATGTTACTTACCGACAAACAATCAGAAGAATCACACAAAAAACTAAAGATACAGCTATAGGTACAAACAAGGATATCGGATTAGACGAATCATTCTGATCTGACGCTGGAAAAAACGTGAAAGTCAAAAGTAATTATTTATTTCAGAAAGGTTTTTAAGTATTTTAATGTATTATCCAATTTATTGAAATAGTTTCATAACAATAATGTAAATTGTACTGTCAAAGGTTTAACCTATTTCCACCGTAATTTTTGTTTACCTCCTGGGCCATTTTATAAAAAAAATGTCTAATACCTTTCTAAATCTGTCCGTACATATACACCAGAGCCGCCGGTGAATGGAGTATATATTTCACAACTCATACGTTATTCCAGAGCTTATGACATACACATTGACTTCCTGGACAGAGCATGTACTGTTTTGGTCTTTTCTTCGTTGTTCTCCGGAGTTTTTCAGTTGTTCCAATTTTCCCCTCCTTCGAATATCCTTTGGTATTTCTTGACTTTACTTAACGTAACTTTAGTGACATAAATATTTATTACTAAGACTGATAAATTCTTACATTAACTTTACGACTGATTTCTTCATACTGTAAAAAATTCTTATGTACGGGTTATATGTTCTCGTATAATTTATGATGGCAATGATGTTCTTCTCGTATAATTTATGATGAATGATACAAAACCCCTAACCGGAGGGATTTTGGCTGATTTTTTATATGACAATTACATAATATTTCGATCAGTTTAATATGAGGTCTGGAGTTGGCATGTCAGTAATCGCTAGTAGTCCTTTGTTAATATATATTGATCATTGTCATTTTGCTTAGTTACTTCTGTTACCTTTTTAACATCGGACTCGGACATCTTTTGAACTGAGTTTTACTATGTGTATCGCTGTGTGTTTGTTTATTCCACATTGCATAGAGGTATAGGGGAGAGTTGAGATCTCACAAAACATCTTTAACTTCGCCGCATTTTTGAACCTGTCCCAAGACAGGAACCTCTAGTCTTTGTTAGTCTTGTGTATTTTTTAATTTGGTTCATTTTTGTGTTTCGGAGTTTAGTGTGCCATCCATT
The DNA here is from genome assembly GCA_028015205.1 of Mytilisepta virgata. NCBI lineage: Eukaryota > Metazoa > Mollusca > Bivalvia > Mytilida > Mytilidae > Mytilisepta > Mytilisepta virgata. The sequence goes on along the minus strand of CM051519.1, from coordinate 95,413,936 downwards.
TTACTGAACTAGTATACATTATTGTTTAAGGGCCAGACGAGGCCCGCCTCCGGGTGCAGGATTTTCTCGCTGCGTTGAAGACCAATTGGTAGCCTTGAGATGTTTTCTGCTCTTTGGTCGGGTTGTTGTATCTTTGACAAATTCCCCGTTTCCATTCTTCATTCCATTATATTAACGATATCTTCCTATTGTAATAAATTCTAATATAAACGGTACAATCGATTTCTTCCTGTTGTAATAAATTCTTACATTAACTGTACGACCGATTTCTTCCCTTTGTAATGAATTAATATATTAACTGTACGACCGATTTCTTCCCTTTGTAATAAATTAATATATTAACTGTACGACCGATTTCTTCCTATTGTAATAAATTCTTACATTAACTGTACGACCGATTTCTTCCCTTTGTAATACATTCTTATATTAACTATACGACCGATTTCCTCCTGTTGTAATAAATTACCTCGTAACAGAAATCTTACCATATTAATCAATATTTGATTGACAAATACGAAATTTAATTGCTATCTCACATGTGGATTTAACAGCTCAACCCATTTCTGGCTTGCAATGTGACGCTTGCCGTTAACAACTAAAGATATGCTACTTTTCTGGTTCTAATGACCTTACTCCCTTTTAATCTTGAGTTTACTCTTACAAATTCCCCTTAGTATTTATAATAGAAAGTAAGGCTTCATTGAATAGAACAACACATAAGTAATATTTAGAAAAAATTGATAATGATTTAATAAGATCCATTCTTAATTAAAGTACCAATTGATAATAGCCGTATATTCTGTCATACAAAGAAACTGATTGAGAACAATAAGCATCAAAGCACAAATATGTTTGGTATAAAAAAAAAAAATACCATAAATTAAGGTTTACTTTTGGGAGCTATTAGTTACCTCTTGCAGTGGAAACTTCCAAATTCATGGCTTCGCCATATCGAAGTGATCTGGAGGACACTTGCAGGGAAATACGATAAATTTTATCTTCTTTAATACCATCTAGAACGATTGTCTTCAGATATGGAGTTATACTGACCGTTTTGTTTCTCACTGAAAAATAATTGAATTTCACATATACTACACCTTATTTAAAATCTAACGTCATCTATATAATGTTTTTTTCTTTTTGCACGAAAACTAAATCATTCCGTTTCATCAACTTCCGATAATCATAGTCACTAAGTCTTTGGAATGTCAAAACTTTAATGATGTTCTCCGATTACTACGAGGGCATAATGGGATTAGGTGAAAAGCTATTCATTGTGATAGTTTGGATAGACTTTGTATTTTTACCTTAACTTATAGCTCTTCACCTTAATTGGATTGGATTGGATTTTTTTTTTTTTTTTTGTTTTTTTTTGTTATTTTTGTTTAGGAAACTACTTCAAAATCTTTCAATGCGCTGCTGTCACACAATATTTAGTTTCATTATGTTATCACATGTTAGTAATAAAATAGGTCATGTGGCATTGCCGATCACTCGTTTGCTGTTAACGCGTTGTTAACAGCAGTCGCATTAATTATTCAAATGAAAACTGACGCAAGATTTCTGTTAAATTTATTTGAGTGACACCTCATAATAATTTGTAAATGTTTCTAACCTGCTGATATGTCACCTTTTGGAAAGTAGGTCACAAGATATAGAAACGGAATCCATTTACTTTGACTACAAAAATCATCTTTTAATGTCAGTATTACAGATAATAATGGAATCCTAGTTACTTTATAGAAAGGCTCTGATGGTCTGGAATTTGCGTCTGAAATAAAAATCATTTGTATTGAATTCTAACTGACTGTTTTTCTTCATTTTTGAAAAGAACATTGTCCTGATTCCTTCTCTGTAAAAGCACGCACCCTAACATACCCAAAAGCGCCACTACTGTATGTGTATTGTCATTAATCCCATTTTTAGCTCACATAGCCACATGCCATGTGAGCTTTTGTCATCACTTGATGTTAGTGGTCCGCCTGTCGTCCGTTAACTTTTCACATTGTAATCTTCTCCTCTGAAACCACTGGGTCAAATGGAATTAAATTTGACAGAAAGCATCTATGTAAGGTCCTTAATAAAAAAAATTGCTTATTTCGTTCCGATCGATCGGACAAAAAACATGGCCGCCATGGGCATTTGTTGTTTCTGATTGGCTGAGTTTTCAAAAATCTTCTCTGAAACAGCTTGGCCAAATGGAACAAAACTTGACAGGAAGCATATATGGAAAATCCGTTATAATATTTCCTCATTTCGTCCCAATCGGACTACAAATATGGCTGCCATGGACAGTTCTTTTTATTGATTGGTTGACATAAAAAAAATCTTTTCTAAAATAACTTGGCCAAATGGAACAAAACTTGACAGAAAGCAAAAAAAACATGGCCGCCATATGCAATTCTTATTTCTCATTGGTTGATTAAAAAAATAATTTTCTCTGGAACTGCTTGGCCAAATAAAACGAAACTTGACAGGGAGCATCTATAAGAGGTTCTTTATTTCATCCCAATCGGGGTAAATATATGGTCACCATTGACAGTTTTTGTTTCTTATTCACTTGCCCAAATAGAACGAAACCTCACAGGAAGCATATATGGGAGGTCCTTTATAAATTTTCCTCATTTTGTTCCGATCGGAATACAAATACGGCCGCCATGAGCAGTTCATGTTTCTGATTGGCTGATATAAAAAAAAACGTTCTCCTTTGAAGTGGCTTGGCCAAATAGAACGAAATTTGAGAGAAAGCATCTATTTGGGAGGTTCTATACACAGTTTCCTCATTTTGTCCTGATCAGGCAACAAACATGGTCGCCATGGGCAGAATTGCTTGAAACCAAACATGGTCTAATTGTTCCTCTTAAGGTGCTCACCAAGTTTTGTTACTCTGGTGACGATCGCTAATTCAAAATGGCCGTCAGCAGAGGATTTAGGTTAACATTAGACCCTACGGGAAATACATGCAAAAAATTTTCTGGAGAACCGCCAAATTTTAGAATATGCTGACCTGTAAATAGAAGGACCTTGAATAGCTTTAAATCAACACTTTACCATGTATATACAAGTTTGCGATTTCCTATTTTGACAACACATGAAATGAATAACCCTTTTCAGAACCTTATTTCCGGTATCATGATTCTGACTCGAAAATTATAATTTCAGCCAAATTATTTCCCTTGCTGGGATGTGCCAGGGCGTAGTACTTGTTCGCTGCAATGAAGAGTAAACAATAAGCTATTTTTAAAACTTGTTAATTTGCACGTAATGTTTTGTTTATATAAATTTGGGAACTACTTACGATCTTTTTCTTCCAACATACTTGTAATTAAACTTGATAATAAATCTGGAAATATTTGTATATCAAAGTAATAAATAATTTTTATTTACTTCATACTGGTTGCTCTGCACTGCAGCTAACCAGTAGTACGTCCCAGCAAGGGAAATACCTTGCTTCAAATTCTAATTTTTGAGTCAGATTCGTGATACCGGAAATGAGTTTCTGAAAAATACTATCCAGTTTTTTTGGGGGGGATGATAATCCACGAAGTTAAAGGGGCACAGAACACCTAAGAGAGTTAACTCTTTAAAAATCATGCAGCTGAATGTTTTAATCATATACTATCATTTAAGAGAAACCAAGCTTCTCAATGATCAAAATTAGTGTAATATCCATTGAAATTATTCCCGTAAATTGTCTGGTTCAAATTTTTAAAATTTTTATATTTTTGTTATCAAAGTAAAATCCAAATCTATTTTAGTCAAAGTGTAAGTATCCCAAGAAATGCCGTTTTCTCGAACCACGTAAATTGATGCCCTGTAAAATAAATGAATCCAGGAACTTTACCGTAGACAAATTTTAAACTAATCCAATTAATAAACGAAAAACAAGGATCCATAATGAATAATTAATAAGTAACCAACTTAAAATTGCTTATTTAAGCTATTTAACAGACTTAATTGTATAGTAACATATATATGTATGTACAGTAGGAATATGTGTTTATTAACATATATATGTATGTACAGTAGGAATATTGTTTAATAACATATATATGTATGTATAGTAGGAATATTGTTTTACATTATTCAGTAAATAATTTTTACCACATGAGCGACACAAGAAACTGCATCTATTCCAAAGCAAGCCAACACTCCTTTTCAACGCCACAGCAAAATGCCACGTCTGATCTAAAGGCTCATGTACTTCTATTTTCATATCCATGTCAGACAGTGAATTGTTGAAATCTGACTGATTTTTTATGAAAAGAAAACCATATAAAGAAAACCATATAAAGAAAACCATTATGATTTTTATTTCTTATTAATCCAAAGAAAAGGAATTTGTCAAGGTATTCAAAAAGTTGAAAGTGAAGTTTAAACTTAGCCAACAAAGTGAATATATAACCTTCGCTTACAGTGAAATATAACTTAATGGCGAAGTTTTGCTCTGCAAGCACATTAGCGATTTGAGATAGAAGCGAGCTTTTCGAAATTCAATATGGGGAAAAATATATATATTTGATAAATATAATCGAAATAAATCAACAATGATGATTAATTACATTTTGTAAATTGTTTTACTCTTTATTTTGAACACACGTTCTTATCTTCAATCCTTGATGAGGTTATAATATGACATTCAAAATGACAATACTTAAAAGAACTATACACAAATAGTATATGCAAGTCTTAAATCGTTGTAGTTATGCTTTGGGAATTGAATAAAGCAAAGAACCACACATCATTGGCAGATATACGACTGGCCTGGAACGCAACAGTCCGGTTTTGAAAAAAGGTGCAGTTGGTTGTACCGTGTGATCCAGTTAGCTGAAGAAATTTCTATTTGATTTTTAATTTATTTAAATTCTATATTATAAACTTTGCTTGGCTTATGTAATATAAGGATTCATATTATTACCACTGAAACTGCTCAACAAGATTTTTTTAATGATTTGTCTGATTATCTACGGACGGTTACATATTTTACGGGTATGATTTCGGTATCGTTCGCAAACACTATGATATTACACAGATCTGAAAAAAAAGCCCAATTGATTAGTGATTGTATGGTGTGAGATCACGTAAACAGTCAAATTGCTGAGTAGTTAGAATAGAGAATGGAAACGGGGAATGTGTCAAAGAGACAAGGTTATGGCGGAACCTTTTAAGTAGCAATGTTTTTTGTAATTTTTTATTTTTCAACTCTTCCCATACATATTGATTAATAAACCACATTTTGTCATTGTAATTTGCCTTACATTAGATTAAATTATATCCCCCCTCTATACTCATTTTTATAGAGAAAAAAAAACAAGAATACATATCGTTTTGAATAAACATATATATGATGATTTGATTATGGTCAATTTAGAGTTAAACGGTTCCCACCTGGACAGCAACCATTCCTATATTAGAAAAAATGAATATGGTTGTTAAAGTTTCTGAATAAATTCGGGTTTAACAATGAAGTGAGAAAGGGCAATGAGAAAAGAGAGCTCCAAGAGATAAACAACCCAAAATAAGCATACAAACAATGGATGCTGTCCATAGTAGATTATATTATGATAAATTTTCCCAGTTTGTGAGCCAAAAAGTGTAGGTTCATTCTTTTAAATATTTCATAATTGACTTAGATTACTAAAAGCAAGAGAAAAAGAGAGAACACTATGTTTGGTCACAAACTGGGTAACATACAGCATTGTACAGTACGTAAAATATGTATTAAATGTTATAATAGATATCTCAAAAGAGGCAAATTAAATATGATTCTTAGATTTACATAGTTATTTGGGTCCAAAGTTTATACACTGCATTAGTGCACCCAAAAAACAAATTTTCAAAAAAAAAAATTCAAATGTATAATTAGATGACAACATAGAAAATAGAATTATTCCCCTAGTAAGATATTTCTTACACATCAATTTTTTCTCAATTTTCTCACCTGTTGCAGGGGATTTATAGAATTTAGCAGACATTTGTTCTGTTTTTTTATATTTGCCAAATATATCTTATTACACCAATGGAAGAAGGATTGGTACTTAATGAGAACAATGAGAAAATTAATAAAGTCTTCACAAGTGGTGGATCCAAGAATAATATCAGTAGATGATAATGGAATTTCCATATTACATATTTTCAAGAGAATGTCCTTCATCTCTAACCAAAGGTTTTTTGCAAGGTTGCATTCCCAGAACAGATGCGAAATGGTTGAAAGTTTATCAGTTTGTTACTTTTATACATTTAAAAGGCAAAGAATGAATACATTCCCAATCCTCTGCTTTAAATTCAATATTTAGTTCATTATTCCATTTTTGATGCTGCTTTGTGGGTTCTTCTGCATAGACTGGAAACAATTTTTGATCAAAATACTGACTGGATTGTTTTTTTTCACAAACTCAAATATTTCTCACGTAATGTTTTGTAGTTTTTCTCCATTTGCTATTTTACTTTTCCAGAATTTTGAAATCATATTTATAATCTCATAGTAGCATACACAGTTAGTTTCTATATTATATGTCTTTATAAATTCATCGAAGGATAAGAATTCATTGTTCTTATTGAGTAAATCATTTATATAAAAAATTCCTTTCCTACACCAGTTTTCATAGAAGACCACATGGTTATTGATTTTCAGTTTCTCGTTAGGCCATATGGACTGGTTCAAAATGTCTTCTCTATTATTAATACTACTTTGTCTTAATTTACCCCAATTTATGAAAATATCTTTCAAAAATTTGTTAAAGTGTTTAGATACTTGTCTAAGACTATCTGTGTCCATCATCCATAATTTATCTCCACCAAATTTTGTGTATTGATCAGCAATTAAAGTTTTCCATAGTGACATATGTAATGGGTCTAAGATCTTATTAACCCAAGTCATTTTAAGTAGCAATGTTATTCCATAAGAACTAGTCAAAATATTCCGTTAAAAAGTTCAGAATTAGTATAACTAATTATTATTTCTATGGAATTTTTAACTGGTAATTTTGTTCTGGAATGTTTTAATTAATTCCTTCACCCCCTGAACATCCTAAAAAAATAATTCCAAGGGTAAGGATCAGACAAACCGTGAAAATCATTTTCGTTTAATGTCAATATAATACCAAGCAGCATGGGGTCTTATGTTTTTATTCTTAACTTACATAGTTTGTATATTGTGATAAAAATATAATCATCATCATTCACAAGATAATCCAAAAGCTGAAATACATTTTCCGATGTAAGTATCAGTTTTCTATCGCACAAGCTGGGCTAAGCACGGCCTTATTTTCATAAAATATGTATATCCAAGATTTACTTTTATTGAGTTCACTAGGGTAAAATATAGCAATTTGCAAATTTAAACATACCTTGCAGATAACAGTACTACTGTGGTCAAGCTCACCACGGCACCAGTATAATTTTTCAATGTCTGTTCTAACTCCTTTTATGTCATACACAGAAAACCAGACCGTATTTCCGTTCCTTTCTTTTTCAACGACTAACGTTAAAACAGCCTCATTTCCTGTCGATTACCAATATTAAAACATGTATTTATATAACAGAAAGAGTGAATTACTTGGAAACTTGGGACGCTGTTTGTCAATGTTTTATTAATTTCAGCATAGGATATGATTTAATTGTCATTCTAATATTTAAAGTGAAAATGAAACAAAACCTTGTTCCTTTTTAAGATAAAATCAAAAGATTCTGAAAATGAAATCTTATTTTGTTCTGAAATCTACAAATGCGAAAGTTTACACTGTTTACATCCGTTGAAAGTTAACAAAGCTAGCTCTAGTTATGGGGCGCAGTCTTTATGTTGGATAACGTTACACGACTGATAATAATCCTTCATGAAAAAAGTGACGACTTTTTCCCCCAATTCTACTGGAAACTAAAACAGCAATGATAGATTGAAGATCCACCAGTTTTGGACAGGAGTTACGAACAACATTTTCAAACACTGCATATACTTATAATTGGTTATATTACGATCTGCCGCCCCAATCCTGAGTCGAAAATTTCCATGTTTTCTATACGGAGTGCGCTCTGACGTCCCACTGCCCCAGCATATCACAAAAAAGGCCGTCAGACATCAGGGCAATCTCGGACTAAATTGAAGATAGAAACATGAAATTAAATGTATTAGTAAAACTAAAAGAGTTATTTGTTGCAAGCGTTTTAGAATTTGAATATATGCCCTGAGGAAAGAAAATCTTCGATATATCAAATGATAGTAAAAAAAAATCAAATAATTCAGTGAAATGATGAAAATGGTGGGTTGAAGGGAATAAAGCTTTTGTTTGTGGTCCTGTGGTCCAGGGAGATTGTTGATGAATAAAATTTACATATTCTTACAGAAAAATGATCAAAAAATCGATTGATGAATTGGATATATTACGATTTCGAGTCTAAAAACTGCCGCCCCTAGTCTGGGTCGGCAATTTCCATGTTTTCTAAACGGAGTGGGCTCTGACGTCCTACGGCCCCAGCATATCACAAAAGGCCGTCAGACGTCAAAGCAATCTCGGACTATCTTCAATAGCGTAAAAGGAGTTCTTGGACAATTTATTGTTAAAGCTTTCCCACCCACCAGTAACAATGCCTCCAGGGTAGTTACAAAAATTGTTTGATATGGCATGTAAATATGAATCATCATGTAAGTTTCCACATCCTACGCTTTGTTTAAATTGGACAAATATACCTAAGGAGCAAATCTAAAAACGCAAGCCATTAGACAGACAAACTCGGAAAGACAAATGAACAACGACATGCACAACAAATAAACACTAAAAACTAAAAAAAACAATGAATAAACAACACGAACTCCTTTAAAAACCTGGAAAACACATGTGATCCGGAAGGGTAAGCAGTTTCTGCACGGTATACGGCAACCGTCGTGAGATTCAACAAAGTCAATCCGGTGGTAGTCACAACTCGGTGGAGGTACATGAAATGTTACGATAGTGGGAACAGGTCCAACATCATCTTAAATATTGGAACACTGTAACGGTCAATCAATTCGTGATGACGACCGTAAAATTTCTAAAGTGATGACATCAACTTATCCCTGATAAAACCCTTGTTAAGAAGCTTTTGTGACAGCAGTAATCCTATTTGTCGAAAGTCGTGATAACTCACGCATGCCCTTGAATATCGGATAAGCTGGGAAACGTAGATGCCATATGCAGGCGATGCTGTTATATTGCTACTCAAGAAGGGGAGGTTAACAATAGGAAAGTTGAAGTCATCACGTTTGTCATAAAGTTTTGTCTTCAAATGTCCCTCGTTGTCTATTTCAAGAAACAAATTCAAATATGAAGCGGACTTTGATGTATCTGTAGTATCCTTAATTTCAAGCTCGATGTGGAAAGTCTTGGAATTTGTCTTATTTAAAAGATTTCATTTTGACTGCATATCTCGAAACACAAATTTTTGCAACAATTATGCCCTCAGGCCTTATGCCCAAATTCGGAAACCCATGTAACAAACAACCCTTATAGTTTTACTAATACACATAATTTCATGTTTCTATCTTCGATTGCGTAAAAAGAGTTCTTGGATATTTGTTTTTTTAATTTTCCGACCTTCAGTGGTAATGCTTTCTGCAGTGTTACAAAAATTCCAACACTATTATTCGACATGGTTATTAATTTGAATTAACATTTAAATTTCAACACCCAATAATACATTGTTTAAAAGATTTAATTTTTCCTGTATATCTCGTAATACACCCTTTTGCAATAATTCTGCCACCAGAGGCATACGTCCAATTTCCTGACTCCTTGGCACGGGCAACCCTTAAAGCCTTTTTCAAATTAAAGAAAAAAGAAGCAAGGTACTGCAATTTCACCTATAGATATATTGATGGTGTTCTTTCCATAAACAAACCTGATTTTGCAAAATAATTCTTCAGTCCTTGAAATGAAAGAACCGACCGAGACTTCTCCCCCTTCTCTTTCTTAGTCATTTATCTTTCATATGACAACGGTGGTCGAATAAGCACCAAAACGTATGACAAGAGAGATGATTTTAATTTTTACATAACTTTTCCACACCTCAGTAGTGATATACCTGCTTCCCCGGCATGTGGTGTCTATATTTCTTAATTCGCTACGCAAGAGCTTGCAGCAACTACTCGGAATTCCAAATAAGATATAAGCGTTTGAGTAGTAAACGGATGAATCAAGGCTATAACAAATCGCGCCTTCTTCGTTCCCTCTTTGGCAAGTTACTACATAGTTTATAAAGGCTGGTCTCGATGAAAATTCTTGAGTATGTTGACCACTGTATTTACTGATTTGACTTTTGAGGCGGTTGTTTTGGCAGCTATTCATTTCCGTAAATAACCAAGAATTATAGCAACAATTATATAACAGGAAGGTTTGGCATGCCGTAAAACATGATTTAACCCACCATTTTCATATGAAAATACCTATGCCAAGTCAGGATTATGACTGTTGCTTTCCAATAGTTCTGGGTTGTGCGTGCCTCTTGGTTTGGCAGTTTGTCAGATTCGGATTGTAACATTTTAATTAACTTTCATTGTAACAAACAATTCTTATAGTTTTACTAATACACATAATTTCATGTTTCTATCTTCGATTGCGTAAAAAGAGTTCTTGGATATTTGTTTTTTTATTTCGGATTGTAACATTTCCCTTTAATTAACTTTCATTAATACACATAATTTTATGTTTCTATTTATTTCAAATTGTGTAAAAGGAGTTCTTGGACAATTGATTTTTAGTTTTTTAAAAATATGTATATCCAAGATTTACTTTTATTGAGTTCACTAGGGTAAAATATAGCAATTTGCAAATTTAAACATACCTTGCAGATAACAGTACTACTGTGGTCAAGCTCACCACGGCACCAGTATAATTTTTCAATGTCTGTTCTAACTCCTTTTATGTCATACACAGAAAACCAGACCGTATTTCCGTTCCTTTCTTTTTCAACGACTAACGTTAAAACAGCCTCATTTCCTGTCGATTACCAATATTAAAACATGTATTTATATAACAGAAAGAGTGAATTACTTGGAAACTTGGGACGCTGTTTGTCAATGTTTTATTAATTTCAGCATAGGATATGATTTAATTGTCATTCTAATATTTAAAGTGAAAATGAAACAAAACCTTGTTCCTTTTTAAGATAAAATCAAAAGATTCTGAAAATGAAATCTTATTTTGTTCTGAAATCTACAAATGCGAAAGTTTACACTGTTTACATCCGTTGAAAGTTAACAAAGCTAGCTCTAGTTATGGGGCGCAGTCTTTATGTTGGATAACGTTACACGACTGATAATAATCCTTCATGAAAAAAGTGACGACTTTTTCCCCCAATTCTACTGGAAACTAAAACAGCAATGATAGATTGAAGATCCACCAGTTTTGGACAGGAGTTACGAACAACATTTTCAAACACTGCATATACTTATAATTGGTTATATTACGATCTGCCGCCCCAATCCTGAGTCGAAAATTTCCATGTTTTCTATACGGAGTGCGCTCTGACGTCCCACTGCCCCAGCATATCACAAAAAAGGCCGTCAGACATCAGGGCAATCTCGGACTAAATTGAAGATAGAAACATGAAATTAAATGTATTAGTAAAACTAAAAGAGTTATTTGTTGCAAGCGTTTTAGAATTTGAATATATGCCCTGAGGAAAGAAAATCTTCGATATATCAAATGATAGTAAAAAAAAATCAAATAATTCAGTGAAATGATGAAAATGGTGGGTTGAAGGGAATAAAGCTTTTGTTTGTGGTCCTGTGGTCCAGGGAGATTGTTGATGAATAAAATTTACATATTCTTACAGAAAAATGATCAAAAAATCGATTGATGAATTGGATATATTACGATTTCGAGTCTAAAAACTGCCGCCCCTAGTCTGGGTCGGCAATTTCCATGTTTTCTAAACGGAGTGGGCTCTGACGTCCTACGGCCCCAGCATATCACAAAAGGCCGTCAGACGTCAAAGCAATCTCGGACTATCTTCAATAGCGTAAAAGGAGTTCTTGGACAATTTATTGTTAAAGCTTTCCCACCCACCAGTAACAATGCCTCCAGGGTAGTTACAAAAATTGTTTGATATGGCATGTAAATATGAATCATCATGTAAGTTTCCACATCCTACGCTTTGTTTAAATTGGACAAATATACCTAAGGAGCAAATCTAAAAACGCAAGCCATTAGACAGACAAACTCGGAAAGACAAATGAACAACGACATGCACAACAAATAAACACTAAAAACTAAAAAAAACAATGAATAAACAACACGAACTCCTTTAAAAACCTGGAAAACACATGTGATCCGGAAGGGTAAGCAGTTTCTGCACGGTATACGGCAACCGTCGTGAGATTCAACAAAGTCAATCCGGTGGTAGTCACAACTCGGTGGAGGTACATGAAATGTTACGATAGTGGGAACAGGTCCAACATCATCTTAAATATTGGAACACTGTAACGGTCAATCAATTCGTGATGACGACCGTAAAATTTCTAAAGTGATGACATCAACTTATCCCTGATAAAACCCTTGTTAAGAAGCTTTTGTGACAGCAGTAATCCTATTTGTCGAAAGTCGTGATAACTCACGCATGCCCTTGAATATCGGATAAGCTGGGAAACGTAGATGCCATATGCAGGCGATGCTGTTATATTGCTACTCAAGAAGGGGAGGTTAACAATAGGAAAGTTGAAGTCATCACGTTTGTCATAAAGTTTTGTCTTCAAATGTCCCTCGTTGTCTATTTCAAGAAACAAATTCAAATATGAAGCGGACTTTGATGTATCTGTAGTATCCTTAATTTCAAGCTCGATGTGGAAAGTCTTGGAATTTGTCTTATTTAAAAGATTTCATTTTGACTGCATATCTCGAAACACAAATTTTTGCAACAATTATGCCCTCAGGCCTTATGCCCAAATTCGGAAACCCATGTAACAAACAACCCTTATAGTTTTACTAATACACATAATTTCATGTTTCTATCTTCGATTGCGTAAAAAGAGTTCTTGGATATTTGTTTTTTTAATTTTCCGACCTTCAGTGGTAATGCTTTCTGCAGTGTTACAAAAATTCCAACACTATTATTCGACATGGTTATTAATTTGAATTAACATTTAAATTTCAACACCCAATAATACATTGTTTAAAAGATTTAATTTTTCCTGTATATCTCGTAATACACCCTTTTGCAATAATTCTGCCACCAGAGGCATACGTCCAATTTCCTGACTCCTTGGCACGGGCAACCCTTAAAGCCTTTTTCAAATTAAAGAAAAAAGAAGCAAGGTACTGCAATTTCACCTATAGATATATTGATGGTGTTCTTTCCATAAACAAACCTGATTTTGCAAAATAATTCTTCAGTCCTTGAAATGAAAGAACCGACCGAGACTTCTCCCCCTTCTCTTTCTTAGTCATTTATCTTTCATATGACAACGGTGGTCGAATAAGCACCAAAACGTATGACAAGAGAGATGATTTTAATTTTTACATAACTTTTCCACACCTCAGTAGTGATATACCTGCTTCCCCGGCATGTGGTGTCTATATTTCTTAATTCGCTACGCAAGAGCTTGCAGCAACTACTCGGAATTCCAAATAAGATATAAGCGTTTGAGTAGTAAACGGATGAATCAAGGCTATAACAAATCGCGCCTTCTTCGTTCCCTCTTTGGCAAGTTACTACATAGTTTATAAAGGCTGGTCTCGATGAAAATTCTTGAGTATGTTGACCACTGTATTTACTGATTTGACTTTTGAGGCGGTTGTTTTGGCAGCTATTCATTTCCGTAAATAACCAAGAATTATAGCAACAATTATATAACAGGAAGGTTTGGCATGCCGTAAAACATGATTTAACCCACCATTTTCATATGAAAATACCTATGCCAAGTCAGGATTATGACTGTTGCTTTCCAATAGTTCTGGGTTGTGCGTGCCTCTTGGTTTGGCAGTTTGTCAGATTCGGATTGTAACATTTTAATTAACTTTCATTGTAACAAACAATTCTTATAGTTTTACTAATACACATAATTTCATGTTTCTATCTTCGATTGCGTAAAAAGAGTTCTTGGATATTTGTTTTTTTATTTCGGATTGTAACATTTCCCTTTAATTAACTTTCATTAATACACATAATTTTATGTTTCTATTTATTTCAAATTGTGTAAAAGGAGTTCTTGGACAATTGATTTTTAGTTTTTTTTCCCGACCCTTGCGAGACAATGGCCTCAGGAGAATTACAAAAAATTGAACACCATTATATGAGATGGCGTATAATATGAATCATCGTATAAGTTTCACACCTTATAGTGAATTGACTTCATCTTTACATATCTTTTGTGTAGTAGTTATTCACTCAGAGGCATATATCCAATTTCACGAACCCTTAGCACAGGCAACTCTTATAGTGTTACTTATATATGTCTCCAGGGTGGTAACAAAAATTCAAACACAATTATTTGACATGGCATGTAAATATGAATCACCATTTAAGTTTCCACATCATAGACTAAATTGTTTAAAAAATTTCATTTTGACCGGATATCTCGATATACTCATTTTTGCAATAATGATGCCCTGGATGCATACACTATATATCCAATGTCTGAAATCCTTACCACCGACAACTCTTATATATTGTTACAATACACCTTATTCTATGTTGCTATTTCCAGTGATGTAAAAGAAGTTCTTGGACGGTCAATTTTCGGCCCGATGAGTAGTATGAAAACACAGTTATCATATATATATGTGAGTCACCATATAGGTTTTAACATAGTGTTTTGAATTTAAAATATTTTACTATTACTGGATATCTCGAAATATATAGTGTTACTAAAATACACATAACTGCTTGCTTCTATCTTCAATTGTGTAAGGGAGTTAATGGACAATCTATTTTTTAATTTTTTGAAAACTTTAGCGGCAACAACTCAATGTGTGACACGAAAATTCAAACAGAAATATCTAACATGGTATGTAAATACGAATCACCATATAAGTTTCAACATCCTAAACTGAATTTGATTCTTGAATTTCTTAATTACTTTCGTCCTTTTTTGTTTCAACATTTTTTCTCCAAAATAACAAACGATGTAAACAAGTTATATCCAACATTTTGGAAATGGCTAAATAAAGATAGAAATGTTCAAGCTAACACCTAATTAGACAAAAAATATTATTTCAAAAACATATCAGATTACATTGATTGAAGAACAACCGGGAGAGGTTTCAACATATGGAAATCAACACTTACCACATTCCTTGCGTACGATGCACTAATTTTGATCTTGTATGGTCATGGCCAAAATTTTGTAAAGCCAAAAAAATTTTTTTATATATATTAGTATAGGTGCACCGTTCAGTTATCATTTGAGGCGGAGTAGGTGGTGTCAAATATGACGTAACAGTAAGTGACGCGTATTTTGTCTTTATGATATATTCTTTGTTTCGAACGGTTTGAATTTTTCAGTTTTGTTATAGATCATCTCTTGGTCTCGTTGATGTTGCGATGGACATCAAATATGGATGCGGCCATGTAACGCGGACCTGAAAGAGAGCACCCTATGAAACGGAAATTTTACAGTCCTCACCCTAGTTCTGCTTCAAAGTCCAGCTGGATTGGGCTAAGTAAACGTTCGTTCCTATCCAGACTTCTGGTTCCTGTGACAGAGGATCATGACCGGAACCGGAAGTTGTTTACGCAACCGGAAGTGAAGAATTTTCAGCCATTTGTAAATTATTTGGAAGTTCTCTGATGATGTCATTTGTTACATATGTTTTCAGGAGAGAAAAAAGCTGATCTGCATTTGAACAAGGCTGTAAACTGTCAACATTCGAAGTCATTATGATGGCTTCAAATGCAGGCTGTATTAATCTTAATTTGTTTTTTTTTTTTTTTTTTTTTTTTTTTTTTTTTTTTTTTTTTGTTAAGTCTATCGTTGATTTCTGTTGTATACACAAATATCTTTTTAATAATCACATTAAAGTAATAATATATTAGTAATAATATTAGTTATTTTTGTCTTATTAGTCTATACAGCGGCCATTGAAATAAAAAATGAAGTTCGTCCTCGACCTGATTGACACAAATTTACAAAATCGTTTATCTTGTGGTATTTTTGGCTTAGCATATCTACAAGCTATTTTAATTTTTTATTAAAAATTGAAAGGATTTGGAAAACCATTGAAGAAACTGTGAATTTATTTTTGGACAATCCTCTAGAGTTTCATCATCAAGGAAGTCTGCATTTTAGTCAGCAAAATAAAATTGTATTCGAAAATTCCAGTTGGAATCGCTAGAAATGCACAGTCGGAAGTTTGCGGGGTAACTGTTCTTTACGACACTTTGCTGTTATAGTGATAGCTTATCCTTCGTTAGTTCCAGTTATTGCGGTGTCCGAAGAAGATGATGGGTGGAATTCATCATTAAGAAATATCTCAAGGCCACTAATTCTTTCAAAAAGATTTATAAAATTTGCGTATCAATAAAATTATAACAATCTACTAAATTTCATTACTCGCTATAAATTTTACTTAAATATCAAAACTTATCTTCAGCTTTTTAAATATCCATTCAATCTAAAGAAATGTCAAAATCAGCATTCATACAAAAATACGTCATGATGACGGAAAATGTATACATTGTGTACTAAGTAAAATATTTATACCCATTCAAAACTCGAATGAAAAAATTTGTTTCGATATTTTTATCAGAGATTGAAATAGATAATTTAATATATATTTTCATTATATTCTTCCATCTAAAATTTTTTTTTTTTAAACTTGAATTTTTTATTTATTTATTTTTTTTTTTTTTTTGTGGAGACATCCATCTTTTATGACGTCATGGAAGTAGAAAACGGATAGAAACATGTCTTCTCTTGCTCCATGCTGCTCTTCGCTTCTCATCGCAGCCCTCCTCTTGCTCCATGCTGCTCTCCGCTGTTCATCGCTGGTTTTCTCTTGCTTCATGATGCTCCTCGCTGCTCATCGCTGTTTGGCACCATGCTCTCTTACTCATTTCGGTTTTTTTGCTGTTGTCGCTGCTGCTAGTGGTGGTCAGTTATCGTTAGTAAAAGACTGGATCTGTGCGAGAGCACTCTTACATCCGGGTCATTTGAACGACCACTCTGCATTTATCCAGGCTTGTGACTGGCTATCATAAGATAGGCTGCATTAGCCTTTCCCTATTTTTTATGCCACTTTGCATTTGTCCAGACTTGTGACTGGTTATATATGTATGTTTATGCATAGGCTGCATTACCCCTCCTTCCCTTTTTTATATACAATGTTTGACAATTTAAATTTATTTTCAAGGACAAGAAGCTATTTGTAAGTTATTTTGTATTATTTTGTGGCACTCTATGTATTTATAACATAAAATGACATAAAAATTATACAGTCTGCCAACAATTGATCACTAAAAAAAAATAAGTGATTTTTTAATAAGTACTATGTTCCGAAATATTTATATTATTACTGTTATGTAAATATTTGTGTATAAAACAGAAATTAACGATTGATTTAACAAAAAAATAGTAATACAGCCTGCATTTGAAGCCATCATGATGACTTCGAATGTTGACAGTTGACAGCTTTGTTCAATTGCAGATTAGCTTTTTTTTTCTCCTGAAAACATATGTAACAAACGAAAACATCAGAGAACTTCTATATAATTTAAAAATTGCAGGCAAATTCATCACTTCCGGTTGTGGAAGCAACTTTCGGGTACTTCCGGTTCCGGTCATGATCCCCGCCACCAGAACCAGAAGTCTTTCCGGACAGGAACGAATGTTTACCCTAACACTAGTACTACTTTGAGGCATGACTTTGAAGCAGGCTGATAAGCAGAACTAGTGTTAGGACTCTTAACCTAACACAAGTATTACTTCAAAGTCATCCGCGATTTAGCCCAACCCAACATTGGGCTAGACTTTGAAGCATGACTTTGAAGCAGGCTTATAAGCAGAACTAGTGTTAGGTCCATGACCGCATCCATCTTTGATGTCCATCGTAACATCAACGAGACCAAGAGGTGATTTATAACAAAATTTAGAAATTTAAAACGTTAGAAACAAAGAACATAACGTGTCATAAAGACGAAATACGCGTCACTTACTGTGACGTCATATCAGGCACCACCTCCTCATCAGCATTACCTCCGCCTCAATTGATAAATGAAAGGTGCGCCTATAGTACTTTTTATTTTTAGCAATAAATAGAATCAAGCCTGTCTGAATAGAATAGAGAAAAAACAGGAAATTTTAATTTGCCTGAGAGAATTTTAAAATTTATCAACCGAAAATTTCAACAGATCTATCTTAAATCATGTTGTTACACGAAAAATATAAAAGCAACGCAATATCGATAGAGAATAGATTCGTTCTTAAAAATTACGGAAAAAGTATTTTTTCATCAGAATTTTTAAAATATACATGAGTTTATTAGTCGGCGGGGTGTATTTCAAACATAATTTAAACCAACCGAAATACTTGGTTCTGTCAATATGCAATTTAGATGGCTTTAAAGATATTCCTTTGTCGTTTGAAGAAAATATCAGAAGTTCAATCTTGTCTGTTGCGATCTCAACAGGAATTTCAAGACTAAGTTTGTCCGTGAGGTAATCCATCGTTTGATTTCCATTGTTGATACTATGATATCCGGTAATCCGACCTCTTGCCTGATCACTATTTAATTCCTGCAGAAGAATATATTCAAATGATCATTTATACTTTCAAACATCAATATTTTTAAATAAATACAATTCACGTAACATTTAGATATTCGTATTCACCAATGCACTGTTATTAAGCTGATAACTTCTTGGAATCTAACGAATATCTCCTTTGTGCATAGGCTTGTCTTCATGTGCTTTTGGTGTTATCAATTTAGTCATTTTGGCATTTCGACTGCTTTTCAAGACATGATGCAGTTTTTGTTTTGTGCACTAATACACTTTAAGGCATATCTAGTAATTCAAAATTCAGTTTGTTTGATAGAACGTATTGACAATTACTCTTCATACTGACCAAAACAAAATTAACAAGTTTACTCTTAGGAAATGATATGGTGTATAACATCACAGATTCTTATGTCAAAATCTCAAACAAGGGAACATTGCTTGGCAACTTAAACATACAGTAAAGCCTTCAATGCGGAGAAAAATGTCGCTTTTTATTACAATTTCAAGACGGACAGTAGCACTGATTGAACAGTATTCTTTGCTAAATGTCAATCTTGTCAAATCTGTGCAACTTATGTTTAACACAGTTGCAAACTAATATAAAATATATACATAATCTTCATTCCAATTTACCTTGAAATATACAATAATCGATTTATTCTTTATCATAAACGAATTATCATCTATCTCTGGTCCAGAGAGTGGTCCTAAATGTAAAAAGACAAACACTAAATTTGATATTTAAAACTAGTATACAAAATCCGACAAATATGTTTTTAATTGTTACAGCTTTACCGTTTGTATCAAGTTAACCAGTCCCGTGATGTTTATAACGTAGTTGTATACAATTGTTTTGAATCCTGTCTTTCATGAGTACCCTCCCGGAGAACTTCATATCACTCCCGATTTTTTGGGGGGCTTTCAGTGTCAGTGCTTTCGTTTTTATGCTATCTTGTCCAAATATGTTTAGTTTTCTGTGTGTGTTTGTGTTTGTGAGGGTGTGTGTGTGTGTGTGTGAAAATTGTTTTCACAGATTGGCCTCTTGAAACTCAACGATAAAATATGCAGATGGCTGAATGACTTTCATAAAATATGAATTCTTTCATCATGTGTTTATATATATAAAAGTTTAATTAATATTTAATTTTCTTTCATTATCTCAACTTACGACCTGAATCTGTATACACATCAGTAGAAACAACAGCGGTGCTCCAGTTCTCAGCGTTTGTTAGTTTGCACTTCACTTGCAAAAAGTATTTGGTATCATGATGAAGATTTATTATTTTCACGGTCACATTAGCTTTTCGATCATGAAAGTGAACTAAATTCTGAAAAGTGGATAATAATAAATCTTTAAAAACAAGACGAAAGTTGATCTACATATGGTCAGTAGAAAAACAATCACTATATAAGATAAATTTGACCAATTCTATGAAGACGACCAATCAATTCATTGCTGATCAGAAAAGCTTGACACTTTTCACTGATGAGACAATTAAAAACGGAAGTATGCTTGTTTAATGCTTTCAAAAAAGTTTTATAATAGCTATCAACATCTCTTTATACGTGTAATGGCTAATTAAATAATTTCTTTTGTAATATCGTGAATAAGTGCAAACGTCTTGCAAATTACCAAAGCGACGATATCCGACGAGTTTGGCAGTTAAAAAGAGCACTTTTGACCCTTTCAATCTAAATTATGTACCGTCAAAACAATTCCATTATTCTAGCTATCGGTCACTTTGGTAGTAACCGTACTTTATTGGCTTTTAGGGGTTAAGGATAAATAAAACAAGTTTACTATTTAATCTCCTCTGTTGAGGGAATTTTTTATTAAAGTTAAGCTGCTGTTTGGAACAGCGGTGACGAAGGATCGACAAAATAAATGCAAGATGTTCAGAAAACAAAATTAACGACAAAAAATTGAAATAAAAAACAACTCGCAAGAAAAAAGAACTAGAAAGCTGGACTGTCGGAATTGACAGTTATCCCCACACCTCTGCAGTTAGTTAGGACACTTACGCAATTGCAGAAATCTAAAACCCTATGCCAATTGAAAGATGTTATGCGATCACCCTATGAAGAAATTAAATCAATAGCTCCAATTACAACTGAAAAAAGTTTATGTCACAAACTTAAATTGACAATTTTTGAAATCCGACCCCTGTGGACCCCCTTGTTAGAAAATCAAAATTCCAAACGCTTATTGTGCATCTACAGGTGGTATGCAACCATCATATATAAAAATTAAATTCATAAGCTTAAAAGTGAAGGCGTAGTTGATGTCACTAGAAAGTGTGACGGACGGACGGACGGAGACAATCGCTATATCCTCGAACTTTCTTCGAAAGTGTGGTGATAATAAAAAAAAAATTTTCAAAATTAATCAGTCGCTGAATATTACCTTTGTTTTATCTCTGTTGCAAATGGCTTCAACAATACAAGAAATATTT
This sequence comes from Mytilisepta virgata, assembly GCA_028015205.1. Taxonomy (NCBI): domain Eukaryota; kingdom Metazoa; phylum Mollusca; class Bivalvia; order Mytilida; family Mytilidae; genus Mytilisepta; species Mytilisepta virgata. Next base: position 95,392,796 of record CM051519.1, on the reverse strand, counting down.
GTATCACGAAACATGTCAGGGACACGTGGCAACAACCAGTTAACAGATAAAGTATCCACGGCTTTTTTAACGATATTTAGATATCTCACTGGAGCAAGAAGTGCTGCAAAAGAAGTGAATATATAAGTTTACAAGTTCCAATATGTGCGTTATCATTTATTTCTCCACTGCATTTTACGAGGTACAAATCTATGGCCAGGATATTTCTAAAAATTATAGATGGCCTTGTACAAAATACCAAAAAAACGACATATTAGGGAATAACAAACTCTGATTATTAATCCTGAATGTAGACACAAATGCGTCATTATTCATAGAAGAATGAACAAACAAGGAATTTCAGTTTATTTAAACAAACCTAGACTAGTTGATATATCAAATGTTATATGTATGAAACAATACTTAATTTCTTCTGGATATAAGTGCATTTTTCAAAATAGTAAAAGAATACTGAAACAATTAACAGAGCATCAAACTCAGCCACGTGGATACTGGTAACAAAATTTCCAGAAACTGACATCACTGCATCAGATATATGCAACCAGTAGTGTAAACAATGCTCGTGATATTGACGCTTTATCTATATCATCACAGCCAACACTTCCTTCTCAAATTCAAAGTACTAATAAAAGGTATTTGCCTTACAGTCCGGATAATTTTCCAGCAACACAACAACAAGTAACACGACAAGTACGCGGCAGAAACTCCACTGCCGACTTACGCGATCGTGCCTAAGAAAACCATCTGCTGCAAAAAAAAATCTATTGCCGATAAAGTCCTGGAAACCATAAGTAGTCATGAAGTCTTACAACAAGGTATTCCAGTGTTGTCACAAAAAAAATCCAAAAATAGTGAGTCCATTATTGACAGACAGGTTAAAGAATGTGTTGATATTCATATGAGACCACTCATGGAAATAATTAACACCTATGACAAATCAGTAGATGGTTCGAAACAAAAAACAGTTTAACAATTTATTACCATTCTTGGGTTAAAATCGAAAATCATTGATTAAATCAAAACCCTACGAAAGCAGAAAAATGAAATCGAATATTTGTATAGAAAGGCTTCAGAGCTAGAGTTAAGACTAGAAAATCAAGAACAATACTCAATACACACTAGACCTAAGAGTTCCTGTATATGATCGCACTAATATCATCCATCCTGTAAAAATACCGATCAGTTAGTGTTAGGTGTTTGCAATGATAAACTTGGTCTCAGTGTAACCAGGGATGAGATCAGTAGATCTCATGCCAAAGGAAAGGTTAATAATGGCAAGTCCCATGTTATTGTGCGCTTCTGTCATACCGTACTCATCAAAGTGTTTATATATTCATAACAGAAAAGTTGACAGAACTGGGCTACTCAAAGAACTTGTGAGAATGAGGTACCGAGGTGAAATTCGTGCGTATTTGACAACTGACGGGTGAATATTTGCTTTGAAAACTGAAACCAGTCGCGAAAAAATCATTAACAACTATGATGATATCAGGTTCATTTAGTACCAAGTGGTTAAGATCCCAGAAAACGAACTGACAAATAATTCGGACCGCGAATATTAAAACCAAAGTGTACACATTCTGTATTATTTGATCAATTGTTACATTTTAAAGATGTTTAAATATAATGTGATGCTAGTTTTAGTTCCTGTTGTCGTTGAGTTTTTTGTTTATATACTCATATGCTTCCAAGTCCTCCCCTACCACTTTTCCAATCCCGCATTATCTCCCTAAGGTTTCTCAAAGTATTTAAAAGGATTGGCATCATTTTTTTCTGGCTTTTTATTTGTAAGTGTTGATTTTTTAAAAGATAAAAAAGAATTTTAAAAAAATATTGGTAGTGTTTCTAATATTAACTTGGAAAATCCAAAATGTGCCAAACAAACCAATCAGATAACTTTTTTAGGGGAAGTTCTCAAAGTTTGAATATGTAATTAATGGAACCCACGGGGATGATAACAGTTTCCTTTCTGAAGTAAAGTAAAGTTTGTTTAAATCACATTTTTAAAGGAAATGATTTTGATTTATCGAAGATCAAATATAAACAAAACATGACTTGATAGGAAATGTCTAAGTCGCCGGGTAAATTTATAACGGGACTATGACAAGTAATCAAACAGACCTATGACTCACATACCCTTTCCATGTTGCCTCTGAACACTTTTTGGTGGGAAAAATTTTCATTTTAAATCTCAACCTTTCCTTTCTCATTGTGGGCCTGGACGCCATAGCGTTTGTTGGATTTTCACTATTCCAAAATATGTTTTCAGGTAAATAGTTACAGGACATATAGTGAAAGTTGAAATGGTTTGATTTATTAGTATAAGGTTTGGTTAGATATTAAATGTTTCATATATTTTCTAGTACATTTTTTGACAGGTGAATATTTTATGGTGAATTTATATGAAACCGAGTTGTTTTAAATGATAATTGAAATTTAGATTTTGAAATTGTCGATGAACACATTTTGTAAGTTACATTTGTTTTCAGTTTCAGATTTACGACAATAAAACTGACATATAATATGTGTTGATATATTGCCTAGAATTGGTGTGACATCTAAATAATGTTATATTTCAGAATGAGTCTTCGACAGGGACTGCCTCAAACATTGGGGATAATCACGAAATAATCCCGATAATTTAATTTAGAAAACTGATAAATTCTTTTAAAATAAAACTCGATTATGATTGCAAAAAAATTTTCTGAAAATATTGTAAATTATATTATTGAGGTAAGAAAATTAAGAAATTAATCTTGCACTTTAACTGAAAAAACGATGATTAAAAACCTGAAGACAAACTAAGGGTTGTTGGTTAGAAATATCCTCTGTAGAATATATTCTGTTGTAATTTTTGATATTAGTTACATATATTCATGCTTATTATAGATTAAATGTGTACGTTTTATATCTTTGTTATTTTTGTTGTAATGGTGCTCCGAAGTGTGGAGCAGTCTACATGTACAGCTTATAACAGGAAGTCACCAACTACCGAACTTCACTTCGACGACCACACCTTGTACAGAAATCATGCCTTTTTGCAGATCTGAGACAGTTTTCTAGTCGATTGAAGTCATCACCCGTTGTAGTGTCTTACTAGGTAATAATTAGATACCATAGAATAGAAAATGGAAACGGGGAATGTGTCAAAGAAACAATGTCCATATGCTAGCGTAATAAAACGACCTGTCGGCCTAGTACGATACTGGTGTCAGGTGTGGGATGAGTAACCATCTCTTGCCATTTCTTGTGTTCTCTCGGCAAACGCATCGACATTCTCATCAATGTTTTGTTTGGTTTCTTGTGTCTTCTTATTATGTTTGTGTAATGAAGTGAGTTTACCCACTTTGGGTTCGAATAAATGTTTATAGATCTTACCAGATCTGTCAGATGACACTATAAAAATTAATATTTATTAACACCACTACCACAAATCAAAACTCAAGGAACACAAATACAAATCTATTTCTCCAACTATCACACTTCATGGCTACAACTACAACTATACACACTCTACAAAACAAAATAAAACTAAATAAACTAAAAACTGAAAATTTAAATAAATATAAATATCAGTGAATCATTGTCTTCCATTACAGTCTTTATCACATCTGAATTATTGCCATTGACACATCCATTTAAGAATTTCAATCGTAGCAGTCTCTACTTAACTTTGTTGTATATTATGTATTAATTCATTACACTGTTACTTTTAAACCTTTATACTGGAAATGTATATCACACCAAAAAACTCACTCAAAAACTGACTTCAACTATCTCAAATTGTCTATCACACCATATTTGATGCAGTAAATTCACCCCTCATCTTGATACAAATCAACACCGAAACAAACTTGTGATCAACCGCTAGGTACTCAAAAACAAAAATCCCCTGTAAAGGGAACAAACAAAACGTAGTTTAAGGACTAGCTTGCATATCAAAGACCGAATACAACAAATTCAGATTATCGCCACTCGCCATAGATATTTGAACACGAAAACCGATAAATTTTGCACAAATATTTCAGACTCGAAATTTGGGTGGGGTTTGGGTTTTCAAAAACATGGAACTAAATTTACCTGGAATAATTGCCCTGGTGAGCAAACGTATATTACTAAATGTCCTGCCATGACTATTCCTGATGTAATAAATTTCTCTGGCAATTCTGACACCTAAAACTAAATTTATTCCATTTCAAGTCCACACCTTTCCAATGTCCAGTTGAAAATAACGCACCTCAAGACCTGAACAAGTAACTATAAATAACCTGCTTGACCAGTCTACAACCTGCTAGGCTGATCTAACACCTGACCACCAATATTATGTTACATAAATAGTAAAGCTGACTAAAGAAGGATAACACAAATTCCTTACAGTTTGGTAAAACTTTATTTCCCAAGCGTTGTTTATTTTTGTCGGCTAATAATCTGAAATCATTTTGCACTGTGGATGGACGGGTGCTATGAAATTTTAAAGCCTTGTCCCTGAAACATTCTTTTAGCTTATCAAGTCGTTGTTTGTCGTCCCATTTATATCTGTTCGCGATGTGGATAAATTGGATATGATAATTAGTCCACTCAGTTTTTCCATCAAATGTTGCCAATTCAGGTGGTGATGGCCCATTCGGAGAACGATCTCTCTGTCTACTTTCTCTGGATTCACTTTTACCTGATAAAGATAAATCAGATTGTCCAGTTGGTGGCTTTCCCACAGTTGTTGCTTTATCCCCCTCTGCAACTTTTGGTCTATAAATTCAAACGGTACTAATTGCTCACCGATGGTTTTAGTGGGTCTCAGGTGCTTCATTTCATCCTCCAGTTTGGTGTTCTGCATACGGAGGTCACTTTCTACCCTTTTAAACTCTTCACATAATTTGATCCTCTTTTTTTCCATTTCAAACTTATGAAATGACCTCTTCAATGTTTCTATTGGCTCTTCTCTCACTCTGGTGTTTCGATCCAAACTTCTTTTTACTTCAGAATTTTCTGCTTGTAAATATTCATTCCGCTTTTTTATGGTCTCAATATCAACCTCCACCTACTGTTTTAGGGATGTGTTGTTTCTATCAAGTTCTTCATTTTTTTTCTTTGGTCTCCTCATTTTCCTTTAATTGTGATTGATATCTTTCCTCTTGTTCTGTGAGTCTTTGCGTATAATTTTGTACCTCTTCATCATCTCTCTACTTTTGCAATAAAAGATCGTTTTATAATTGACTCATATTCATGTTTTTCGGTCCTGTTCAACAATGAACAATTTGTATCGTACTTTTACTTACGTTTGAAAATTTTGGACTCATAATCGGTTTTAGCGAGCTCAACCTTCTCGAAAATAATTTTGCCTGTAGCAAATAGTGGATCCCATATTGTGCTTGGCAACCCTTCGGTAAGTTTCAGATCTTCCAATGTGAGTTTTCCTTTATCATACCTAGCTTGGATTATTATTTTGGCCCTTTGTTCACCCATATCCATGATTTTCATTAACTCTTCCAAAGAGGCAGTATTTATATTAATTGCTTTTGACATACTGGCAGACTGTTTAATCTAATATCTCTAATGAGATTTAAATTTGATGAATTTTACCTTTGTAAAAATTTTAATTTTAATACATGTGATTTTTTCCAGAAAGGTAAATAATTAAATAAGTTATTTCTTATTCCTACTTTTTATTTTTATTATTTATGATATTATTGTAATTATTCTTTTTCAAAATTGAAATATTGATTCCTTGATTGATGTTCTCAGATCATTTGAAAATCAAAAAGAAAGCTTTTTGATTTTAGCTATAGCTGTGATATTTTTTCGTTTTATTTTTTATTTTAACCTTATTTCTATAGTATCATAGAATCTAATTATACTAAAACTTCTAGTATATTATTATGTACCCTATTTATTTATTGGTGTGAATGAAAATAGGACAGAAAACACAAATAAATTACAAATATTTGCCAGCAACTTCCGGAAATTTTCTGTAAATAGACTATTGAAATAAATACAAATTTTAAATAAAATTGTCAAAACTTATTTGTCTAAATACATATATCAGAAAACGTGCGGCAATATTATGTTTAAGTGACGAAAAATATCAATTTGTTTCTAAAATTTTGTTTTTTCCTAAAAAATTCGGGCAATTTCCATTCAATAGCCAGAACATGCGGCTAAAAAGCTCTAACTGTACACTGCAACTTCACAATATACATCAGACACAAAGTTCGAGCAAAGTTCGAGCAACAAACAATACTTGCACAAACCTATATTAAATAACACAGATTACATAAATAATAATATTTATTCAAGTATTCATCTGCTAATTACACATGACTGCGCCACAAATAAAAAATTTGACCCCACGAAATTTGAACGCGTCAAAAAATCTAAGATGTCTGCCATCAGGTACAGCGTAAATTTAAAGTTTACACCTGACACCGGTGTTGTACAGGGCCGTTATGTTATTATGCCACAATATGGACATAGTATCTAATTATTTCCTGTTAAGACACTACAACAGGTGATGAATTCAATCGACTAGGAAACTGTCTCAGCTCTGCAAAAATGCGTGCTTTCAGTACAAGGTTCGGTCGTTAAGTTTGGTAGTCGGTCGCTTCCTGTTATAAGCTGTACATGTATATGTAGACTGCTCCACACGTCGGAGCACCATAACACCACTATTTCTACTTGATCTTGATCTATTCGAGACATATCGGCTCTAAATTGGCTATTGGACTTTTTAATACATGTAATAGGAAATTGAATAACTTGACATATTGTAACCTTGTTACTGATCCATATCTGAAAATATTACTTACAAATTTACGGTGCACTCTTCTCGTCGTCTCACTCTTCGCCACTAGGCCTTAATCCTCATATTAATATAATCTTTCTGTTGTTGAAATCGGAAATGTTGAGACCAACCCTGGACCCGAACATGATAGTACTGAGATAAGTTTAAATTTTAATATGCAATATAAATATCCGTAGTATGAGAAAAAAACATGACTTCCTTGAGAACTTTACAGAAGAATTCGATATAGTCACTATAACAGAAACTCACGTAAGTGCAAGCATTAGCAATGATGATTTATCACTCGATTCATTTTGTGACAGTGGAAATTCACGTTTCAAGAAATTCAAAATTTTATCAATTGAACAAAACCATCCAAAATTTTTCTTTCAATTGAATTTTCTTGTTATTCATGTTTTATTGTATATATTTATATGTTTTGATAAAGATTCTTATTTTCATGATTTTTATAATAAAAGTTCATTTCGAAGTTTTATAACTTTACGGATATTTGATTTTACATGGAAAGATTTTTTTAGAACATTAATCTTCAAAGCATTGTTTGGTAAAAATTACATAATATAAAGAATTTACAAAGTCAATTAACAACTACTTTTTCACAAGATATAGCAAATGAAGGATTATATAATTTTGTAAAATTTCCTTCTCAATAATTTAGTTAATCCATATCAATTGACACATGTTAGTCATATGTTTCACAGTGTAACTTTAGTGACGCTGAGGTTCCCGACGGGATTATTTAAAGTTTTTCCTTTGTTATTCATAAGAAATCCCCCAAATTAACCTCAACTAGAAACCAAGCTTAAAATCTGGACAAGCGTTTCTGGTCACTTGCATTCGTGACCAGCAAACATTAAACATCAATTTTTATTCAAGCTTGTTCTTTTTCCAGTTCCAGTTCAGTACTGTTCGAGCAGTCAGTTCAAGTACAATATATACAAGCAATACACGGTCACCCATATTACACTACTAGCAAGTCCAGTAACCAAGTTCAACCCTACCCAAACAAAGTTCACAGATTGGTGGAGTATCAAAATATCCTAAATTGATGCCAATTACAAGATCTTCAGGCCCGTTAAGAGCAACGCCAATTAACACCAAAGCTGCAAGCAGTTAATCGTCAAAGCAGAATCCAGAAAATGCAGATACATTTCAACCTACAGATAATTTCGAGGAGAGTATAGGTTTGATACTGATAGATAACAACACAACTGCATCAAATAACCCTGATTCAGGAGACGAATCAGATATAGCTATAGACAATACGAAAACTTAGATAATTGAATTATTTCTTTCGATATATCCCAAAATCTAAAATAGCATCCGGATTATCCATTCAAAAATTTAGTGATGAAAGCTGTTGCGTTCGAGCAATACGGTGGAATCTTTTGAGTCATACAGAGCTTTGCACAATGTACAACTTACAGGACATGCATCATTATGGTTTCATAACCTTGATGCACACACAAAAGGCAACATAGATATATTGAAAGCAGCATTTCTAGCTAGATTTTCTAATACCAAAACTAACCAACAAATTTACAAACTTCAACAGACAAACTTAGAGAGTAGTCGGTCATATCTAACAAGGGTACAACAGTTAGCTATGGAAGCAGAACATTTATGAGAAGCTGTTATAGTTGATATTGCAGTAAATGGTTTAAAACCAAGTTTAAAACAAACAGTAATACAAAAATCTCCAAGGACTTGAAGAATTAAGAAATTCATTAGAAATAGCTACTCTTGTGACTGAATGTCCTCACACTAGTACACCATGCACTTCACAAGATATAAATGCAATGTTGTCATCGTTTTTAGTCCATAAAATCTGTAGTTAAGCAAGAAGTGATTGCAGTCACACCTCAGTCTAATCCTAGTCCAAGTATCCTGAAAGACAAGATACAAGACAGTACAGACAAGATAATGTATTCGATGGTTGTGGTAAGTCTTGCACTAACAGAAGATTATGTCCAGCTTTTAAGTGTTATAAATGAGGTGTGTGGTATAAACAAAAGAAGTTATAAAAATTCTAGGAATATGAGCAACAATAGGCAACCTCAACATTCTCGTGGAAGGAACTTTCCTTCACGTCATCCTAACTCCCCACAATAGGGACACGGGCCTATCCAGTCCCTGGGTAGGCACTCTGCAGAGATACAGAAGAGACGATCCCAGAACACTCCTTCCTCCCCACTCCTACTTCTTTTGTTGAAAGCAAAAATATGCAGCAAAATAAAATTCCAGAAATTGACCAGTTAATGAATTTATCAGGAATCAAAATGCAGATAGAAGTTTGTGGCAAACATGTCACATGTTTAGTTGACATGGGTGTTCAAATGAGGTTTTGTTCTGTACAATTACTCCAACTCTTAGGAATAAGTAGGTATAAAATAGAAAATTCGTGAAGTTCATTCTGTACTTGGGTTAGTGTCTCTTCCTCTTATTTAGGCAATGTGGCTATGAGATATAACTTTCATGTTTTTGACAAATTGCAACAGCAATTGATTCTTGGTTTTAAATTTCTTCATGATGTTAAGGCTCATATTATATGTGATAGCGAGACTATTTTCATTCATGATTCATGTTCGAATACTTTAAATGCTTTAGAGTTGAATTCAGGTCTTGCTAGGACAGTGAGTGGTACTTTCATTCCTACTTTTCATCAAGCTAATATTCCAATTAGTGTTTCTTCTGTCAAGAATCAGATTGCTTTGCTAGAACCGTTGCCATCTTTACCAAAAATATCTCTTGCTGATGAAAAATGTTGCGTTTCTTTAGATGATTCAAACTAGTCTTGCTTAAGGATAATGAATCCAACTAAAGACAAAATTTTCCTTCCTGCAAATTATGTTGCTGCTGCAGTTACTCCTGTTAATTCAGAAGATATAATATCCATGTCCAAGGAAAATGATAAAGTCCACAATCCTGGCAAGTCCAAGTCAAAAGTTGACACTGAAAATGACCAAAATGTCCTACAGTTTGACTTCAGCAATTCCGATCTTACTGAAGAACAAAAAGACTTATTGACAATCTGTTATGATATTGTAATTATTATATTTATTTATTTTGGCCTAATTTGTTTTGTGTGGCCTGATAACATGTATAATATGCTTACATAATACTTATGTATTCTAGAAGTTTCTGCGAGGATTCTTTCTGCCGTCTTCTAGACATTTCCGTGACAACTGTATATATACGGATACGAAAATTAGACTTTCAGAACAGAACAGATCAGATTAGAAATTGACATTCTTGTGTTCTCGGCTGTTGGATTGACACTTTTATTTACGTTACACACATCATACTAGATTGTGACTGGTTGGATATAATATTCAGTTTGGATTCCCGCTACAGTGACGAGAAGAATTCCGGATAAAGAAAAGACAAAGGATCGGACATATATATTTTAAACATTTCATTTTGTATAATATTTTTTGTAAACTTGTTAAATTTTATTATTGATTTGTGTCTTTTGATTTCTGGTCGTAACAACAATCTTCCCTCAGAAAAATAGAAAAGTCTTTGCCGAAAACTTATGTGAATTTGGTCGCACTCACATGTATCAACATGTAATTGAAACAGATGATGCTCCTCCTGTTAGAATGAGATTTTATAGTTAAACCCCAAAAGTGTTTGAAGTAATGAATTGTCAAATCGAACAAATGTTAAAACATGACATTATTGAAGAGTCTAAGAGTGAATGGCAAACCACAGTTGTTATGTGCAAGAAGAAATCAGGGGAAATGAGATTTCTGTTAATTATAGGTCTTTAAAAAAATGCACACGTTCAATTTGTTTTTCCTCTCCCAAGGCTTGAGGATGTGTTCGATGCGCTTAGCAAAGCCGAAGCTTCTATATTCAGTACTTTGGACTTTCTTTCTGTGTATTGGCAGTGTGGTCTTGACCCCAAAATTGCACATAAAGCAGCCTTTGTAAATCCTAGTAATGTCTACCAATGGAAGCGTTTACAATTTGGTTTGAGCTCCGCACCTTCCTCTTTTCAACATTTGCTTAACAAGTCCTCAGATCTCTGAATTACAAAATAGCTCTTGTCTATGTAGACGACATCCTTCTTTTCAGCAAGTCTTTCGAGGAACATCTTAACCATCTTCAGTTAGTATTTGACAAACTTATTTCTGCTGGCTTAACTTTGAAACCTGGAAAATGTCTTTTCGCTGGAAAGGAAGTGATTTATCTAGGTCATACAATCTCAAAAGAAGGTGTCAAGGTGGACATGTTAAAGGTAGATGCTGTAAGTAAATTTCCTGTTCCTAAAAACCAAAAACAAATTCGCTCCTTTCTTGGTTTGACAAATTACTACAGAAAATTCATTGAAGGCTATAGTCATATCACTTCACCGCTCAAACATCCTCTCTGACATGATGTTCCTTTTAAATGGTCAGAAAAGTGGCAGAAGACATTTGATCAGCTCAAAAATGCTCTTTGCTCATCACCTATCCTTGTTTATCCTAATATGTCCAAACCTTTCATTCTTACTACTGATGCCAGCGAAATAGCAATTGGGTTCATATTAGGTCAGTTAGATTCCAAAGGTCAGGAAAAGGTCATTGCTTATGGAGGTCGGTCCTTGACAGAAGATGAAAGAACATGGGTTGTCAGTGAATTAGAGTGTCTTGCAGTTTTAGAAGGTATCAAATCATATCATGTTTACTTAGCAAACAGTCATTTCAAGATGTACACAGATCATCCGAATCTTTAGCTTAATTGGGGTTTAACGCCGTTTTCAGGACATTTGGCTATTTCGCGGCGGCCAGTTTTCATTGGTGGAGGAAGCCTGAGTACCCGGAGAAAACCACCAACACTCGGTTGGAAAATTGGCAATCCTTGTCAATTAAGGTGGGAGTCGAACACACCACGCTACATGTGAGATTCGAACTTGCAACCGCAGTGTTGACAGGCTAATGGTTATTAGTAGTTATGACGAACTACCTAGACCACTTGGCAATTTCTTCTAAAAAATACAGATGATCCAGTGGCAGAAACAAATCCTGAAGCAACACAAATACAAGAAACACACGATGACGTTATGCCAGAAAACATAGAAAACATAGGCGCTTTACAAAAAGAATGTTTGGACTTTGAACATGTCTATGCATACGTTGAAAATGGCAGAGTTCCCGATGAAACAAAACTGGCAAAGAAAAGTTCCTTAGAAGCAAGTCAGTATACATTATTAGACGGTATCTTGTATCATTTTTACCATCCAAGAACACGTGGCAGAAAGAAAGACCTTTCTGTTAAACAACTGGCATGTCCTCGTCAATTTCGAAATGGTCTTCTCAAATCCTATCATGAAATAGGGCAGTTTGTTTTTGATAGAACATATCTAGCTATCAAATAAAAGTACTTTTTTCCTGGGATGTACCAGGCAGTGGCAGATTTCATTGGAGGTTGTGATTCTTGCCAAAGAGCTAACCCAACTAAAGAGTTCCTTTAACTCCAATGCCTATTACTAACACTTTTGCACGGTGGCATATTGATCTCTTGGTCCTTTTAAAGAAACAAAATTAGGTCATCGCAATATTCGTTTAGTGGAATGTGCTTTTAGTAAATGGATAGTGGGTTTTCCAGTGAGATCTGACATAGCTGAAGAAATCGCATCTGTTCTTCACAAAGAGGTATTCTCCCGTTACGGAAGTCCTATTAACCTCGTTTCAGATCGTGGTCAAGGGTTTATTAGTAAGCTTGTTGCTGCTGTAACATAAATTTACAATGTGAAACACTATTTCACAAGTCCATACCACCCACAAACCAATTCAGTTGCGGAACGCAAGAAAAAAACTGTCATACAGTGTTTAAGAACCGTTGTAGATGAAAATCAGTCTACTTTGGCAGAACTTGTTCCTGGAATATTCATGGCTTTTCGCATGTCTCCATCTGCATCTTCTGAGTTTTCTCCCTATCATTTACTCTTTGGTAAAGAAATTCATCTTCCTGTTGACACCACTCTGCTTCCAAAAACAGACATTAAGAAAAATCTGAAGATTCATATAGAAAACATTATTGATTGTCTAAAAATTGCCAAAAGTTGTGCATTTGACAACTTAAAATATGCACAGGAAAAGCAAAAGAGGAATTATGACAAATATACAGCACTTCCCAAATTTGAAATTCAGGACTTAGTTCTTCTGTACACGCCTAAAGTTCCAGCTGGGTTAACTTCAAAATAACATAGAAAGCAAGATGGTTCATTCTATATAGTTGCTAATGGACTAAATAATACCTACAAATTGAGACGGTGCGAGGACAAGAAGATGTTAAAAAGCATGATTAATGCAAATAGGTTGAAAATCCCCCATATCATCGTCCAGATCAAAATGCACCTCCTCCTGATGTTCAACGTCCAGACCCTCGAAGGGAAGAACAACCATATTTTCAAAATCCAGTCCTTCCACAGAATCCAAACAATGGTAAAAATGTTCCAAATCAAGATGCTCATAATTCAGATAGTGATGAACCTCTAGATGATGGTTCAAAACAATTTTATGATGTTGAAAAACTTGTCTAAGTAGAAAGGTAAATGAAGAACAACAATTTCTTGTAAAATGGGTCGGATACAAGAAAAGACCTGGGAACCAGAATAACATCTGCCAATTCAAATGGTTCAACAATACCTTGCAACAAAAACACAACAGAAAACAGACGAAAGATACGTAAACAAAATAATTTTCTTCAATAAGTTTCATATTAAAAACTAATGGCTCATGCTTTTCATTTTTTTTTTCTATGATTTCATATTTCATATTGTCCTATTATTTCATATGTCATGCAATCATATTCTATTCAAGGTTAGTTATAATCAGTGTTCGCAGATTCAGTTCTTTATTCTTTTCGAAAGGAGATTTCTAGTTCATAATACTTTCCTTACTAGTTTGGTTCATTCATGAATTCATTTCATTCAATTCAAAATATGTGCATGTTTAGGTGCAGTTCAAACACATTTTAATTTTGACAAAGCGCTTAATATAAATGTTTTTCACCTTAATCTTACATTCATTATATTCATACTGACTTTGGCAAAGATTTGATGTCAACCTAACCTAATATTTCTTAACACTTTGTTTTCTGTGTTTCGTGGTCCCAATTATGAGGTAACTTATGTATATAGTGCTACTAGGAAATTGCAAACCCTAACCCGACTTACAATTCACTTTCTTCTTACACCTTCTTTCTTTCTTTTCTATAAGTATTTTAAGTTTTGCTACAGTCTTCATATGGATCAATCTGATGAACGTTTTAGCAGTCTCTGTGGAAAAACTAGTGCAACGCACAAATTATGGAGTGACTTTTGTCAAAGAAGCAGAAACAGTCTTCGGAAGCATTGAAAACATAAGTGGCTTCAAATGCGAATGGAACAGTAGATGTCCTTCAGAGAATAGTTCCCAAGGCTGAATTCAATATTGACACAAGTACGCAAAGCAGAAGTAAAAGAGGAATATTTTATTTTGTTGGATCAATTTCAAGGTCTTTATTTGGCACGGCCACAGTTAAAGATGTACAGAAACTGGCTAGACATTTCAATGTTTTGATAAACAGAAACAAAACATTTGCAGAAGAAGCAATGACTCAACATGATGAGCTGCTGTCATGATTTATGTCCAAGACAGATGCACGTTTTCAAAATATTGTCATGGGTGTACAACAAAACCATGAAATAATGGTCAAGATAACATCGGAAACTGCAAAACTTTTGCTCATTTTGAAGACGTCAGCATGAAATTGTCAAATTCACTTATTGAACAGATAAACTTAACTTCTTCTGGAAATAAATATTTGGAAGAGCTTAGTATAGGACTTCATGAAATGGTGAAGGGCAATTTATCTCCTTTCCTTATTTCTCCAAATTTTTTACCAAGCACAATTAAGCATGTTCAGTTGATATTCAATAAAAAATCCAAAGGTTTTTATTTGTTACATACTGATCCGGGATATTATTATTCATCTTCAGAATTGTTGTATGCTAGAAATCATTTTACTTTGTATGTTACTGTGAAATTTCCAATTTCAACTTTTTCATCTCCTTTTGTTTTGTATAAAGTGAATTCATATCCAGTACCTATCAATTCGTCAAGTAACCATGGTACCAAAATCATGGACGTTCCTGAGTACTTTACTGTAACAAGTAATAATCAATATTACAACCACATCTCTTATTCCAAAACAAGTTGTTATACAGGAAAAACAACATTGTATTGTCCACATAGTTTACCACTTGTATCAACTGTTTCAACAAGTTGCGTTTCTTCCTTGCATTTCAATTCCAAACAGGATGTTCATGAACATTGTGATTTTATATTTCTCATGAATGTAATTAAGCCTTCAGTTGAAGAAATTAATGACAATACTCTTTTAGTATATAAAATGAACACTCCTGCATTTGAGTGTCCAAACAAACACAAGACAGTTAAAGGCTGCAATTGTTGTTTCATCCAAATACCTTGTATGTGTTCTCTATCAACAGATTCTTTATACATTCCAAATAAAATAGAAAAATGTACAAATTATAAAGACACAGTTGCAGTCCTGTATCCAATTAATTTAGCATTAATACAGCATTTCTTTGCATCTGACACTTACTCTTCAATCCTTAGTCTCGGTCTCATTTTATTTCTTCAAAAAGTTAAGCAACAGAAACCATACAAAAGTATTACTGGAAATCACAAATGGTTTATCATGTATAACAGTACCAATCATTACCCTTCCACTATTATAAATACAAATACAAAGCAAGAAGTTTCCATTCCTGAAGATATTTCCGTTAATCCCTATACTGCCAGAAGACTTAGAAAAATATTTGGTACTCCATTCTTCTGTCATGTTTTTATCAAACACCACAACTACTTTACATGAATAAAGTAATATATTTATAACCACATCTTCTTATTCATATATATATAGATTAATGGACTTAATCTTTAACTTGAGCATAACTTGGTACAATCTTAGTTTTTATTGTTGATGTTTGTCAAGAAATTCAAAATTTTATCAATTGAACAAAACCATCCAAAATTTTTCTTTCAACTGAATTTTCTTGTTTCAGTTTTTCGTGTTTTATTGTATATATTTATGTTTTGATAAAGATTCTTATTGTCATGATTTTTATAATAAAAGTTCATTTCGAAGTTTTATAACTTTACGGATATTTGATTTCACATGGAAAGATTTTTTTAGAACGTTAATCTTCAAAGCATTGTTTGGTAAAAATTACATTATATAAAGAATTTACAAAGTCAATTAACAACTACTTTATCACAAGATATAGCAAATAAAGGATTATATAATATTGTACAATTTTCTTCTCAATAATTTAGTTAATCTATATCTAATTGACACATGTTAGTCACATGTTTCACAGCGTAACTTTAGTGACGCCGAGGTTCCCGACGGGATTATTTTAAACTTTTTCTTTTGTTATTCATAGTAAATCCCCCAAATTAACCTCACATGGAAACCAAGCTTAAAATCTAGACAAGCGTTTCTGGTCACTTGCATTCGTGACTAGCAAACATTAAACATCAATATTTATTCAAGCTTGTTCTTTTTCAAGTTCCAGTTCAGTTCAGTTCGGGCAATCAGTTCAAATACAATATATACAAAGAATGCACGGTCACCCATATTACACTTTATACTAGCAATTCCAGTAACTCAATCCAACCCTACCCGAATAAAGTTCACACATTCTCCAGATAAATAATCCGTACAGACAGGAATGATTCAGAAGGAGGGCTTCTTATTTTTGCAAAAGCTGAATTTACTGTATCTCGTAAGGAAGAACCTTAAAATCACGTGGGTGAGAAGTTAGAGGTAAAGTTTGTTTTATTGTGTAATACTTATCTTCCCGAATGGAAGGATTCAGAATGTTGGACCCTACTAAGTCATGTTACTGAATTAGGTTAAGAGATTAATGATAACATTGTTATTACATGTACATTCATTACGGGAGATTTTTCAAAGCAAATACATTGTAATAATAAACTAAATGACATAATAAAAAGGGCAAATAAACCTAATGAGCAATCAAAGAAATGTAATCCATTGGACAGACAAACCCGGGATAACAAATGAACAACCACAAGCATAACAAATAAACACAGAAAACTAAAAAAACACGAACTCCTATAAAAACCAGGAGTGAATCCAGATGCTCCGGAAGAGTAAGCAGTTCCTGCTCCGTATATGGTACCCATCGTGAAGTTCAACAAAGTGAATCAGGGGGAAATCACAAATCGGTGGAGGCACATGAAAGGTTACGACAGTGGGAACAGGTCCAACATCATCTTAGATATTGGAACTCTGTAATAGTCAATCAATTCGTGATGACGACCGTAAAATTTCCTGAGTGATGACATCAACTTATCCCTGATAAAACCCTGGTTAAGAAGCTTTTGTGACAGCAGTAATCCTCTTTGTCGAAAGTCGGGGTATCTCACGCATGCCCTTGAAAATCGGATAAGCTGAGAAACGCAGACGCCATATGCAGGCGATGCTGGTATATTGCTATTCAAGAAGGGAAAATTAACAATAGGAAAGTTTAAATATGTTTAATTTAAGAAATAATATAGATAAACCATCCAGAGTGACAAATCATAGTAGCGCGTTACAAGATCCAATAATATTGAGTGATAATTTCAGGTGTTTTTCGGGTGTTTTAAGAGTCCTTAACCAAATTAGTGATCATGTCGCACCAATTGTGTTTATAAAATACCCAAATTAAGAAATAAAGTCATTCCAGAGAAAGCTCTGGCTATATAACAAAACAGGCAAAGTGAAGCTCTTTGATCAATTAGAATCAGTTCTTTCCGATTCCGAAAATGTAGATGAAAGCCGTGAAAAGGTTAAACATTCCTCGATATCCAAGGGAATGCATTCCAACAAAATTAGTAACTACAAGGAGTAATGACTGACCATGGTTCAATAACGAATAATTCAGAAACGTGACCGATGGTATCAGAGAACAGAAATCGGACGTAAACATTAACCTAAGTCAATGAAGCGCGATAAGTAGATCAGAGTGGCCTAATTTTGTTGGGAGGCTTTGTTGCTTCCAGGGATGCACCCTGACACAAAGTAATATGATTGTAGGTTCCTTGGTATCAGAGAACTGAACTCGGACGTAAAACATAACCTAAGTCAATGAAGCGCGATAAATCGGTCAGACTTACCTAATTTTGGTGAGAGGCTGTAATACTCCCCGAGATTCACCCTAACACCAAGTAATATGATTGTAGGTCCCTAATTGATATAGGAGAATTGAACTCGATCGTAAAACTTAACCTAAGGCAATGAAGCGCGATAAATCGGTCAGACTTACCTAATTTTGGTGAGAGGCTGTGATACTCCCCGAGATTCACCCTAACAAAGTAATATGATTGTAGGTCCCTAATTGGTATAGGAGAATTGAACTCGATCGTAAAACTTAACCTAAGTCAATGAAGCGCAATAAGTAGATCAGAGTGACCTAATTTTGGTTGGAGGCTGTGTTACATCCCGAGATGCATCATCACACCAAGTAATATCATTGTACACAATGTAGGTCACTTCGTATGTTAAAACTAATTTTTGACATAAACTTAAAAGCCAGTCGACGGTGTTATATAGGTCATGTGACATTCAACGTGCACCTGCACACCAAAATATATAACCCTATGTTATGAGGTAGTATGTCCTTCTAATATTAAACACCACCAAGATGAGAGAAATACATGAAGAGGTAGTATGTCGTTCTCATATTAAACATGACCCAGGGGAGTGAAATAAGGGAAGAGGTAATATGTCCTTATATTAAACAGTACAAAAAGGAGTGAAAAAAGTGAAGAGGTAGTATGCCCTTCTCATATTAACCACGGCCAAGGGGAGTGAAATAAGTGAAGAGGTAGTATGTCCTTCTCATATTAACCACGACCAAGGGGAGTGAAATAAGTGAAGAGGCAGTATGTCCTCATATTAAACAGTACCAAAGGGAGTGAAATAAGTGAAGAGGTAGTATGCCCTTTCTAATATTAAATCCGACCAAGGAGAGTGAAATAATTGAAGAGGCAGTGTGTACTCATATTAAACTAACCAAGAAGGGTGAAATAATTGAAAATGCAATATGTCCTTCTGATATTAAACACAACCAGCGGGGGACGAATAAATGAAGAGGTAGTATGTTGTTCTGATGATAAATACGACCACGGCGAGTGAAATACATGAAGAGGTAGTATGTCGTTCTCATATTAAGCATGACCAAGGGGAGTGAAATAAGTAAAGAAATAGTATGTCCTACACATATTAAACACGACCCTGGGAAGTGGAATAAGTGAAGAGGTAGTATGTCATTCACATATTAAACACGACCCAGGGAAGTGAAATAAGTGAAGAGGTAGTATGTCGTTCTCATATTAAACACGACCCAGGGGAGTGAAATAAGTGAAGAAGAAGTAGTATGTCTTACACATATTAAACACGACCCATGGAAGTGAAATAAGTGAAGAGGTAGTATATCCTTCACAGATTAAACACGACCCAGGGAAGTGAAATAAGCGAAGAGGTAGTATATCGTTCTCATATTAAACTCGACCAAGCCGAATGAAATAAGTGAAGCGGTAGTATTTCGATCTCATATTAAACACGACCAAGGTGAGTGAAATAAGTGAAGAGGTAATATGTCCTACTCATATTAAACACTACTAAAGGAAGTGAAATAAGTGAAGAGGTAGTATGTCCTTCTCATATTAAACACTACCAAGGTGAGTGAAATAAGTGAAGATGTAATATATCCTTCTCATATTAAACATGACCAGTGATCGTGATATTATTGAAGAGGCAGTATGTCCCTATATTAAACACGACCAAGAGGGGTGAAATAAGTGACGATGCAATATGTCCTTCTCATATTAAATACAACCAGGGGATTGAATTAAGTGAAGACGTAGTATGTTCTTCTCATATTAAACATGACCCAGGGGAGTGAAATAAGTAACGGGGTAGTATGTCCTTCACATATTTAACACGACCAAGTGGATTGAAATAAGTGAAAAGGTAGTATGTCCTTCTCATATTAAACAATACCAAGGGGGGGGGGGGGGGGGGGGGGTGAAATAAGTGATGAGGTAGTGTGTCCTTGTCATATTAAATACAACCATGGGAATGAAATAAGTAAAGATGTAGTATGTTGTTCTCATATTAAACACGACCAAGGGGAGTGAAATAAGTGAGGAAGAAGTAGTATGTCCTACACATATTAAACACGACCCAGGGAAGTGAAATATGTGAAGAGGTAGTATATCCTTCACATATTAAACACCATCCAGGGAAGTGAAATAAGTGATGAGGTAGTATGTCGTTCTCATATTAAACACGACCCAGGGGAGTGAAATAAGTAAAGAAGAAGTAGTATGTCCTACACATATTAAACACGACCCAGGGAAGTGAAATAAGTGAAGAGGTGGTATATCCTTCACATATTAAACACGACCCAGGGAAGTGAAATAAGTGAAGAGGTAGTATGTCGTTCTCATATTAAATTGACAAAACCGAGTGAAACAAGTGAAGAGGTAGTATGTTCTTCTCATAATAAACACAACCCAGGGAAGTGAAATAAGCGAAGAGGTAGTATGTCGTTCTCATATTAAACTCGACCAAGCCGAGTTAAATAAGTGAAGAGGTAGTATTTCGATCTCATATTAAACACGACCAAGGTGAGTGAAATAAGTGAAGAGGTAATATGTCCTACTCATATTAAACACTACTAAAGGAAATGAATTAAGTGAAGACGTAGTATGTTCTTCTCATATTAAACATGACCCAGGGGAGTGAAATAAGTGAAGGGGTAGTATGTCCTTCACATATTTAACACGACCAAGTGGAGTGAAATAAGTGAAAAGGTAGTATGTCCTTCTCATATTAAACAATACCAAGGGGGGTGAAATAAATGATGAGGTAGTGTGTCCTTGTCATATTAAATACAACCATGGGAATGAAATAAGTAAAGATGTAGTATGTTGTTCTCATATTAAACACGACCAAGGGGAGTGAAATAAGTGAGGAAGAAGTAGTATGTCCTACACATATTAAACACGACCCAGGGAAGTGAAATATGTGAAGAGGTAGTATGTCGTTCTCATATTAAATTGACAAAGCCGAGTGAAACAAGTGAAGAGGTAGTATGTTCTTCTCATAATAAACACGACCAAGGTGAGTGAAATAAGTGAAGAGGTAATATATCCTACTCATATTAAACACTGCTGAAGGAAAAGAAGTGAAATAAGTGAAGAGGTAGTATGTCGTTCTCATATTAAATACTACCAATGTGAGTGAAATAAGTGAAGATGCAATATGTCCTTCTCATATTAAACACGACCAATGATCGTGGCATTATTGAAGAGGCAGTATGTACCTATATTAAACACGACCAAGAGTGGTGAAATAAGTGACGATGCAATATGTCCTTCCCATGTTAAATACAACTAGGGGATTAAAATAAGTGTAGAGGTAGTATGTTCTTCTCATATTAAACATGACCCAGGGGAGTGAAATAAGTGAAGGGGTAGTATGTCCTTCAAATATTTAACACGACCAAGGGGAGTGAAATAAGTGAAAAGGTAGTATGTCCTTCTCATATTAAACAAGACCAAGGGGGTGAAATAAGTGATGAGGTTGTGTGTCCTTGTCATATTAAATACAACCAGGGGAATGGAATAAGTAAAGAGGTAGTATGTTGTTCTCATATAAAACACGACCAAGGGAAGTGAAATAAGCGAAGAGGTAGTATGTCGTTCTCACATTAAACACGACACCAATGGGAATAAAATATGTGAAGAGGTAGTATTAGTCCAGTCAATCTAGCATAAATTTGACCCTAACCTTAACATAATTGCAACAGAAGATTTTTAAGTTTTAATCTTTAGCATTATACCCCAAATATACACAGAAAAAAGTCTAACAAAATCTAACTTGAGGAAGACTAAAAAATCACGATTTTAAAATTCCTATGGAGATTTGCATTGAAAATGGGAGATAACTCTGCAAAAAAGGCAGAAATATCAATAAAAATTGATACAAAATTATAACTTTACCGCTTCTTTTCAGCAGAATTTATTGATTCTTGATATTTTAGCCGTCTTTAGAGTATAACAAACAACTCTAAAGGTGTTTTTATATCTTTTATCAAGCTACAACCTAGATTTCGTAATTCATTAGTTGACCATTTATTAAATTTTTCAACATGTCAAGGTAAAGAATCTCAAATTTAAAAAAATAATTAAGCATACATTATTCTTTTTGTGGTTTAAAGTTTCTTTAAACAAGGTAGATGCTGAACAAATATAATTTACAGATATAAACAATACCAAAATTTCACATTATTTTTTCAAAATGGTCACAAAGCCACAAATTTGCAATTTCTTTAATGAAAAATGCGCACAAAAAAATAAAAATACCCATAACACTTCGGTTTTGTACATTTCACGAGCAGAAGATTATATAATATAGTCAAATACGAACTTATAACCCCATCAAAGTATCATACTTTACACGAATTTTCAGAAAATCAACCAAAACCTGACAAAAAAGACTCATTTTTGCAGAGTTATCTCCCCTTTCCAATGTTAATTTCCATAGGAAATTCAAAATGCTGATTTTGAGTTCTCCTCAAGTTAGGTTTTATGGGACTTTTTTCTGTGTATATTTGGGGCTAAATGCTATAGATAAGAACTAAAACATTTTCTTTTGCAATTAGTTTGAGGTTAAAACTTTGTTTGACTGGACTATATGTCGTTCTCACATTAAACATGACACCAAGAGATGTGAAATAAGTGAAGAGGTGATATGTCGTTCTCAAATCAAACACTACCAAGGGGAGTGAAATAAGTGAAGAGATAATATGTCATCATATTAAACACGACACCAGGGGGTGAAATAAGTGAAGAGGTAGCATGTCGCTCTCACATTAAAAATTTCCAAGGGGAGTGTAATAAGTGAAGAGGTAGTATATCCTTCTTGCCAATGTTATGTGTAAAGTAAACCCGATGGTGTGTCCATTGCAGAAATCTAAATGAAACTAAAGATATCTAGTCTCATGAAGATTTCATTTTGAATTTACTACTTCCCAATAATCTTTAAACTTTGACAGGTAAAGAAAATGCAAAAGACAAAAACAAACCTATGTCTTCCTTGAGTATTAATGTCTTGGAAAAGTATGTTTCTCCCCACAAGTTTTTCCCATGGAAATGAAATGTTACATTCTCATTTTTTTCAGTGTCGTCTTGTAGATGGATTAAAATCTGTCGACATAGTGACATATCCGAAGCAACAGATTCGACATAACACTCAGATGAAGGACAGTTCTGGCAATCATCAGTCCATTTTGTGGCATAATTCTCTTGTAGGGAACTTTGAAATATACAAGAAATTGTGGTTTTGGAAATTTTGAAAACGAACATGTAACATATAACTTTTTTCATTTTCCAAATTAAGTTATCAAATAAAAATATCTGAACTGATATGTGTTTGTATGCCACCTTCGAATATGAAGGTCATGCCGATTATTTTAGCATATAGACAAACAAATCTTAGTGAAATGTATTCTTATCATTGATGATATTTTTGTGGAGAACCGGAACCTTTCAAGATCTTTTTAAAATTGTATTTCCAAGTACTTTCCACTTGAAGTTGAATACATAACGTAATACGTTGAACGTAAATAATTCACTTAGTAAAGCAACAAAAGAAATACCTATCTTTTTGAAACTTATTATCTAGTTTATTCTCAGGATGTAATAGATGCAGAAAACAAAAATACTAAAGACATCACCATCAGCTTACTTTGACATATATTGAACACGCCACTGGGTGCATTCATCTTCAGATATCCACTGACAGTACAATGTATTATCACCTCTGATGATACATTCAAGATTTACACCATTTCTCGGTGGTCCTGAAAATATACATACATGAAAGTGCCAATATAAGTTACACGTGAAGCTAATTTATCACATTCGTAATATTTGCATTTATATATGTCTCCGGTCGTTCTTAAAGTCGGTTCTCTATAATTCTTAAGCCCCTGTAGATTTAAACTAGAATAAAAATTTCTATTAAGACCATCCAAAGTGTCCATTGATTGTCTTGTCGTCTATTGTGAATTTGTAATCGTTGCAAATTCCTTGCAGGATGTATTCGAAAACTAGGGATCTTGTATCCCTCACCTGGCAAAAGGTAATTGACGTAATTTAGCGATTTGTTCTCAGTGACAGTGGTCAAAATCTAGATTTGATATCGAAGATGGACCAAAGAAGGAATACTTCAACAAATTTGGTATAAATTGTCTCAATAGTTCGAGAGAAGAATTTAAAATATATTTTGACTATACTCTCTCATTTTTATTAACAACAACCATATTAATCAAAGATTGAGATCCCTGGACGAACTTTTGAAAGCGGACCAAGTTTTGATTTCAATTTCTACAGTAATTTCAGAGGATATTTTTATATAATTGTTGATGAACTTCAACATGTTGACATCCCAAGATAACAGTGACAGTATAAAAATGTAATAAAAAGGACCAAACGTGAACAAGAGCCACTAGATTCCCTTTGAGAGTGGGTAAAAGCTGAGGGATCGTTGATTTAAGTTCGAAACTTACAAGGCCTACGAGAAAAAAAGGAACATCAGTCTTCAACAGCCCTGATGCTGCCTAGACATTGTCCGCCATTCATGACAAATATGTTCTTGTTCCTGCAGATAAGGCCCCTAATAACATCATTTTTGTATGCAAAAGATACTATATGCAATGCTTGATTAATGAACTAGGGATTTCTAGTTCACTTGGCAATCCTACCTATAAAGCTACTAGTACTACACTTTCAAAGGAAGAAATAACCGACAATCTTAGATCGTTCTTATCGTCATTTAGTATTCCCATCAAAGATGATGGTTGTGATCTTCCTATCTCGTACTGGATACCCAAGTTACATACGTGTCCATACAAACAATACTTTATAGCTAGATCTGCCAAGAGTTCCACCAAATCATTGTATCAACTTCTAACTTATATTTTAACGGCTGTCAAAACGAGCCTCAAAAGTTATTATGAGATAAGCTATTCACGGAGGGTATAAATCAAATGTGGATATTAAAGAACTCCGGCTTGCTCCACCAGTAAAAACTGACCGCCGCGAAATAGCCAAATGTGCTGAAAACGGCGTTAAACCCCAAGTAAACAAACCAACGAAATTGACGCCAGAGGAAGGTTGAATACAATTTTTACGACAAACGGGATGAATTTGACTTTCCAACCGTCAACTCCCCATTTTTTGCGCCGCAACATTCCAAAAGCGCCGGTGTATGAAGTATATATTTCACAACTCACACGTTATTCCAGAGCTTGTGAAATATACATTGACTTCCTGGACATAAATGTTGTTAAAACATGTGTATGTTGTTTCTACGTTGGAGTTATCCTTATTAAAGTTTTATGGACGTCATCATGACTTGGTTGACAGGGATGAAAACAGTTTTCCAAACAAAAATTGACCTGTTCCATTGATGTTATCCCTTCCTCATACCGGATTTGACAGGAAGCAGAGACTGATACAATTCCGGAGCACCTGTGTCTACCCCAGTTTTTTGGCGGGGTCCATGTTGTTCATATGTTTTAGTTTTTAATGTAGTGCACGTATTGTTTTGGACTTGTCTTCATTGTTCTCCGGAGTTTGTCAGTTGTTTCGATGTTCCCCTCCTTCAAATGGCGCTTTTGTATTTCTTGACTTTACTTGAAACGAGGCAAATCATTGGAGTTGGCAATATCGCGAACTAACAGAAGTGGTAATTAAACCATTTCCGTGTCGACTATTTAACACTGTCCAGTACATTTACTGAAATATATTGCAGTCCTGGTTATTTATGTGGACCCTAATGAATCAAGTGTACCGAACCAACAATGCCAGAAAGGAAATCCGAAATTATAATCAAGAGGACAATACCCAAACGAGACAAACCAAAAAGGAACACGATTGGCAAACAAAGAAGTAGAGAGACAGACGAGCAAAGCACACTGCAAACTAAAGCATGGGCAATACGAACTCCAACAAAAAACCTGGGTGATATCAGGTGCTCCGGGAGGGTTAACATATCATGTTTCGGATGCGACATCCGTCGTATTGCCCAGTGGTCAGTGGTCAAAACTGTTAATAGGTCTATATCAGTAATCAATGATCGTTTGTGACACACTCACCTGATAACTATCGACCATATAAAACATTTTATGTGATGATTTTAGTCGAGGATGGATGTATCCTTGACTGAGCAGTTTATTTGTCCGTGCCCTTGTTCGCTCAAAAACGTCTCTGTACTGGACACAAGCTCTAATATAACGGATCAGTTGAGAAATTTAGACACAATATGCAGGAGATGTAGGAATATTGCTGCTCAGAAAAGGAAAATTAACTATTTAAAAACTAAAATCATCACGTTTATCGTATAATTTAGTCTTCAACCGTCCTCTGGTGTCTATTGATAAGTTGATAGGTGTAAGTCCAAGTATGAAGCATACTTAGTTGTTTCTGTAGTATCCTTTATTTCTAGCTCATTGGATTGGATGAGATGTAGATTTCCTTTAAACTTACTGTTATTAAAAGAAAGTACATCATTTATATAGCAAGAAGCGGTGCTCAATTGGTACCCATTGGAATACAAATTGTCTGTTGGAAAACTTGTTCAGAAAATTGGTCAAATCAGTGTGCTTCTTGACAAAATATGATTTTTGTCGACCTAAAACTAAATAAGTATACCTTATTTCGCCATTCTTTTTGAAAAAACATTGAATTATGATAGATTTTAGACGGTCTTTTTGTCATGGGGAATGGAAGGGTAAAGTGTAGAAAAGTCATACATTTGAATGCTCGTACAAGACAGAAAGTCCTTGGATTTTAAACATTCCAGTAAATCTTTTGAGTTTTTTAGAATCCACATCTGATTCACACCGCTTGTGGAGAACACTTTGCCACAGTACTTCAGAAGTTCTTCTTTAACTAACCTTAAAAAATTATCGTGGCATGTAGCTCTTATCCAACATTGGTAAACTGTTTATTGCAATGATCAACCTTACACGAACGGAATAGACCGAAAAAATTCAGTTTTAACTGAAGCAAATTTTTGTATCTGGATTTCCTTATCTTGAACTTGATGTGGTGTTAAATGTATTTGTGTTTAGGAATAGAGGGTATGTAAAGAATGCTGAGAAGTAGATGGCGAGGAACATTGTGATGATTTTTTATATCCTTGTGTGTTTTATCTAGAAATACTTTTAATTCTGATATAACTCAATAACTGTTGCGTCACACTTTTATCTCAAGTATTTTAAATTATGGATGTGACGCGTACAGCCATCACAAAGGAATATAGAAAATGTGCATTCGACTAATTTGGAGTGCAAAATTTGGTATATTTGATACTCTTCAGGTTTTCAGGATATACAAGGTGTTTATTATGAATTGTTTTTTTTTTTTTTTTTTGGGGGGGGGGGGGGGGGGGTCATTTTGGCATTTGAATAAGCTCCATAACGTTTTGTGTTACTGTTTTGGCCTTCAACAGTTTAGTTTCTGTGCGCAACTGAAGAGTCATAATCAATATATTTTGAACCAAATTTCTACAATGTATATAATATAAAAAAAAAAGCTAATGACTTGGAAAGTGCTGAAATAACTACAGAATGAAGCTCTCTATAAAAACTAAACACTTACGCCCTACAAAGACTGCAACACTTCCTAAATTTGCGCTGATATTCTTGCAGTCTCCAGTACAGCAGCAATACTGTCCTTCATCTTTGTCTTTCGCAACTTTTGCTATGTCAGTGATCACTTTATTTCGTGATCGTCTGCTAGTAACATTGTGTGCAGTGTGGTTAAATATATAGAAGATATCATAGATGTCTGGTTGTTTGATTCCGGAAATGTTGCAGGTTATTCTTAATTCTAATCCAGATATTAAATATTGGTTGTTAACACTTACATGGTTTGTACTACTATCTTGAAATAGAAAAACATAGGTAGCATTGAAGGTTGAAAAAATAAGGTTTTTTTCTGTAACATATTATTTTCAACTTACATTATTCCCATATCGGGTTCACTCTTTTTCCAAGAATTTTAAAAGTTCACTTGTTCGATTCTAAGTTTCCGATAATAATATATTCACCCACTTTTCATTTCCTTGATAAACACCTATATTGTTATGTTTTAATTCAAATTCGATAACCAGTTAATCAGCTTTGTTACTTTGGGTTTTATCATTAATTTTTTCTTTAAGATAATTTGGTTTATCATAAACACGTGTTTCATGTTTACTCAGTGTATTTCTGATTTTTTTTTTTTTTTTTTTTTTTTTTTGTTCTTACAGTTTGGTACAAACTTTTTCACCCAATATTTTGGCGGCTGTCTATTGTGCGGTTTAAATTATGGTGAATATTTGAATGACATTTCATTTTATTAATACAAATTTGCCAATAGGATATTTACTTTTTGAGGAAATTCAGCTTCATCTCCTGGGCATCATTTGTCTCTTTCTTTTTAATATAATAAAACAAAATTACCTTGTGTATTATACGGTAGAAATTTATATGTTTTTATGAGTAAATATATGTGTAACCATATAAAAATATAACTGTTTACTAGAAAGCTTGACTGTCGGAATCGACAGTTATCCCCATGCAATTAGTTGGGACACTTACCAAATGCAAAAATCTAAAACTCTATGCCCATTTAAAGATATTATGCAATCTTCCTATGAAGAAATTAAATCAATAACTCCAATTACAAAGGAAAAAAAACGTTTAGGTCACAAGCTTATATTCACCACTATTGGCCACTATACATAAAGAGCGAATCGAGAAAACGGTTGATTTCTGTAACCCGCGATTTTTTATTTCGGAGTCCACTACGTGTACTATCAAATTTAGAGAATTTCTTTGTGTGTGTTTTTATATATATATATCAAGGAATAAATTAATAAATCATATTTTATTGCCCTCCATGGTACTGTTCATTGTTAACAAACATAATGGGCTTCTTATTTTTTATCTGTCAACTTGTTTCAAAACAATTATATGCTCGTGCGAGGTATTTTAACAAAACAATATGAAAGACAGAAAAAAGGTGTATACAGGGAAGAATATAATTTCACATTATCATTTCGATGATAAAGTATGAAAGAAAAGCAAAAGCTTGTATTAAAAATGAAATGCTTCTTCAAGTAAGAAATGAATTAAAAGTGTATTTTAGAATGCTAGTCATGGTTCCTGTACTCATTAATAAGATGCAACCTTTGATTTTTGTGACTGCAACAATTTATTTATAAGGAGGAAACTCATCATTGCTGTATTCAATTTTATATTATCATCGCAAGGAATGATATTTATTATAAATATTGTAACTTTTAATTATGGATAGAACTAAGATGACACATAAACTAAATCTAAGCATAGGCTTAAAAAATATATTATTTGTTAATTTAGATATATATTTTTTTTAAACATAGAAATTGACGAAATCGTAGGGTCAACAACAGACGACACAGACACAAAAAACACCAAAAGGAATTGATAACAAAACAGTCAAGCGCAAGAAAGACCACAAATATACCTAACATTGGAACACGGTAAATCAATTCGTGATGACGATCGTAAATCTTTTTCGGTGATGACATCAATTTATCCCGGATAAAACCCTGGTTAAGAAGCTTTTGTGACAGCCGTAATCCTCTTTGTCGAAAGTCATGGTAACCCACCATGCTCTTGAATATTGTATATGCTGAGAAACGTAGACATTATATGCACACGATGCTGGTATGTTGCAACTCAAGAAGAGAAAGTTAATAATAGGGAAAGTTGAAGTCATCATGTTTGCCTTAAAGTTTTGTCTTCAAATGTCACTCATTGTCTATTTCAAGAAACAAATCCAAATATGAAGCGGACTTCGATTTATCTGTAGTATCCTTAATTTCAAACTCACTTGGGGTAGATGAGATGTATAAAATCCTTGGATATGTCTTTATTTAACGACAACACGTTATCTACATCATGAAAAGTTAAATTAAAGGATAGGACTATTTTTGTTTTGTTTTGAGGTAGCAGCCCTTGAATGCGATTTGAAACCAAATAGGAGTCCAGGTTTCTCAGAACAAAAGGATACATGATAATTACTTGTTTTCGCTTGGCATATGTGACAGCAAGTTTCAAAAGTAATTCCACTCTTGGAAGAGTACATAATTATAAATTGCAGTATTCACATGTAGTTACTCATGGTTGATCTGCAAAATAATTTTAAAAAATCATGAATGCTGAGAAATAAACAATTATTTGAATATCATATAAACACAATGGCTCGGAAAATTTGAACGTATCACCATGAAAAATTTCAGACGTTTTATTTCCGGAAAATATGGTTGTGGTGAATAAATTATCGCATGTAACAAACATTGATAGGAATCATAATCAACAATCGCAGTGATGTAAATCACAAATCGCCTTGAAATGACATTTGATAGAATAATGCACAAACAAATCTATCTGAGCGGAAATTATTGATTTAATTTAAATGTATTTAATTCATGAAATCACTTTAATATACTTCCAAAACTTAATTACGATTGAAAGAGTGACAATAAGTTAAAATGATAGTATAAAATCATCCGCGTTCGAGATACAAAATAAGCTTAAATAAGATTGTTTCGAAAGTTAAACTATGTTTTATCCATATTTCAAGCAAATATATACAATATAAATTAACTTTTTACCTATTTTCACTTTTAATCTTTATGTCAGATGTTTTTCTCGTCTGAATCTTCCCACAATGCTTCTGTTTACATGAATTAATACAGCAGGTTAACGAAATCAACCGTTTTCTCGATTTTCTCTCGGTATAGGTTGGGCCCCAAGTTTTGAAAATCAAAATTTCAAAAGCTTTTTGTAAATTTACATATCGCATGACAATACAAGTTTATGTCACAAACTTAAATTGAATTTTTTTTTGAAATCCGACCCCTGTGTGCCCAAATTTTAGAAAAATAAAATTCTAATTTCTAATTGGTCATCTACTTAATGTGCATGACAATACTGTATAGAATAAAAATGCATATATTGGAAAATGAAAGACAAGTTTATGTCACAAACTAAAATCGACAATTTTTGAAATTCGACCCCTTTGGGTCCCAATTTCAGAAAATTAAAATTCTAAAACTCTGTTGCACATGTAAATATTGTGCATTACACTATTGTATAGAATAACATTCAAAAATTGAAAAAATAAACAGTCTGCGTCATAATCTTGAAATGAAAATTTTTGAAAGTCAACCCCTGTGGACACAATTAAATTTTAGAAAATTAAATTCTAAAACCGTGTTGTGCATCTGGTTATGGCGCATGACACTACTGTATAAAAATAAAATGCATAAATTGAAAAATGAAAGAGGAGTTTAAGTCACATGCTTAAATCGACAATTTTCGAAATTCTACCCCTTTTGGCCCAATTTTATTACTGCCAGGGTCAAAACGAAATTCAAAGTGAGGTTAAAATCCGAAGACGTGGTCTTACTTACATTTATAGCAAACATTGACAGTGTTCAAAAGAAAAATTGGAATAACATTAGGGCATGCCATCTTCTGGTAAAAAAAAACTCCTGGTCCTCACGTTTATTCTCAATGAAGGTAATATCTGAAACTATAAGGTAACATTAATTTTTTTATTCATTCACAACTGCTGAGCATAATTTATACTTTAAACATCGGCACGTTTTTCACAACAAATAGTGTAATTCTTATGTCACTAAAGATTATATTTAATTGACAAATTCTTTAAAGACCCGGATAACGTTTCATCGAAAGATCCCCCCACCACCCACTGAAATTTAATTCAATGCCTATGAATAGAATAGAACGGAATTCTTTATTTGTCAATTAAAGACGCTTTAGTAATGCAGAGCTAGACTGAGGAAGTCGGAAACAACAGCTATCCCCGCACTCCCCACATTTGTATCCCTATGCACCTTTTTTCACATTTATACCTTTGAATACAAGCCAAAAAAGGAAAATTAAAATTATAAAACCTTATTGCACTTCTGCATACAGTGTATGATAATACTGTATACAAATAAAATGTATAAAATGAAAGAAAACTTTCAGTCACCCACTTACAATTCCCAATTTTTTAAATTCGAAACCTAAAGGCCCCAATTTGTGAAATCAGTATCTAAAATATCTAAATACAATACGTGAAAATTCTTTATATAAATTAAATACATAAAATGAAAATTGATAGAGGAGTTAACGTCACAAGCTTAAATTCACAATTTTCCAAAATCGACCCCTGTGGGTCCCAATTTTTTAAAATCAAAATTCTAAAACCTTATCGCACATCTATATACAGTGTGTGACAATACCGCAAAGAAATTAAATACATAAAATTATAAATGAAAGAAGAGTTTAGGTCACAAGCTTAAATTTTCAAAATTCAACACCTGTGGGCCCCGAGTTCTGAAAATCAAAATTCCAAAAGTTTACAGCGCATCTAAATACAGTGTGTGACAATACTGTATAGAAATTAAATGCATGAAGTCAAAAATGAAAATGGAGTTTAGGTCGCAAGCTTCAATTCCTAATTTTCAAAATTTGACACCTGTGGGCCCCAATTTTTGAAAATCAAATTTCTAAAACCTTATTGCCCAACTTAATCCAGTATGTGATAATACCGTATATAAATCAAATGCATGAAATCAAAAATGAATGAGGAGTTTAAGTCACAAGCTTAAATTCACCCTTTTTGGAAACCGCCCCCTGTGGGCCCCAGTTTTTTACAATCAAAATTCTAAAATATTATTGCACATCTAGGTACAGTTTTTGATAATACTGTATAGAAATTAAATGCATAAAATGAAAAATAAAAGAGAAGTTTAGGTCACAAGCTTAAATTCCTAATTTACGAAATGCGACCACTGTGGGCCTCAGTTTTTGAAAATGAAAATTCTAAAACCTTATTGCGCATCTACATACAGTATTTGACAATATTCTATAGAAATTAAATGCATGAAGTTAAAAATGAACGAGAAGTTTAGGTCACAAGAAAGTTTGACGGACGGACGAACAGCAGGCAGACGGACGGGGGCGATAACAATATAAAAAGTCCGGGGATAATTACAATATTTACAAATGATTACAATGATTATGTGATCTAAATGGAACAGTTAGTAGACATATAATTGGCATTGTTAAACCTCAATATATAAAACATTACCTTATTGGTTAGATATTTCATCACGTGACGTTTACAATCTGAAAAATCGTCAGTCAAAGGTGGCAATAGGATTGTCTCCCTAATATCTCTATTTTCCCTCCACATCCTCAGTTTCTCTGGTCACGTTATGTAATCCAGAAACCAGAAGTAGTCTGATTTTTTCATTTTTTCACAGTGAAGTCTAGTAGGGGCTTTTGTGTTTAATTTTCTGTTACATGAGTAGTATATGAGCACAGGCAAATTATGATTTGTGGTGGTACCGGATATGACGTCACCGGAACCGAAAATGACGTCACATGAAGTGATGTCACCTGAACCGAAAGTCACATGACCGGAACCGGAAGTCATATGTCCGGAACCGGAATTCACGTGGCAAGAACCGGAAGTACCAAAAGTGGTTTGCGCGCTTACGCAACCGGAAGTAGTGGGTTTTCCCGCCAGTTTACGGAAAGGATGTCAGTCATGTTCCAGGACCCGGATGGATGGCCTGCGCATGTGTGACCAGAACCAGAAGTACCCAGAAGTGATTTTCTCGCCATTTTCCTATTATTTGTTTACGGAAGTGACGTCAGTTACTAGTTTAGACCCGGTTGTGTCGTCTGCGCATATGTGACCGGACCCGAAGTGGGTTGCGCGCACGAGTAACCGGAAGTAGTGGAATTTCCCGCCATTTCCCATTATTTGTTTACGGAAGTGACGTTGGTCACGTGCTGGGACCCGGATGTTCTATGCTTGACTGATTATCTACCCTTTTTTCCGTGCTTCTCGGTCGCCTCTGGGTCTTTCATCGGTCTGTATAGGGTAAGGGTCTCGCATCGAGTCTCTAAGGACTGATACCCTCAATGTTATGTCGAAGTCCGAGAATAATCGAAGTACAGAGAGGTAATTGGATTATCTCCACTTATCCCGCTCTTTTCATTTGCGGGTGATGTTTTCTGTGAGGACCAAAGGTAGGATTCGATTATGCCCCGTACCTCCAAGTGATGTTGTCACCATTAGATCAATGGAGGGGTGTCCGCCGGTCCATTTCATTGCTCCATGCCGTACTTCGTTTCTCTTCTCTTGCTCCATGCCGCTCTTCGCTGCTCTTCGCTGCTCGTCGCTGTTCATCGCTACTCATGTCATTACTCGCGTGGTCATTTCAGTTTTTTGGGGCTACTTGTCACCGTTTTCGCTGCTGCTGCTGCTCCTGGTGCTTGTTGCTGTTCGTCATCGCTGCTCTTTTCTTGCTCATCGTTGTTTTTCCCTTGCTCTTTGTCGCTCATCGCTGTTTTTGTCTTGCTCTTCTCTTGCTCATCGCTGTTTTTCTTTGCTCTTTTCTGCTCATCGCTGTTTTCATCTTGCTCTTCTCTTGCTCGTCGCTGTTTTTTTCTCTTGCTCTTTGCAGCTCATTGCTGTTTTTCTCTTGCTCTTTGCTGCTCATCGCTGTTTTCGCTCGCTCTTTGCTGTTCATCGCTAATCATGACCTTACTCGGGTGCTCAAATATAAAACCATAGTATCTTCTATCAACACTATATATATATATACATGTATATATGTAGACAGTTACAAGTCTGTCAATGCAGAGTAGTCTCTTGCCATAAATGTATAAAAGGAAGTGAAGATAATCAGAGAAGTCATTCGTACGATAGACCCCCTACGAGTATACGAGAGAATCGTCTCTGCCATGTTCGAAGATAGTGTGGTGAACCAAGGAAGACTGGTCGTATTGGCGGTGTTTCGTCGTACCTATTGTGAGAAGTTTCCGGACTGGGCGCCGCATATTGGGACAATGTACCATCGTGTTGATCTATCGAAACGGTTGGAATTGACCAATGAAAATACCAGATTTTCTACCAACCGGAACGGGAGAAGTTAACCAATCACGATGTCGGAAAGACTGTTTCACGTTTCAATCCAATCCATCTTCACAAAGGCTCCGATATGTAAATAGACCAGATCAGTAAGAAGATTCAGACTACATACAGTCAGCCGGAAAAGAAAACCAAAGACCAGACCAAGAGCGATCTCGTCCAAGACGCCATGACAGCTTCTAATATTCCTTTGAAAGTACCACTTGGTGGAGGAACGTATGCAAAGCTGACAGAAAGGAAATGTAGCAAGAGAGTGGATTTGAGATGTTGTGAAAGCCACACGGTGCCCACCAAGAACGGAGTGGGCTTATCTTTGATACTGTGGAAAGCTTTATGCGATACTACCAATGTTCTGGATGATTTGATCGGTAAAGGATAAAGAATCAGTGGACTGGATATATCACACTGGGGACGATATATTCGTCACCGTTAAAGCCCCATACCCCACGATTTGGACAAAGAAGCACTTTGTACCCCGCGGAGAATTGACCTATCGTCCAACAAAGAGAGGAATCAGCTTGGACACCTTCGAATGGAAAGAACTGAAGAAGATCACACCTTCGTTTGAAGAGAAAGAACCAGAACTTAAAACATTGACTGATGTAGCTTTTGTAAAAATGTAAAATAAAATATGAAACTGTTTCATTTGTGTTTGTCGTCTTTCACACGATAAATATCCCAGTATACAATCACATCGATGAGTCTTGATCTAGCAATCAAGCCGACAAAATGAGTACCTATGCTTGGCCTTCCGATCATCAGCAGTTAACGCCATTCCTTGAGCAGCAGCAGCAGCAGCGAAAACAGTGACATGTAGCACCAAGAAACCGAAATGAGAACATGAGTATAGTCGTGAGTAGCGATGAACAGCAAAGAGCAAGAGAAGAACAGCGATGAGCCCGAAAAGAGCAGCGATGACAAACAGCAACAAGCAGCAGGAGCAGCAGCAGCGAAAACAGCGACAAGTAGCACAAAAAAAAAACCAAATGACGACAAGCAAGAGAAGAGCAAGACAAAAACAGCGATCAGCAGCAAAGAGCAAGATAAAAACAGCGATGAGCACCAAAAAGCAAGAGAAAAACAGCAGCGATTAGCGGCAAGAGCAAGAGAAAAAAGCGACGAACGGCAAAAACAGCGATGAGCAAGAAAAGAGCAGAGATGACGAACAGCATCAAGCACCAAGACCAGAGCAGAAGCGAAAACAGTGACAAGTAGCCCCAAAAAACTGAAATGAGCACGCGAGTAAGGTCATGAGTTGCGATGAACAGCAACGAACAACGAAGAGCGGCATGGAGCAAGAGAAGAGAAACGAAGTACGGCATGGCACCCTCCATTGATCTAATGGTGACAGCATCACTTGGAGGTATGGGGACATAATCCAATCCTACCTATGGTCCTCACAGAAAACATCACCTAAACAAATAATGCGAAATGGCGGAAATGCCACTAATTCCGGTTGCTCATGCGCGCAACCCACTTAAGGGTCCGGTCACACATGCGCAGACGATCCATCCGCGTCCCAGCTAGTGACTGACGTCACTTCCGGAAACAAATCAAATGGCAAGGAAATCCATTATTTCCCGTTGCGCATGCGCGGGAACCACTTCCGCTACTTCCGGTTCTGGTTACGTATCTTCTGGTTCCTGTGACGTCATTTCCGGTTCCACTGACGTCGTATCCGGCACCACCATAAATCATAATTTGCCTATGCTCATATAATACTTACATGTAACACTAACAATATAATACATGTATTTTTACAAAACACAGTGTCTATTCAAAAACACATTGAAAATCAAAAATCTTATATAAAACCCATAAAATTTGTACTGGTTGTGTCAAAATCGTTAGAATTGTCTGTCACAATGAAGCTCGGTTTGAAAACACAATTGTGCCCCCCTTAGTCTGTGTATATCCAGAACTGTCAATTTGTGACAGTTGTCTTCCCGCGGTCTCGTGAAGACAATAATCAGAAGTTGACAATTCTAGATGTACACCGACTAAGGGGTCCACAATTGTATAGTAATACATTTCAAACATAGTATATGTGTAAGCATTGTCAGTTTGTGCACTCAGTGTCCAAACACATTCAACTACAAGACGGACCAGACATTGAATAACCCGAATAATCCAGTCGTTATATCGCTCACGCAGATCACTTCATTGGTTACTGAAGGAGAGAATCGGATACGTAAACGGCTCGAATTATTCGAGTTAGATATTGCATATATTATGGTATATGTAGTATGAATGGTGGTAAACGATAGTGTGATCTTTCTACCATATATATAACTGCTAAATCATCTGAATATGTACTTACATTTCATACTGTTCACAATGATATGTGGATTTTCCAATCTCCATTCAGTTTATCAAAACTGTGATAAAAATTAGATAATAGTTGATTTGTTTTTATAACAACACATTGTTTCATAGCTTGTTCAATTCATCATGTTGATAATCTTTTGCCTTTGAAACTAACAAGGAAGTCGAACAAATACAGAGGAGAAAGAAGTTAGAGATCAAAATTATAATTTTATAACCTAAGTCGCACTTTTGCGTTCAATATGACTTTTTTATTTAACTGCTAGAGATTTTAATTTATAAAACTTAACTTATTTACAAGTTTTTTTTCGTAAGTATTCAGCCAAAATGGTACAGCTAGACACTAAAATTAAACAAAGGTATTGCAAAAATTACGAAATAGTTTTTAAAAACTCTAATTATTGTTGATCATCGAATACTTTCCGCATCATTATCGATGAAAATCCATTGGAACTCTGAGCAACTTTTCTGTCAGGAGACGGGCTCTGTCCAGGAAGTCAATGTATATGTCACAAGCTCTGGAATAACGTATGAGTTGTGAAATATATACTCCATGCGCTGGCGCTTATGGAATAATGCCGCTCAAAAATGGGAAGTTGACGATTGGAAAGTCAAAGTCATCTCGTTTGTCGTAAAGTTTTGTCTTTTTATCCCCGCACTTCGAAGAAGTTCGGGGATATTGTTATCGCCCCATCCGTCTGTCCGACTGTCCGTCCGTATGTTTGTGCGTCCGCCCGTCACACTTTCTTGTGACATAAACTCCTCATTCATTCATTTTTAACCTCATGCATGTAATTTCGGTATGAAGGTATTTCGGTATTTCACATACGGTATGTAGATGCGTTCTAAGGTTTTAGAATTTTGATTTTCAAAAATTGGGGACCACTGGGATCGAAGTTCGAAAATTTGGAATTTAAACTTGTGACCTAAACTACTCTTTCATTTTTGACTTCATGCATTTAAATTCTATACACTATTGTCACATATTGTTTGTAGATGCGCAATAAGTTTTTAGGATTTTGATTTTCAAAAATTGGGTCTTACATGCGTCAAATTTCCAAAATTGGGAATTTAATCTTGTGACCTAAACTCCTCTTTCATTTTTCATTTTATGTATTTAATTTCTTTAAGGTATTGTCACACACTTTATATAGATGCGAAATAAGGTTTTCAAAAATTTGGGCCTTAGGGGTCAAATGTCAAAAATTGGGAATTATATGCTGGTGACCTAAACTTTTCTTTCATTTTTCATTTTATACATTTTATTTCTATACAGTATTGTCATACACTGTACGTAGATGTGCAATAAGGTTTTAGAATTTTAACTTTCCAAAATATGGGCCTGTATTCAAAGGTATGGTTGTGAAAAAGGTACACAGGGGTACAACATGTTAGGAGTGCGGCGATAGCTGTCGTTTCCGACTGCCTCAATCTAGTTTCCATGTTACATTTGTCATTTAAACCGGAATATTTTTCCTATTATAAGTTGTATTGCACAACAGCTGTCAAAATGGTATGGCACAAGATGAAAACGGCATGCTTAAGTTTAACTTTTTGTAGGTCTTGTGTTATGATATTGTAATTATTATATTTATTTATCTTGGCCTAATTTGTTTTGCGTAGCCTTATAACATGTATACTATGTTTACATAATACTTATAGTTGTTTACCAAATAATGTTATAACTGCGCAGTTTAGAAATCACTGGAACAATAATAGATACTGATGGAATTACTAGAACTTTCTATTTGACTTACGTAATAATTCTGGTGTGATTCGAACTTCTACCGTATTCCAGAAGTTTCCGTTCTACAGTATATATACGGACAAGAAAGACTTTTAGAGCAGAACGTATTGGACCAGACATTCTTGTGTTCTCAGCTGTTGGATTTATTTACGTTTCACACATCATCCTTGACATACTTTTATTTACGTTACATCATACTAGATTGTGA
Organism: Mytilisepta virgata; assembly: GCA_028015205.1. Classification (NCBI taxonomy): domain Eukaryota; kingdom Metazoa; phylum Mollusca; class Bivalvia; order Mytilida; family Mytilidae; genus Mytilisepta; species Mytilisepta virgata. Next base: position 95,353,581 of record CM051519.1, on the reverse strand, counting down.
CTGATTGGATATAATATTCCGTTTGGATTCCCGCAACAGTGACGAGAAGAATTCTGGATTAGGAAAAGACGGAGGATTTTGAACAGTTAAGTTGACATTTTATTTTGTGTAATATTATTTTGTAAACTTGTATATAATAAATCTTGTTAAATTTTATTATTGATTTGTGTCTTTTGTTGGCTACAATCTAAAAGGTGATTTCGGCCGTAACACTTATGAACTGTCATTTTCAATAATAAAGGTACGTTTTCTCTCCTGGTTAGCTTGTTGCATTGTGTTAAAGTTAATTTTAAAAGTTCGGCTGTAGATTGGTGCACCAAATAATCAACTAATCATTTTCCGAGAACTCACTAGTGAGATTATTAATTTTTCCAACACCGGTTGATTGGCAATTTTCAAAAATCTTCTCTGAAACTACAATATGAAATGTTTTGAAACTTTGTCGGATTGATAATAGCAATACCCTCTACACACGTTTCACTTTTGGTTGAGATTCAACAACTTAACCGATAGCTGCGGGTGTTCAAAAGTTTCCATTGAAATCATATTGGAAAATACTGTTTGTCATTTGCTGAAGAACATATTGGCAGATTGAAACCAAAGTTAACAAGAATAATGTATGGAAGGACCTCTACCAACTTCCCACCTTTGGTTCTGGTCGGATGAACATCATGGCTTCCAGAGGCCATCTTTGATTTTGATTAGCCAATTTTCAAAAATCTCCTCTGAAACTACATTATGAAAAGTTTTGAAACTTTGCAGGATTGATGACAATACCCTTTACAAACGATCCACTTTTGGTTGAGATTCGTGTGCTCAAACGAGGGTTTGCGGCTTTTCGAGGTTTCCATTGAATTCCTTTGGGAAAGGAATTTTTTGTCATTTGCTTAGGAACTAATTGGCTCGAGACCTGCAATGAACTTTGACCTGAGGGATACGAAAGAAGTCCATTAAAAACAATTGCGCGGCTTGTCCCAATTGGCAGACTGCAACCAAAGTAAGCAGGACAAATGCAAATAACACACCTTTTTTAGGTCAAAGGTGAAATATCAAGATCATTGATATTTTGCGTTTCAGAATACAAAAGAGCTTACCTTTCAAATCGCCTAATAAACGCCCGGTCATCGATACAAGCTCAGTTGAGCCTCTAGTTAAACTGTGCATCGGTTATTTCTTATTGTAGTGGCAAAAATAAACTCCTAAATTATTTACTTATGAAACTTTTTCATGTTTTCAAATTTACCTCTGCAATGTTTACATTTTCTTTAATTCGTTATTTTTTCTCATGGTTAATTTAAGACCAGATAGATTTCCAACAGTTCATTTATATTGAATGCTAGGCTGATATCGTTTCTCGATCTCAGCTGATTTGCAGATTTAAATGAAACAGGTTTGAACATTATTTGATTACCATTACATCTTTTTCGACAACAAGAACAAAAAGTAAAGATGAAATTGAAAATCCTTGGTATTCCGCGTAGGATCTGAAATAGACTCGAAACCCTCTTAATATTTAGCATCAACCTTTTTATACACCGGTCCGGTTTATCTAGTTACACTTGACAGTTGATGTTATTTTGAGTTGGTTTCATGTTTTGGCACTTCCGTGTGTACCAGATGGACTGTAAAGTCGTTTTACGGGGGAAATCTTAAAAATATATGTGAATTTTCCATAAAATCGTACTTTTTGTTTTCTTTTGTTGTAACTAATTAGTTTCCAATGTATGATTTCTGTGTACAATTCATTGATTTATGTCTTAATCTGACGTCACCAATTATAATTTTCTGTTTTAAACCTTTGGACACCCTTTTTTCTAGTATTGTGGTATGGATGTTAAAAATATACAAGTATACTTAGATATTTCGACTCGGAAACCAATTCAATGTTGTCTCATTGACACATGTCTCCTACAACATATCCATGATACAGATTTGATCTAAAGAATAAAAAAAAAACAATTCATAAAGAAATTTAATAAACTAGACCAATTATGCTTCTGGGCCACCAAACAGATACAAACAGTGTACAGAATTTACTGATAACATTCAATAAAGGAGTTAAAATGTCTTTAATGTTGTCAAACAATGTTCAGAAGTATATATGTATATACATATCATGGAGAAGGCACCAACAAATATATGACTGATAACATCCAATATAGAAGACACAAACAGTGTACATAAGTATTTACGTACATGCATGTACATAAATACATATCATGGAGAAGGTACCAACAAATATATTGAGTGCCAATGAAAACGCAACACCAAGATTAACATAGATAAAATTTATATGATAAATAATGCTATGTCAACAATTTATATTTTGAAAATCGATATCAGGCGTGGAAAGTAAAGTTTTTCTTTTGTCACTAAAATTTAACGTTGAATGTACGACTATCACTTTACGAACTCGCATTTTCAATAGCGAATGTGTCCTCCATTTGCAGCGACGCATGCTCTACATCTCCTCGGCATTGAACGAATCAAACGTCGAATACGGTCTTGTGGTATGTTATTCCATTCCGCTTGCAGTGCATTTTCGAGCTGGCGTAGCGTTATTGGCATTGGTTGGCGTCTTCTGACAGCCTGTCCAAGTTGATCCCAAAGGTGCTCTATCGGGCTTAAATCTGGAGAAAACGCTGGCCATGGAAGTCCGAACATTGTTTGCATTAAGAAAGGCAGTTGTGACACGAGCAGAATGATCTCGTAGACGAATGTAACAATCCTGTTGGGGCGTCGTCACTCGTTGCCTCCCTGGACGCGGTCTGTCATTCAACGTACCAGTTTGTTGATGTCGGTGGGCCAAACGTGTGATGATTGAAGGTGAGTACTGCATCTGACGGTCAATTTCACGCCGGGACATGTCTCCTTGAATCATGCCCAAAACCTGATCTAGCTGGTTGTCGGAAAGCCTTGGCATATTCACATTGGTCAGGCGTAGATTAGAAAACTTTTGATGGGATTTTCGAAGACTTTAGTACAGCTTAACAGTTCGACTTGTTTTGAAATCATTTTTTCACACCAAAACGAATTTTTCGTGCATTTGTAGGTGTTACCGATGGAAAGAAAGTTTGAAACCCAGCGGTCCGTAAAATTGTCGATGGATGCTTTATTCATTTTTAAACCAATATATAATTGTTTCGAAAAGATATAAAATATTTTCCAAAAAATATTATAAAACAAGTGTTGCGTTTTTATTGGCACTCAGTATATATGACTGATAACATCCAATATAGAAGGTAAAAACAGGGTACAGAAGTATATATGTATATATATATCATGGAGAAGGCACCAACAAAATATATGAATGATGACATCAAATATAGGAGATAAGATTTCTTTAATGTTGTCAAACAGTGTACAGAAGTATATATGTATATACATATCATGGACAAGGCACCAACAAATATACGACTGATAACATCCAATATAGGAGATTATATTTTTTTAATGTTGTCAAGCAGTGTACAGAAGTATATATGTATATACATATTATGGACAAGGCACCTTAAGACTGATACCATCCAATATAGAAGATAATATTTCTTTAATGTTGTTAAACACTGTACAGAAGTATAAATATGTATACATATCATGGGTTAGACTCCATAAGTTAATAGTACCATTTTCTATGTGAAGTGAGCTTACAAATGTCATGTTCTTGTGCCATCTTCAGAGTAAATAATACACATATACATGTATATATATTCTGAAAGGCCATTATGTTAGCATTGTTTCAATCATGATAAAATAAATACAAAATATCCACGGAAACCTAGTTGGCATAGCAACATAAAAAAAGCTTTAAAAATGTTCAATTTCAGTCCACTTAGCCTTAAAATTGAGGTCTGATGCAGCGTTTCAATCCAATTGATGCTTAATTCTTCAGATTCTGCATAAAATTCCATTACATTATGGGAAAAAAGGGTTTACTTTTCCGGCTCTTTTCCACAATTTAACTTACCAGTTCAGGTGCCGATTTTCGCTGCCAAAGTCTTGCACATCACATGCCAATACACAAGTTTTAGTTTATTGACTCCCATCACTTGTCAGAAGCAAAATCGGTTAATGTTTTGGTATTTTTTTAAACTAAAATCTATCCTCGTTTGGTAAATATTACAATTTTGAGGTTAAGACCTTTATTATTTATTTATCATGTAGTCACACTTTACCAACTCTAATAATTAATAAAATTCTGGGGTTGCATTTGTCTGAAACTGAGATAATTAATGGAGTCTAACCATGGAAGGCACCAACAAAAATATGTCGGATAACATCTAATATAGGAGATAAGATTTCTTTAATGTTGTCAAACAGTGTACAGAAGTATATATGTATATACATATCATGGAGAAGGCACCAATAAATATATGATTGATCACATCTAATATTGGAGATAAGATTTCTTTAATTTTGTCAAACAGTGTACAGAAGTACATATGTATATACATATCAAGGTGGAGGTACCAACAAATATATGACTGATACCATCCAATATAGGAGATAATATTTCTTTAATGTTGTCAAACAGTGTACAGAAGTATATATGTTTATACATTTCATGGAGAAGGAACCAACAAATATATGACTGATAACATCCAATACAGGAGATACAAACAGTGTACAGAAGTATATTTGTATATACATATCATGGAGAAGGCACCACCAAATATATGACTGATAACATCCAATATGGGACATACAAACAGTGTACAGAAGTATATATGTATATATATATCATGGAGGAGGTACAAACATATATATGACTGATAACATCTACTATAGGAGATAAGATTCCTTTAATGTTGTCAAACAATGTTCATAAGTATATATGTATATACATATCATGGAGAAGGCAACACCAAATATATGACTGATACCATCCAATATAGGAGTTACAAACATTGTCCAGAAATACATATGTATATATGTATATACATATCATGGACAAGGCACCAACAAATATATGACTGATCACATCCAATATAGTAGATAAAAACAGTGTACTGAAGTATTTATGTATATACATATCATAGAGAAGGCACCAACAAATATATGGCTCATAATATCAAATAAAGGAGATACAAATAGTGTACAGAATTATATATGTATATACATATCATGGAGAAGGCAGCACCAAATTTACTGATAACATCCAATATAGGATGAGATATCTTTAATGTTGTCAAACAATGTACAGAAGTATATATGTATATACATATCATGGAGAAGGCAACACCAAATAAATGACTGGTCACATCCAATATAGGAGATAAAAACAGTGTACATAAGTATTTACGTACATGCATGTACATATCATGGAGGAGGTACATTTACAGTTGTATTGAAACCAGTCTTAAGTCACTTGATATACATATAATATGATAAAGTGTCTCAGTGCGATAGTATTCCATGATCTGTTAAGGCATTTTCTGTGACAAATTATTTAAGACTTTTGTCATCATTCACATCGGCTGTTGATCTCATTTCATCCAGTTTATCAAGACAGGAATTGACTCGTCTCGTTTTTGTTTGATTTGAATGCATGGTACATGAAGAAGATGTGCTTATCTTCGGCGAACACTCTTCAGATCCGACGTCTTGGACTGGTGTTAGTTCACAAAAATGACGATCTCCATGGCGAGTGGTCCGACGATTATTTTGCGAGTAACGCATGGAGGGCGACCGTTTCCATTGCTCTTTTTCCATCGCTTGGGGTTGAACTTTATGGACTGTTGATAAATTATAATTAATTGGTGGTAAAGTCTTCCTTCTTTCCAATTCTTGATCCTCAGACTCAGCTGAATCAATTTTTGACCTGTATTCCGATATTACAGTATCAACAGAAATATATCTTTGCCTGATAATTGGAGAAGACACACTTGACTGGCTTACAGCAGTGCCAACACGAACAAAGACTGAATCTATGCTGTTAGTGTCATCACTTGTCAATGATATACCATCGTCAATGATTTTGGATTTCCGCAATAATTCAGAATTTTTTCTGAACATTACACTTTCTAATTGTATCCCACATGAAATGACCGAATCCTTATGCCCAGATTTAGCGTCATCACTTTCAGGAGCGATGGACTGAGAAAGATGTACACTAATATTCATTTCGTTATCGGGTACAAGAAAATTTGGAATGTCGACTTGAACTGGTTGTAGAAAAGAAGGTATTTCTCCATTATTTACAATTTCTTCATCTCTTGGTCTTAACGGGGGCTGGATCAAACGGAAGTTATGATTTCTTGCATAGCTGATCCGGTGTTGGCGATAGAATAACTCAACTATCTGACGCCTGAGACATTTTTTAAATATTAACACATTGCTTGGCTGGAGTAAACAGTATACTCCTGTTATTAAGAAATTTATTCTTAGCCACGAATCATTGTTTTCAAGCAAATACTTTCCAGCTACTTTAAGTGAGAAGGAAACAATTATCATAATGGACAGTGGTGTTTGTAGATTTGCAACTGCCTTTGTTGGTCCCTTTTCATTTGCAACTGATGCTATTCTAGAAAATTCATTCATATGCTCTGCACTTCCAGTGCTTGTCAAATTATTCGGAACCATTTCAAATGCTTGTGTGTTGTTTTGCACCATATATACCGTAGGTGCTATCCGTGTTGCACTCCCAATTTTAAGAACTGCAAATTTGGATACAACTATACACGACAAACAGGGTATAACAATAAAAATCAAACCAAACATCAAGGACATTTCTTCCATATTGACATCGCAGCAAAGAAGCCCAGGATTGAAGCTGTATTGGTCTTTGTTAATTAGAAGCAAGCTTACTACCAATCCTGTGTAACCACAAAAAAAGTTGGATAAAAATACTATATGGCAAAAACTTGCTTAAGTTATTCAAATATAATTTAGAGTTTATATACATTAATTCAGTATCTGAATCTCTTGTACAGCTAAATAATTATCTAGTCATAGTTTATAAGCAAACTAAGCGATTCTTCAAACCTTATTCGAATATTACATTATAACCCGATCGTTGCACACCGACATCCGGTTCGATGCTTACTGCAGTTACCATAGGCAGATTTTGCGATTACTTCCAAGTACTGAATATGGATTGCTGTTGAAAATTTACACTTCAATTTAAGGTACATGTTGGTGCTGACATTTTTGCATGTTTGCATGTTTTGTTACAAATTGGTCGTTCAAAACAAATGTTACACTTTTGGACTTAGCCATTGGTTTCTACAATCGACTTCAATGCAACGACATCGTTTTCCAAAAAAAAAGGAATTCGAGGCTAGTTTAATCATAGTACTTAGATTTTAATTCCCACAACTCAAACAGTTTATTTATTGTTTGATTTCGTCTTGTTTCATAAAAATCATAATAATGATCACTGCAGACAGATTTCCGCGATAGCTAGGTTTTATTTTACGCAAATAATTATAGTCAATCCACGATCCACCTGTTGAATAGATTTAGTTATAAACTTTATCCACATTAAAAGCATTGCATTGGTATTCTTTGAAAGTTCTGATTGGGTAAATAAACATGCATAATCCAGAAATTTACTCCGTGTCGGATGCCCTAAATATTTGTTAAGCAAATTCATAGCCCACAAATGATATGTAAAAAATGGATAAAGAGAAGCATTAACTCTTTATATTAATCAACTTTTGGAAATTCATTTTTATAAAAAAAAAATACTTTTGTTTTAAAAAGGTTTTCCGGTTTTGAAAAATTATTTTGAAATTATTTTTCATATACATGAACATTAAGAAAATTTAATAATATAAACAATATTATTATTAAATTATTAAATAAGAAACTGATTTTTTTAATCAAAGAAAATGCAGGTAATTCATGAAAAATAATGTTAATGTTCTACGAAAATAGTATTGTAACTTAAAGTAATAAAGTTACATATCACTATGTGGTCTTCATTTGTGGTCTAGGTTATACTAGTAATTTTGTCTTTTCGCCTAGACATATGTCATAGTGTTCAGGTATATTACGAGGTGGTGTGTTGTGCTTAAGCGGAGCTGTCATGTGTCCTTGACCTTCAATCTTGACTTAACTTATGGTATTTTATTTATGGGTCATAATTTTGTTGTCTTTCTACCCAGCCGGATGTCATTTGTTTCTGGAGGCGGTTTTGTCTTGTACTATCTCACTATTAATAATATGTGACCTTGACATTTGACTTCAAGGTCAAGTGAAAATTTACAGTGCTTTGTTGTCTCAACCATAAATTTTCCATTTTTTTACCTAGGTGTATGCCCTTTTGCATATTAATGTATCATAACGAGGCACTGCATGGCGTATTATTGTGACCTTGATGTGACTTTCACCTTGATTTGCATCTTCAACTTCCAAACGGTTACGACAAATATACAAGTTAAAGGGCGACATATATTTTAGTTAATTAAAACACTTCTTCCTAGTTGTCAATTACATTTATTCATTCAGTTTTTGAACATGTATAAGAAAAAAGCATAAAATCTTACCGGAAACCGAGAATACTCCAATTATTAATGGTCTCCCACACAAGGATTTAAGTATACTGTATCTGACTTTACTCACTGTAGCATATCTAAAAGTAACAAAAATGTAATATCTTTTGTTTTCTTATAATAATTGTGATTAATATCATTATTTGAAGAGTTTTAATACTCCCGTGTCATTTGCCAATCAATGTCATGGATAAAATTCTGAAAGAGAACCAACTATAAGGGCCATTCTTGTCAACGTTGATTCAAATTCACTAAGTGGTTTCTTACATGAAGGTCTTAGAGTGAATTTTCTTATAAGGTTATATGTAAAACTAAGTTCGCTTGTGGTGACCGTCTTGGATTACCAGCCGGGTCATCAGATACATTTCTGATGGATACCCACCTAAGGACCATTACTTTAAAATTCGGTTCCAATTGGCCTAGTTGTTTCAGACAAGATCTTAAGTAAATTTTCCATAGGGTCCTATGCTTAACTAAGTTTGCCTTTGGCGGTCATCTTGGATGGTGGTCCAGGTCATTGGAGATACTTCTGAAAGAGAACAACTAAAAACGATTCCTACCAATTTTGGTTCAAATTCGCAAAGTGGTTTCTTACATGAAGATCTTGAAGTGAATCTTCTTATAGGGTTATATGTTACACTTAGTGGGTTTCAGGCAAGTAGATCTTTGGGTGAAATTTCCCATAAGGTCCTGTGTTTATCTTAGTTCGCCTATGGCGACCATCTTGGATGACGGCCGGATATCGATATATTTCTGAAAGAGGAATACCTAAAGACCATTCCTGTCAAGATTGGTTCCAATTGGCCGAGTGGTTTCAGAGAAGATTAAAATAATAAAATTTTTCGGACGGACGTAGGTCGCCAACTGATGAAAATAGCTTGCATGGACCTTTATTCGAGGTTTGCTAAAATGTGTTGTTCGTTACTTCATTGTGACAGACTGGTGAATATGCAGACAAATAGAATATATAAAGGAAGAAAAGCTGTTATTAATTTACATCTCTGTTTCTGTGTTTTATCCTGTCTTACCGTTCAATGGAAATTGCAAAAAGCAAAAGAGATGTTGAGGATTGAAACAGGTTCCATAAAAGACCTTGAACTGTACAGATCATCTCATTCTGATACCACGTGGCATCCAACATTGTTATGATTGGTGGTAAAACCATAAAGAGTTCGGTAAGCATAATCGCAACTGTCAGAACATTGAACAGATTTGCTGAAATAAAAACAGGATTTACTTTACTGTAAAAATAAATAAATTTAACAATCTGGACATTAGCTACCTGGTTGAATTTTTTTATTTTTTAATTTTTTTTTTTTGGGGGGGGGGGGGGGGAGGGGGAGTCGACATCGGTGATTCTACAATACTGTTTTAGGCTGTGACTAAAACTCAAATGAATATGGGATTCAATAAAACTTTCAGTTTAGATTTATTTACATGTATATGAAAAACGTTTAAAAAAGTCGTGTCTGTGAAATGTTGCATTCAAAGCATAAGAAAATTTACATATTAAGTAGTGGTTCATTATGTTATGTTATTAAAAAAAATAAAACATATAGTCATTATTTGTTTGTTTTGTGATAAAGCTATCGCTTGGTTTCAAACTCGCAGGTCTTACCTGTCCAAAGTGTTCATCAGTTGTTAATATTAAAAGCGCATATTAAAAAATCAACAATAATGAATATGTTTTTTTATTATTATTATCCCAGCACTTTCGAAGAAACCCTGTCTGTCCGTAAGTCCGTCACACTTTCATGTAACACACACTCCTCGTTCAATCTTAAATTTGTGCATTTTATTTCTATATATTATTGTCAGATACTGTATTGTGATGCGAATGTGGACATTCAAGGCTAACATTTCTAAAATTCGGAATTAAGACTTGTGACGTTAAAGTCTGTTAACTCCTCTTTCATTTCTCAAATTATGTATTTTCTTTCTTTACAGTATTGTTATACAGTATATGTAGATACAAAATCAGGTTTCGCAATTTTGATTTTCAAAATTTGGGGTTGACAAAGGTCAAATTTTTAAAATTCTGAATTTAAGCCTGTGAACTCATCTTATATTTCATAGAATTTTGATTTTCAAAATTTGGGTGCCATAGAGGTCGAATTTCGAAAATTCTGAATTAAAGCTTGTGAAATGGTCCGTGTACAAAGCCGCCAAACATTTTTCAATTTTTATCAAATAATTGAAAAATGAAATTTGCCACTTCCTTTTTCAATTTTCAATTTTAATTTAAAAATTGAAAAACAAAATTTGCAACTTGCTTTTCCATTTTTCAATATTCAATTTTGATTTAAAAATTTAAATATAACATTTGCATCTTACTTTTTCATTTTTAATTTTTTAATTTTGATTTGAAAATTGAAAAATAAAATTTGCAACTTGCATTTTCATTTTTTATTTTTCAATTTTCAGATAAAAAATTGTCTGGCCGCTTTATACTCGGACCTCAAATAAACTCCTTTTTCATTTTTCAATTTACGCGGTTCCTTTCTTTACAGTATTTTCACAAAACATATGTAGATGCGAAATAAAGTTTCGGAATTTTTATTTTCAAAATTTGGAGTTCAAAAAGGTCGAATTTCTAAAATTCTGAATTTAAGCTGGTGCGTAAACTCCTCTTTCATTTTTCAATTTATGTGTTTTATTTCTTTAATTATTTTATATAGTATATTGTAGGTGAGGAGTAAGGTGTAAGAATTTTTATTTTCAAAAGTCGGGGCCCACAGGGGTCGAATTTCGAAAATTGTTAACTTAAGCTTGTGACCTAATCTCCTTTTACATTTTTCAATTTATGCATTTCATTTCTTCACAGTATTGTCACACAATATTTAAATTCGTAATAAAGTTTTAAAAAGAAGTAGGGCCATTTTCGCCTGCATTTATTTCAGTTCTAGGGCCATTTTCAAAAAGTCGCCTGAAGCTCTTCCACATTTCTGTGGACATGTTCTGGAATGTAGCCTCTAAAGATTTGCTAATAATAACTAACAAATCTGTTACCATGCCCGAATATCGCTTTTGGATACAGTTTTAACATAAATTTGCTTAATTAACGTCTTCAGGGCACATTTTCAACGTGAAGGACACTCAGAACTAAAACAAATTTTTTGCTGTAAGTCACCTTATTTATCTCCTTTTCAATGACACCAGAATGGTTTTGGTTCTGAATTCTCCTTGGCGATATTCCAAAAAGTGGTGAAAACTGATCCAAAAAGCCTTTATACACGACTTTTGAGGGTAGAAAATTTGAACTTATACATGATTAAGCACAAGATTTTTTTATGTTAACATAAAAACGCATTGCATACAATTGTTTACGATAAAAAGTAGGTAAATATTTAGGATTAAAAAAATCAATTGTTAGGAGTGAAACAAATACAGGGAGAAATGGCACTACTTTTTTGGGCTTCACAAAGGTCAAATTTGTAAAATTGCGAATTTAGGATTGTGACCAGAACTCATCTTTCATATTTTAATTTATGCATATTATTTCTTTACAGTATTGTCATCTACCATATGTATATACACATTTTTATTTTCTAAATTTGAAGCCCATAGCTATCGAAGAATTGTGCCCAAATTTCTAACTCATGTTTCAATTTAAGGATGCTCGCTGGTCATGTTTTGGTCTTTTTGTCATATTTTCGGAATCCTCGGGTTTTATCCATTTCTTAAACATAAAATTTTTTGCCCATAAACCCCCACTTTTTCTTTTATAAGTCAATCATATATACCTTAAAATGGTATTTGACAAAATTTTATGAAATCCTTTTTATTTGTTCATACATCTTTGAGAGACTGAAGTTATCAATGCAAAGACAATGAAAAATCCAGAGAAAACCCGTTTCATGCAAATTTTCAAGGCCTTATAGCTCTAAAATGAGCACATGAACCTTTATTTTTTTCTTGCTTATTTGTTCACTAATCATATGTTCTCTTAAACTAAAACACCTATTTCAAATCCTATTTATTTCCTTTTAGACCAGCAATCATCCTTAAGCATTTTATTTCTATACAGTATTGTCACAAACAAACGTCAAATGTGCAATAAGCCTAAGAATTTTGATTTTTCTAAAGTTGGTGCCAAGAGGGGTTGAATTTCGAAAATGGTGAATTTAATCTTGTGACCTTAACTTTTTCATTTTTTATTTAATTTAGTGATTTAATTTCTTCACCTGATGATTGTATAACATCTGTTGTTACATAAATGACTGAACTTTCTTTGATCTTTTTCGAAAATAATTTGTTTATTTCTGGTGAATGTACAAAAAGCATGTTATAATATGCAGATCTTAATTTTATACCATAATTCCAGGTTTAAGCTTTTTTTTAGTTGGGGTTTAACGCCGTTTTCAGCACATTTTGGCCATTTCGCGGCGGCCAGTTTTTATTGTGGAGGAAGCCGGAGTACCCGGAGAGAACCACCGACCTTCGGTAGGAAAATTGGCAATCCTTGTCAATTAAGATCGGAATCGAACACACCCCGCCACAGGTGAGATTCGAACTCACAACCCCAGCGTTGACAGGCTAGTGATCAGTAGTAGTCATGACGAACTACCTAGACCACTCGGCCACCGAGGCCCCAGGTTTAAGCTCAGAAATACATTGTATTATATATACAGAATGGGTGGAGCTTAAGCTATGGTATATAAACAATATGAACAAGAAGCTCCACCTCCCACAAAGCCAACAAACGCCACTGAGCCAATGAAAACTTACAGCATTTTTAATTGGCATTGTGTTAAATGTAGAGTGGAGTGTGGAGTCTTGGTTATTTTTAAAATCATGTATTACTGATTTATCAAAAAGTAACAATGTATGTACGTCAAACTCTTTGCCTTAATATTTGTCAAATAGGTGGGTATGTTTTATATATTATTTTATGTTAACCATGGCATGATTCTAATCTTGACAGGTATAGATTACTACAAAATTTCGGTGTTTTATTTTATTAATGTGTGAAAAGGACATTACATAATATTATCAAATCTATAGTCCGTTTCATTTATCTTGGTAAAATAAAAAAAAAGAAGAAAAGCATGCAATTTCCATCAGAAATACTCGAGATGGTTTTAAAAAATCATAAACTTTACTTTTCAGACATCATACCATAAACATTTTTTCAGATTTTAAAAAAATGAAGTAAATCAAATCAAATCAAATTTAAAGTAAAATGAATGAAGTACTGAAATAAATACATTATACTTGGAACGTACTACTTGGAAGGTAAAGTCTAAATACATATCAAAATAGAAAATATGATAAATCAGATGTGACTGTAATGTGACAAACCAGTTATTAAAGTACACAAATGTATTCCAGTTTCCTCTAAAAGGTTAATATGTTGGGGTGAAAGCTGATTTTTTACTTCACTATGTATCACAACATTCTTCATTTCAAAATAAGGGCATATTCGCCTAGCACAATCTTTGTTGAGATGAAAATATGTATTTTGAAATTGTAGAGACGTTTTAATCTGTTTTGTTTTTTGGACTAGTATATGTGCAATTTTCAAAACGTTTCAAAAACAAATCATGTGGTGGAACCCTTTGTCTTTGTCAAAAATGTTGGCCACATCCTAACATTTTTAATGAGCCCGTGAAAAAAGGTGAGATGATATGGTTGAGCTGTTTCATCTTGATAGCTGTTTTACAATATGCCAACTATGAATTCCATATTGTGCAGTTGATGTCAAATCTGTCAACACTACCGGTACTGGGTTAGGTATCATTTACAGGTGATCATAATTCATTCATCAGTATTTTGATTAAAAAGTGATAATTTTTAATTTTATTTTGAAGGTTTTGTAAATATCAAATACTTGCCCTATAAATAGCAAGTAATGTTAATTAGTATGTCCAAATATTCAATCTTGGTGGAAATTCTAACCCACGAGCATGTAAGTGCATTATCATAATCATTACATCGGGTCAGCAACAGAATATTGTTGATAAATGGTTTTCTTGTAAGTTTAGATGATACAAATTTCTTATTTACCTCCGAATTACTTTGTATCATTTGAGAACAGTTTTTCATGGCGGCAAGCCTTAGTGATTTTTATATTAAGATATATATATATGCAAAAATTTTAGAAATTTACAGATTTGGATCATTTTTTTTTCATTACAAATATTAAGATTTTCATAATGTTACAAACTGCACTTTAACTCCAGACTTCAAACTCCCAACCCCAGACTACACTCTACATTTTACACAATGCCTTTCTATTTAAGCCTCGCAAGACACTGAAAATAACTGTCACCTCATTGGCTAGTTGAAAGTTCAAAGGTTAAAAGGAAACATGTCAATCAGTTTCATTTCTGTCACAAGTCATTTATACCATGGTTTACTCGTTAACATATTTAAAGAACCTTTCGCAAGCGGTCGTTTCATTAAATATGTTAACTCTAAAAAGCAAAGGTATAAATAGTACATAATGGACAATAAGGTTTTAGATTTTTGGCAACAACAATTTTTTTTATTATTTTGAGTAAGTTTCCCAACTAATGTACGCGTGCAGGGATCTGTGTCGATTTCGACAGTAGATTTCTAGTTATTTTAGGGTCAAAGGGTAGTGACAAACCAACGCGATTGCTGTCATTTGTAAAATATATGGTTGTTTTATTAATTGTCAGCTAATCATACAGTTCAGGATTGTTTCAGATAAAGATAGGCTTCACATAAATTAAAGATCACTTGTGTTTGTTTAAAGCATGCAACACTCCTAAAAATTATGAAATCTATATGTCATATGTAAAATCTATAATTGATTATAGATTCAGATTGGGATTCTCACATCGTACATCACACATATTAGTAAAACATTATAGTCATTATAAAAATATTCATAAAATATACACATAAATAAAACTAATACAGCAATGTGAAAACCACTTTTTATAGAGTTATGAGAGACTGTAAAGTACATTTTGTGCTTTAAAAAACAAAAAGTGATCTTTTATCACAAATCAATAAATTAGCAGATACTTTCACTCCTATTTAAATTAACACCTTTCTCTAAATAAATCCAATAAAGCAGACGTTCTTTTAGAGTGTAAACGAAAAGTCAATTTCATTTACGACAAATAACACCGGAAATCATGATACAAAAGCCACTGAATATTTTTTTCAATTATTATTTAGTCATTTCTTTCTGTCATCTAATATCTCGTCCTGTATTTGGGTCTGTCTATTGCACGGAATGCTGATAGGTATGTTTCTAACATACGATGGTGCATAGGTGACAAACATTCTGTATAATTGTATAGCAAATTTTTTAAATATACAAATATACATTTTTCACAAACTGTAATTGTATAGCAAATATGATCAAATCTATTTTTAAATATACAATTATAGTCAAAATATTTATGTTAGATGTACAATTATACACTTGCTATGTCAAGTACCCTGTCATGTTTTTATATTCTTATCAATTTTCTCTTCAGTGACCAATTGTAAGTTATCGTGATGTAAGGGACGAGATCAAAAGTTCAATGTAGGATAAAAAACTTAATTCACATAGTTTTTTCACTGACCCCCCACCCCCCCCCCCCCCCCCTCTTAACTTAATTTGGGAAAAATTGATTGACCAATATGGGCATATGCTTTGAGTATACTTTTTGTATCATGGGTCCTGTTTTTCCTCACCAATGTATGTTTGTTCTGTATTTTGACTTGGACATCGCTTGAATCCGTATTTTTCAATCCGAAAATCGATGTCGGATAACAAAACTTGCAGAGATTTTTACCCCCCACCCCTAAACTATTTGAATTAAGTTTTTTATCCGACATTGAACTTTTGATCTCGTCCCTAATTCGTGAAACAAAATGAACATGAGGAATGAGTTTTGCTGCAGAAATAAAATCCTTAACTAGAATAACAATTTTTTACTACAAAATTATATATTAATTTATTTCTTAAAACATTGTTGATTTAAATAATTTCATTTGTTGGACAAACACATGCCAAATATTTGTTCTTATGAGTAAATTTCTGTACTTTGATTATTGCTGATAACACACTTGCGCTAAACTGAGACTACTATAACACATGTTATAGTAGTCTCAGCGCTAAACTTGTTTATTTTTTAACTAACTGGACCCGGTTGTTCAACTCATTCAACCGACTGTTAAATTTAACCTCTGGTTAAACGTAGTGATATTCTATATGATTTAACCCTCTTTTAAATTTAACCTTGGGTTAAATAAGTTGAACAACTGGGCCCTGTATGTAGCAGACGATATTTACAGACCTACATTGTTAGAATTCTGATGAGGAGAAAAGTTTCTATACCCTATCGCAATATGAATGATTATACAACCTATCAACATTTGGCGTCTGCAAATTATAAGTGTCAATTATGTGTAAATCTTTTGTTTTACCGAAATGCGCTGCAACATAATATACAAAAGACTATAGAATCCCATTCCCTGCCATTTAATAAAATAAATAAAATGATATGATTTGAGGTAACAGTTAAACTAACTGATATATATGGAAATTATTATTATATTTTTATTTGAAAGCACTCTGTAACTTGGTATCAAGGTTGTATAATCCTCCCTTTCTTCTATTTGCTTTTATCTTGCATAATTTTTTGAAAATTTTATAATTGTGTAGCTAAAAGAAATAAAATTTCACTGTACAATTATACAGTTTTTGAAAAGTGTATAGCGTAAATTGTTAAAATAAAACTATACAATTATACATATTTAAAAAGTGTATTTATGTATGTCACTTTTATATTACTCCTTGAAAAACCTCAGAGGTTATCCGGGAGTCATATCGCAAGGTATGGTGCTGCATTATAACGCCTTAGCCTTGATAATATAAATTCTTAATTTATATGATATTGATACGATAATTAAAAATTATTGGTCTCAATTAATATAAAAGAAATAATAGTAGACTTTTAATTTTCATGTTTTGATAAACAGTGGAAAAAAAACATTATTAAAACTGAGGAAAGGAGGCTCTTCACTGTTTTGATATTACTAAAAAAATCATTAAGTACACGGTTGTATGAATTACCATAACCTAAATGAGTTTATTTGTTTCCAATAAAAGTTTGTACTTTTAACTGAATTTGAGTTAATTATTAATGACCTACCTCCGTAAAGGGAAATTTTGTTTTACTGTGCTATGTTCTTTCAAGCATTGTGTTGAATAATATGTGAGTTACAGGCATTCGTAAAAAAAAGGAATTAAAATGTATTTAGAAATTACCTGTCGTGCTTTGAATCCCCTTCTTGCAAATGCAATATAAATAGCGCACATTTCCTGATTCAGCCGTTACAAATGCCAAACACAGAAATATACCAAGTAATATATCTAGAAGCTCAAACTGAAAAATAAATATACAAATCTGTTAAGGTGATTTCATACAATGATAACAATATATTTGTTCTACCAAATACATTAATAATTTATACAGAACTTTATGAATAAGTACAGATAAACAGAATTTTATGAATAAGTACAGATAAACAGAATTTTATGAATAAGTTCAGATAATTATAATCATCTGCATTACCTCAATTTCGTCTGATTCGTTTAGCTCCGTCTTGTTCATCCTGAAGCCTGAGAATAATTTCTCTGTGAAAATTTATAAAATGCAAATTACTTTTGTCACGTCATACGTAACCATTTGTCACGTCATAGGTAACCTTTTGTCACCTCGTAGGTAACCTTTTGAATCAATATAATACATTTTTTATGTAAATTTTGATTCAGAAGATGTGTAAATTTCGTCTCGATTTACGGCTCATCAGATGTGCTCAAGGACTACAATAAAAAATGACCTCAAGTTATAACGTTGACATTGAGATTGATCAAATGGCTTAAATCTGGCTACGATAGAAACCCTATTAAACTTAAGATTTGTCTGTGAACCACCATCGATTAAGCATGCCTTTGTCAAGTTCAAATGTTCTCACTTTGTTTGAGGAAATCTATTACAGATTCGGCAATGATCTGTCGGAGACGATGCAGAGTTATAACTTGGTCTAGACTAACAATGAACGGTGCAGAGTTATGACTTAGTCTTCACTAATATAAACTGTGAAGAGTTATGATTTAGTCTAAACTAATATAAACGGTGCAGAGCTAGGACTTAGTCTTAAAAAAACATTAACGGTGCAGAGTTATGACTTCGTCAAAACTAACATAAAACGGTACAGAGTTATGACTTATTATAAACTAACATAAACGGAGCATAGTTATGACTTAGTCTTCACTATTATAAACGGTGCAGAATTATGACTTATTCTTTAAAAAAAACAGAAACGGTGCAGTTATGACTTAGTCTAAACTAGCAAACAGTGAAGAGTTGTGACTAGGTCTTAACTAGCATAAACGGTGCAGAGTTATGCCTTAGTCTAAACTAAAATAAACGGTGCAGAGTTATGACATGGTCTAAACTAACATAAACGGTGCAGAGTTATGCCTTAGTCTAAACTAACATAAACAGTGAAGAGTTATGACTTAGTCTTAACTAGCAGAAACGGTGAAGAGTTATGACTTAGTCTTAAATAACATAAACTGTGCAGAGTTATGACTTTATCTTAACTAGCATAAACGGCGAGGACTTAAGACTAAGTCTCATCTAGCATAAACGGTTCAGACTTATGACATAGTCTAAACTAAAATAGACGGCGCAGAGTTATGACTTGGTCTAAACTAACATAAACAGTGCAGAGTTATACTTAGTCTAAACTAACATAAACGCTGAAGGGTTATAACTTAATATTTAAGCATAATCGGTGAAGAGTTATGACTTAGTCTTAACTAACTTTAACCGTGAAGAGTTATGACTTAGTCTTAACTAGCATAAACGGTGCATAGTTATGACTTATTATTTTTTTTTTCGCATAAACGGTGCAGAAATATGACTTAGTCTAAAGTAACATATACGGTGCAGAAATATGACTTAGTCTAAAGTAACATAAACAGTGAAGAGCTATGACTTAGTCTTAACTAACATAAACTGTGCATAGTTATGACTTGGTCTAAACTAACATAAGCGGTGCAGAGGTATCACTTGGTCTAAACTAACATAAACGGTGCAGAGTTATGACTTAGTCTTAAGTAACATAAACGGTGAAGAGTTATGACTTAATCTTTAAGCATAATTGGTGAAGAGTTATGACTTAGTCTTAACTAACTTTAACCGTGAAGAGTTATGACTTAGTCTTAATTAACTTTAACCGTGAAGATTTGTGACTTAGTCTTAACTAGCATAAACGGTGCATAGTTATGACTTTTTTTTCATTTTTTAAAGCTAATGCCCACCCCATCCCCGTTCCCGTTATCATACAAGTCAAATAGCTATCACCAAAAACCGATGTATACCCCTTTATTACCAGAAATAACTTTAAAAATACAACTCTTCAAGTATCAGTTTACGTTTATACAGAAGTGGTACAGCTACTCCATCATGGCCAACAACATTCTTTACACTTTATATTGGCTGAAAATGTACAGTTCTATAAAACCTTAGATGTTTGCCTCTTTATCCTTAAGGTGATATCTAGTCCATTCCTCATTCACAACTGAAGTAGAAGTTGACATATCTAATTCATCGATGCTTTCAAAATAAAACTGGCAACAGCAGATACACATACCTTGTCATTTGTAGAAATAAATCATACTTTATAAAAACCACTCTAATTCTAACAAAAAATTTACAGAGGACGAAATTGTCCTGATGATTGAATTTTTGATCGACAACATATTTGTTCAATTTAGTGGACGTGTTTTCCAACAGACTATCGGAAATCCTATGGGCACTAATTGTGCGCCATTCCTGGCCGACTTGTTCCCTACTCATATGAGGCAGATTTCCTAAACGGGCTTCATAGGGAAAAACAGAAGAATTTAGCCCGTACCTTTAATTTCAGCTTGCGCTTTATAGATAATATTTTATCACTCAACAAATCACGTTTTGTGACTTTTTTGCATCTCATCTATACCAACGAGCTCGAAATTAAGGGTACCACAGACACTGCCAAGTCTGCATCTTATCTTGACCTTCAGCTCGAAATTGACACCAGAGGAAGGCTGAGTACAAAACTTTACGACAAACGGGATGACCCTCAACTTCCCATTTTTCAACGGCAATATTCCAGAAGCGCCGACGTATAGAGTGTATATTTCACAACTCATACGTTATTCTAGAGCTTGTGACATATGCATTGACTTCCTGGACAGAGCCCGGCTCCTGAAAGAAAAGTTGTTCAAATAGAGTTATGTTGCTCCTAAGTTGCAGTCATCCTTATTAATGTTTTATGGACGTCATCATGGCTTGATTGACAGGTATGAAAAAACTGTTTCGCAGATGAAAATGGACCTGTTCTATTCGTCTTGTCCCTTCCTCATAGGCAGCATTGCAATGGGCAACATGG
This sequence comes from Mytilisepta virgata, assembly GCA_028015205.1. Lineage (NCBI taxonomy): Eukaryota > Metazoa > Mollusca > Bivalvia > Mytilida > Mytilidae > Mytilisepta > Mytilisepta virgata. The sequence goes on along the minus strand of CM051519.1, from coordinate 95,332,672 downwards.
TGTGTGTCCTACAGGAAGCAGAGACTACTTACTCTTCCCGAGCACCTGAGACTACCGCCGGTTTTTTTGGTGGCGTCCATGTTGTTCATATGTTTTTAGTTTTTAATTGTATTGTTTTGATCTTGTCCTCGTTGTTCTCCGATCGAGTTTGTCAGTTATTTTCGATTTTCCCTTCCTTCGAATATTCCTTTGGTATTTCTTGACTTTAGTAGTCCTAACCTGACAATCTCAAGGTTTTCTTAGTGTATAAACAATGAAGTAGTAAATCATTTCCTCTGTTTCCTTCACTCATAAAAATTGATATGAACATGTACATGTAGTGCCCACTTAAATTCTGTCAATCATCCCATCAGATAAAACACAGTAAGATTTCAACAGAAGAAGATCGGATTGTGTAGTTAAATTAACAAAATGGTAAGCATATTAATTTTTAAAAACCATATGTTTTTAATTATGGATTTATTGATTACCTTTGATAATTACGAGCTACGTGTGTGTTTCTCATACTTTTTAACACTGCACATAGAACGTGCATTGCGCTGATCATATTTCATACGCCTTGAAAGGAGCGTGTTTGTATTACGATAATGAAAACTAAATCAAGGATTTAAATGAAACAAAATTTCAACAGGTAAGAAATAAAATTATAGATACATGGTTTATCACTACAATTGAAGACAGTAACAACTATATATATAATAAAAATTTTAAAGAATTTTTTCAGTTTACCCTGAAAAGCATCATAATCGTAATGTTTTGATAATATACGAACATCTTTAAATTGCATTTAATAATAAAAAATTCCTCAAAATTAATTTAAGCAAAGGGTTATGTATTAGGAAGTTGCATATAGAGATTTGCAAAATCATTCAGTGTACTTTGGGTTATGTATTAGGAAGTTGCATATAGAGATTTGCAAAATCATTCAGTGTACTTTGCTGTAGAGGATAATATCTAAGAAGAATATCCACTATAAAGCTTAGTGATCCCTGCATTAACTGAAAGTAAAAAACATAAAACATTGTTTTCCATCGATATGATCTAAGTAATATTCAATTAAAAAAATAAATAAATGAACCCATTAAAAAGGTTTAGGTCACAATCTTAAAATTACAATTTTCAAGATCCACAAGTTCTGAAATCAAATTCTAAAACCTTATTGTGCATCTACATCTTTTGTATGACAGTACTATATAGAATTCATGACTACTACTGATCACTGTGTTCGACTCCGATCTTAATTGACAAGGATTGCAAATTTTCCTACCGAAGATCAGTGGTTCTCTCCGGGTACTCCGGCTTCCTCCAACAATAAAAACTGGCCGCCGCGAAATAGCCAAATGTGCTGAAAACGGCTTAAAACCCCAACTAAACAAACAAACAAACTATATAGAGTTATAATCCATAAATATTGCAAAATGAAAGAAGAGTTAGGTCACGAGCTGAAAGTCACTATTTTCTAAGTTATACACCTGTGGGTTCCAAATTTAGAAATCTACAGGTGGTATGCAACCATTCTTGGAAATTAAATTACTAAACCCAAAAGTGAAGGAGGTGTTAATAAAAAAGTGTGACGGACGAAAATTTATTCAGTTTTTAGCGCCGGTGCTGGCATATGCATCACCGACAACACCTCCAAAATATGTGAAAATCCTTGTAGAAGATATTCTTTATTTTTAGTACATATTGTAACATTCGCATTCCAGTCATAAACATATCTATAAATATTAATATTGTAAGGAATTTATGTAGTGTTAATCCTTGTAGAAAGACAAAATAGTTTGTTTTCTCTGGAACTCCGTCTGGTGGTGAGGGGTATGTTGAACATTCGTGTACTAAATAAAGTTTTTATTATTCGGTCATAGTTGGTTTTTTTTCCAGATTGTTTTAACGAATGTTAATTTTTTTCCCTGCTCTTAATTTTGATAATATTGACAAATGTATTGAGTTTTGTTTGGAAATATACAACCCATCTTAGAATTGTTGCTGAAATCTTTCTATTTCTGAAATAATACATTGGAAAACGGAGACGTTAACTCTTTTAATAAATTTAAACAATCCTTGATTTGAATAGTTAAGACAAGGTTCGTTCGTTTTTTTTTTTTTTTTTTTTTTTTTTTTTTTTTTTTCACCGTATTAACATATCACATTTCTTTTTTTTAAATGTTTTATCCGTGGGAGAAAAATTAATCTTAAACATGTTAAATGTGTTATAGTGATTTATACATGTTAGATGTGTTTTTGTGATTTATACATGTTAAATGTGTTTTAGTGATTTATGCATGTTACATTCGCAAAACCAACAAGACAAAATTAGATACAAAGAGAATGTACATAATGACTAAGCAACATAGGGAATTAAGCATAATTGAATATTATATCACATATCAGTCATACACAAGAGAAAGTAACTGATGTTGTTAGACCATAAAATCTATGTATGTGGACTTGTGCCAAACAGTTGTCACTAAGAGCAGATACGTTGATTATCAATATTTTTTATTCAAAATAGTACGGATTCACCAAAGTGTGTTCAAAGTTCCAAGTTCCCATGTTTTAAACTTCGCTAGAATGACTGTTCAAAACATTTTAAAAACAAATACATTGTTGTAAAAACTGTCAGACATTTCCCAAATATTTTCATTTTCATCTTAAATTTTCAAATGATAATTAGACTTGTTAGATTGGACAAAATCCAGAGGCTGGTATAACACTTTCCACCTTTATATTCTTTTCAGAAACTGAGAGAAATTAAATCTTTCTGTAGTTGCATTTTGGTATCATATAAACCTTCGAAGAATTAAAATTAATGCAATCTTCAATCTTAGGGATGAGATCAAAAGTTCAATGTAAGATAAAAAAAAAAACTTAATTCCCATAGTTTTTTCACTGCCCCCCCCCCCCCCTCCTCTTAACTTAATATGGGAAAAAATGATTGACCAATATGGGCATATGCTTTCAGAGTATACTTTTTGTATCATGGGTCATGTTTTTCCTCAACAATGTATGTACGATGGCTATTATTTGCTTTAAAAGTCCAAACATATGTTGGGACCGAACTTGAATCCGTATTTTTCAATCCGAAAATCGATGTGGGATAACAAAACTTGCAGCGATGTTTACCCCCACCCCAAACTATTTGAATTAAGTTTTTTTATCCTAAATTGAACTTTTGATCTCGTCCCTTACTAATACCAGAAAAACGTGTATATATATATATATATATATATATATATATATATATATATATATATATAACGCGATTATTTGATGAAGATCAATCTTACAATACAATTATAGTTTAAAATTGTACGTTAATGTGTTCATGTTTCAAGGTGTGAAGTTGGGAATTTTGGGATTTGGGGGCGCATTCTAGGGACTCCCAATATACTACTATCTGTCAAGCTATCTTTCTAAAGATCCGAGAGCAACTAACCAAACTGAGGTTTTATTTTTTTAGACCTGTATCAGATGACCATGCCCTTCATCCATAAGTCACAATATTTTAAAAGTACAAAAACTGTATATCCGGTCATTGATATCAGCCGAATTTTGCTCAACATTCGGCTGGAGTGCCATGCAAAATATGAATTACAATTCGTGCGCACGAGTTACTAACTTGAGCGCACGAGTTTCATAACTTGAGTGTACTAGTTAATGCTGGTTATATCGGGATATAGGTAAATAGGGGAGCGGGGGAGGGGTAATCCATTTGTGAGCTGTACTCACAGTAATTCTAGTTTTTGTCGAGCCTGCGACTTTAGTCGCAGAAAGCTCGACATAGGGATAGTGATCCGGCGGCGGCGGCGTTAACTCACTACTTAAAAGCTTTATATTTTAGAAGGTGGAAGACCTGGATGGTTTATACTTTGTATATAGATGCCTTATGTTACGAAGTTTCCGTCTGTCATATGTACATTGTCCTTGTCCTCATTTTCATGGTTCAGTGACTACTTGAAAAAACTTAAAGTTATGATTTTTTGTAATGTTAATTTCTTTCTTATTATGAGTAATAAACTATATTTGGTATGTGCGTATCTTACAAGGTCCTCATCTCCGTCAGACCGTTTTCAAATGACCTCGACCCAATTTTAAGGATCAGTGAACAAGGTTAAGTTTTGGTGTTCAAGTCCATATCTCAGATACTATAAGCAATAGGTATAGTATATTTGGTGTATGGAAGGATTGTAAGGTGTACATGTCCAACTGGCAGGTGTCATCTGACCTTGACCTCATTTTCATGGTTCAGTGGTTATAGTTAAGTTTTTGTGTTTTGGTCTGTTTTTCGAATACTGTATGCAATAGGTCTACTATATTTGGTGTATGTAAGGATTGTAAGGTGTACATGTCCAACTGGCAGGTGTCATCTGACCTTGACCTCATTTTCATGGTTCAGTGGTTATAGTTAAGTTTTTGTGTTTTGGCCTGTTTTTCGAATACTGTATGCAATAGGTCTACTATATTTGGTGTATGAAATGATTGTAAGGTCTGCATGTCCAACTGACGTGTCATCTGACCTTGACCTCATTTTCATGGTTCAGTGGTTATAGCTAAGTTTTTGTGTTTTGCTCTGTTTTTTGAATACTGATAGCATTTACTTTTATTAGAAATACACGACAGGCGAGACATTTTTGTGTGTCCACTCTTGTTGAATTAAGTTTTCTTTGTTTTAGGTATTCGAAGGACTTTAAGTAAGTTCAGCAAACACAGAGATTTGTTAAAAGTCTTGTGAATTAAATTTTAAAAGTTTTCAGTTTTGAAAAGAAAAGTATTTGAATTATTTTAGTTTATACAGATAGGTACATGCATGTTTATGTATTCAACTGAACAGTTTATATATAAGTGCTGAATATGATATATTGGTATGGATAGATCTGTGAAATGGCGTGTCAATTGCATCACAACTTTTCAATTTTGGACAGTCAAAATATAACGTTAAGGTGTTCAGGACAGCCCATTTCCACATTTGTTTTTTAGAATTTAAGAATGACCTAGTTATTCGCAGAGGTGATTTAACTTTTTTAATCTATATGTGTTCTTTCTTCTTTAGTTTATGAAATAAACCTTTAAAGCCCTGACTAAATCAATAAAGGACAATAACTCCTATAAGTTGTTGTACAACACAAACGAAATAGAAATTTTAGTAGGACTTCTAATAAACCTCTTTGTATTTTATCAATTATTTTTTCAAAATAAAGGGTAAAGTTGTAAATGTTTGAAACCAATTTGTCTATATATTTTAAATTTCTTACACCGGACAGAGAAACGCCAAGTGGTGACAGTAGATCGTGGTTGAGCTAAATGTACCCAAATAATTATAGTTTCTTTTGTGACCTTGGAAATCCATAGTCTACTTGATCTCGATAATTACAAGTCCTAGCTATGTATCAAGTTAATTAATCCAAAGATGGTGAGCTCAGAATGTTCATAAAAATGTTTTGGACAAACTGATGGATGGACAATTATTGCATTATTGTATTCTTTTCACAACTTCCTTCATCAATGGATCATAGTTTGACTACACATTATAACTTTATTTTAATTAAAAAGACACTTTTAAAGCTTATTTTAGCTTGTATTTCTACCCAAAAGGTTTAAAATTTACTAACATAGCAAAATAAAACGCTTCATCGAACGCAGCTGAATACAATCGCAAAAAGTTTGATATTGCATGACCTAAAAGTCAGTTCTAAAAAAAAAACCATCAGAATATCAATTCACTTTTACATTGATGAAAATGCACCTTTTTTTGTCCTAACTATCGCACGGATACCAAGCGTTCACGAACGACGACGCGGACAACGTCATACCAATATAAGATATTCAACAAATGTGCAGTCATCTAAAAACTGGTCAATTGATAACCATGTACCTATCTGTATAAACTCAAATAATTCAAATACTTTTCTTTTGACAACTGAGAACTCTAAAAATTCAATTCACAAGACTTTAACAAATCTCTGTGTTTGCTGAACTTTCAGAACAACATTAAGTTAACGTCCCTTGAATACTTACAATAAAGAAAACTGAAATCGAAAACTAGAACTATTGTGAGCACAGCTCACAATTGGATTCATCCCCCCTTCCCCTATTTACCTATATCTCCACATAACAGCTTTATAATAAGAACTCGTGCGCTCAAGTTAGTAACTCGTGTGCTCAAGTTATGAAACTCGTGTGTTCAAGTTAATACATCGTGCGGTCAAATTATGAAACTTGTGCGCTCAAGTTATTAAACTCATGCGCTCAAGTCAGTAACTCGTGCGCTATATTTATGAAACTCATGCGCTCAAGTTAGTAACTCGTTTGCACGAGTTGTAATTTATTTTTTGCATGGCACTCCAGAGCTTCCGTAGCTTCCGTAGAAACCATTAAGCCGTTTACAGCAAACCAGGCAGTAATAGTTCTTAGGTTATCAACTTCCAATGTTATATTTGATGACCATATTGGCATACTTGCATGGTTTCCACATCCGAACATGCTTTAACAATGCACTCTAGAGTGAAATTTTATGAAACGACCAAGCCGATTGGCAGAATACCAAATTCTATCAGAATTCCATTTGACGACCCCGTACGCCATGCAGCAATGCCGAATTAGTTTAATATATAATGCATGTATTGTTTTGGTCTTCTCTTCGTTATTCTCCGGGGTTTGACAGTTGTTTCGATTTATCCCTCCGATCCTTGCTGAATTTACATATATACAGAATTTACTAGAAACTTTTGGTTAGAAGTATATTTTTTTGTTTTGTTTTGAAAACATCTTGACAGTTAAATCAGATTTGGCAGCAATTTTCTTTTCCTATGTAGCAAGTGGAAGTGATCTTGGTACGGGGCGCCGAATGGGACTTGAACTTTTTGTAATCAAAATCAATTTTGTGTACACAAAATTCAATTCTGTCATAACAAAATCTTACAAAACTGTGATACAGACTTATTTTATGAGAACTTCAATTTGTAATGAAAAAATTCATTTTTGTAGACAAAATTCATTTTTGTCATGACAAAATTCAATTTTGTCAAATAGGTATTCAAATATAAACTTATTTGCATACAAAATTGAGTTTTGTTAAACAGAAGTGAAAATTTAACACAAAAGTCAATTTTGTGTCACAAAAGTCATTTTTGTCACAAAAGCTATCACCTTCAACCTGCGAGACCCGCGGTTACTATTTCCAATGAGAGGCCTTCTTACAAAATCGTGATGAGAAAATTCATTTGCATACAAAATTGACTTTTGTGACAAAAATTACTTTTGTGACACAAAATTGACTTTTGTGACACAAAATGACTTTTGTGTTAAGTTTTCACTTCTGTTTAACAAAACTCAATTTTGTCTACACAAAAATAAACACAAAATTGAATTTTGAAAAAAATCTCAATTTTGTATGCAAATTATTTCATAGAATCCAAACTCAACTAATTTGCATGCAAAATTGACTTTTGTCGCCCAATTTTCAAATTAGGTAACAAAGTAAAGTCTGTGATACAAAAATGAATTTTGTCACGACAAAAGTAACTTTTGTCCACTGAAAGATAATTTTGTATGACAATATTTAAATTTGTAGTATGCTACAAATTTTGTTAAACTGAACTCATTTTTGTTGAACAAAACTCACTTTTGTCCGTACAAAATTTAATTTTGAGTTCAAACCAACAAGAGTCCCATTCGGCGCCTCGTACATGGATCCAGCTGGAAAATTAATTCCGAGTGCGCGTTTTTTTTTTTTTTTTTTTTCTTTTTTCTTTTTTTTTTCTAAATATACATGTATTTTATCCCAGATTACTTTCAATCCTCATTTTTTAACTATATTTTTTGGTCTGTCTTTTTTCAAATTCCCTTCTTCTCTCCTTAAAAATCAAATGCTTGTGAGCTTTTCTTTAAAACAAAGTGGATGTAGATTATCTGAGAATTATAGGTTTTAGGTTTTTAGTCAATGAAGTCGGTTTTAAACACAGCTTTTCGGTATTTCATTGTCCGTTTTTATAAAGTGAGCACATATTTAATATATATAATCCAACTTACTTAAACACAGAAATACTTCCTATGTCATAGTCATATGTTAATTTTTTTTTCAGGAGTCAGAGGGAAATCAGAACGATCAAAGAGACACTACGGACCAAAAAGAAGATACAAATAACTCAAGCGAATCGACAGAAGAAACACCAGCTCCTCCAAAAATGCCTCTGGGACCATTAAAGATTTGTGTTTGTGGGAGTGATAGTGGGGCTCATTGCATGGCTGGAATTGCTGCATCACAACCAGATGTTGAAGTTCGCGTACTTGCACTTCATGAGGAAGACGCCAAATGTTGGAACAAAGAATTAATGGAAAATGATTTTGTTGTTGTTATCAACGAGAGGAATGGTTCCACAAGGGAAGTAAAAGCAAAACCGAAATTTGTGACAAAGGATCCGGAAGAGGCGATTGCTGGTAGTGACTTTATATTGATGGCTGTGCAACCTTCTTCTCATGAGATGTATTTCAAAGCAATGGAACCCTTTATCGGTAAAAATACCTTACTCGTGGGTCTACCTGGTATGCCTGGATTTGAATATCAATGTAGGGATATTTTAGGAGAAAAGTCAATACCCTGTACACTGATGAATTTTAATAATTTGCCCTGGGACAGTAAAATTTTAGATTTCGGCAGGAAGGTCGAAATATTAAATTTTAGATCGTATTTGACAGGCGCAATGATTAGAGGACGAGGAATATGCAGACGACCCCCATTGATGACATTACAAATGCTTCATGGTTCTGAACCAATATTTCGACAAGCAAAACACTATTTAGAATCTGTCTTAATGTCACATTCGTATTTAAGACCTGCCATTATATTTGGATATTGGAGCCGCTGGAATGGTAAACCCATTTCTCAAAGTCCCCTTTTCTACGAAACAGTGACAAAAGAAACCGCTGATCTTATATCGCACTGTAGTGATGAATGCGTAGAGATAGCAAACGGTGTGATGAAGAAAAGCCCAACCAAAATAGACCTTTCGGATGTAAAAAATATTTTTGAATGGTATAATGAGTTTTGTGTGAATGACGTTGAAGATTGTGGAAACCTTTTAAGTGCCATTACTACAACCAATCTTTGCAAAGGAATGTGTCACCAAATGAAGAAAGTAACCGGCGGATTAGTACCAGATTACCATTGCGCCATGTTAAGTGAAGACATCTCCCTAGGGCTTATAGTTGTCCGCGCATTAGCTGAAATGGTAGAGGTCAAAACTACTAGTATTGATATGCTTATTGAGTGGTGCCAGCAAAAAATGGGCAAGGAATACTTAGTGAATGGAGGACTTACAGGAAAAGACATGCAATCAACTAGATGTCCACAGAATTATGGTTTTACAACATTTGAGTCTATAATTTCTTGTCAAAAATAAATACCAGTGCCTAGTTAACAATCATGTTTAAGGAACTATGAGCAGGTTATAAGAAATGTGACAATGCGCTTTCATTCCTTTAATTGTGAAAATCACCATATGTTAACTGCGAATTTTGCATAAATTTATTCCAACATCACATGCATTATTTATATGATCATTTAATTCACATCAATTGAAAATATATATATAGTACAAAAGTCTTAAAGTTTGCTCCGAAGGTTTAATTATTTACCTATATATTTATATGGGGCCGCATATAAAATTGAGGAAGGATTAAAATCTATACCCTTGTATATTAATGTTAACAATCTAATCACACATAAACAAAAACACTTAAAACATCGGTAAAAATTATCAGAAAACTGATGCAAAAGTCGTCAAAAGGACCCCAGTTTCCATTGAAAATACAAATTCAAACAATTTCAGACCACTGTTCTGTCCTACAATTGTTTGTTTGTTTGTTTAGTTGGAGTTTTACGCCGTTTTCAGCACATTTGGCTATTTCGCGGCGGCCAGTTTTTATTGGTGGAGGAAGCCGGAGTACCCGGAGAGAACCAACGACCTTCGGTAGGAAAATTGGCAATCCTTGTCAATTAAGATTGGAGTCGAACACACCCCGCCACAGGTGAGATTCGAACTCACGACCTCAGCGTTGACAGGCTAGTGATAATTAGTAGTCATGACGAACTACCTAGACCACTCGGCCACCGAGGCCCCTTCTTCAATTGTCGTATGCCATATCGGTTATCATTTGTCGAGACTAGCGCCCACGGTTGATGATAAAACGAAAAGCCTTTAAAATTTCAACAATAAACATGTCGAAATACAAATTTGGGTACTGACTTTGCTGTAAACATGTTTGTAACTGTTTTGTTTTTAACCTAAGTTGCTAATTATTTGTTAACACAAGTCATATAAACCAGTATTGATATTGAAAAACAACAATGTAGTTTTACTTAATGTCAAAAAGTTCAAGATTACAAAACGCAGTTTAAAATATAAGTAATTTTGATGTTGAATGTAATGCGTCATTTAAGGTACAAGGTATGAAAGATATAGTAGTAACAAAAATTCGTTGTAAAATGTTAAAAAAAATGTAGGGGTAACCAGATTTATTTTTGACCTAAAGCGAGTTTGAATTTGTACAATGAAGACATCTATTTACATAGAATGTGCATGCATGAGGAATGTATTAACATACTTGTATTTACATAGAATGTGCATGCATGAGGAATGTATTAACATACTTGTGCTTAGATGCTTTACTTAATCTTGTGCAATAACGGCTCCATAGATTTTTTTCCAAAATTGATATGTTATAGAAAACTTTCAGAGGTACAAAATAATGATATGAAACACCCTGACAACCAGACTCATTCTATTGTTATATTTCGTCAAAGTATGAGTATAAATGGTGTTTTATAGTCCATTTGGCAATAGAAAAAATTAAGCCTTTAAAAAGTCAGAGAAATTGTGGCAGAATTCACACAAATATTGATAGAAAACCCAGAGAAATTGAGGCAGAATTCACACAAATATTGATAGAAAACCCAGAGAATTGAGGCAGAATTCACACAAATATTGATAGAAAACCCAGAGAAATTGTGGTAGAAATCATACAAATATTGATAGAAAACCCAGAGAAATTGTTCCAGAAATCACACAAATATTGATAGAAAACCAAGATAAATTGTGGCAGAATTCATACAAATAAGTAAGTACACTTTACTTTTTCAAAATACTCCCCTGTTATTATTTCTTATACTGTAATTATGAATTTTTACTGTCAATCTCAGAAAATCACAGAAAAAGTTCTATAGATAATTTTGAAATTTTTCTGTGATTCCGAATTTAGGAGAAATAATTTTTCAAGCAAAAATTAGATTTTATGCGTGTCAAAATTACATCGGTTCAAAGTGGGAAATCTTTTTGAAAATCAATATTTGTATCTATATTGTCTATTTAAAAAAAACAATGAAATATAATATTTTGATATTATCGGTATGAATTATATATATCTACAGGTGATCTAAATGTATAATGAGAAATATTTTCATTAAAATAAAACAAAAATTAATTTCAGGATGAAATTATTAAGATTTGTGGTTTTAAATGTAATAAACCCAAAGATCTCCCTATTTTTCGGCGCATTTCATCGCCGCGAATGATTAGCTTTCTATCTCCACGATAAATATGCTAAATATATTTCATCTCCGCGAAAAATTATATTTGATTACCGCGAAATAGTATATTTCAATTCCGCAATATTTGAATTATAAGTCTTCTCTTAGCCATGCAGGTTATACACGTTGCCCCCTCTTAATGACATGGAAGTGGGGGGAAAGGGGGTGTGTGGTGGTGAAGACAGGATTTTGAGCAGGATAAATCTTAAAGGAGAAGGTAAGATAAGGGCCCTTTTCTACCCCATCGTCAAACATCTTAATATTGATATATGTATATTAATTTATGTCTCGAAGATTATAAAAATGCGAAAAAAATGTGGCCTGCCTTTTTTTGGTTGCCTAGCAACCAATTTGGAATATTGTTAGAAAAATGAGTCTTTGACGTCAATAAATGATATTATAAGTCTATTTAAAATAAATCTACTGGATCATATATATTTGACGCCAAGATGAAAATGCACATTTCTTACCTTGAAGCAAAAACTGCCCTGGCAACACATTTATTGCCTTAGCAACGACCAAAATTTCAATATATTACTAAAGAAAATAATCATTTTCATAATACTTTTTATATTTGGAAGGGTAAAATGGTGCAATCTTAAAGTCAAGTAAACCTGAGATAAGTTTCCCTTGGCAACAATATTTTTTCCTTAGTAACCAACCCTTTACCTTAGCAACGGGCTTGAATTATGACATATACGGCGTTTTTGGGGAACGGCAAGTATAAAAACATACTTTTTGTCTTACCAAACATATTGTAATGTAATAAAATGAATAAAAATATTATATTTTCAAACAGAATAACGTTACAGAATACATATATAATTTTTAACTTTAAGTATAAGTTTTAAGTTGACAGGAAGTTGATGATCGACGGCAATAAACATGAACTTCACAATATAGCACATTGGTATAACATTGTATAAAGCTTTGAGTCAAATATCAAGAGTCTGCTCCAAGTAGCTGCCAAGAAAAGTGTGGCGAAAGTTTTTATGACACCGACACGGACGACGACTATGTCCACTATTTAAGTCAACGTCTTACCGATTGTGCCATCGTGCATGTGTCAGTATTTACCGGTGATTAGTTTTGGAAACTAATCAACGGGAAAAAAAAATAGTAAATTAATGTCTTGATTTTTATATAGAAAAAAACATACTGAGGTATAATAACCATAAATAATGTATATAATATTTCGACAAGGACTGTTCTTAAAATCGGTGTCAAGTAATTTTAACTGTAGAATCCTTTATGTTTCATTCATCTTGTTTTTCAAATATATTTTCCCTAAAGCCTAAATCAGATCCGGATACGATAGTCGTGTATATATGGTTTTACGAAGGTGTGTCGTCTGCCGTCTGCATGCACGTGATATTCAGATATATTTACTATAATACATCATCTGTTCTCAGTTTCAATTGATTATGCTGTTTTACCGAGATACTGCTTTTTATCCGATTATATATATGGAGTGATCTTGCCGAAAAAAAAATTAGATCCGTGAGTTTGGTAGAAATACCCTCCCCCGAACCGCATACACCGCAATGTTCTTTTTTCACTAGCAAAAGCCGTCGACAATTTAAGATATGTTACAAGTCATACCTTCTTATATAAGTCATCAAAAGTTCAAAGATGTGCTCTCATACAAAGACATTTTGATGAATATTCGAAAAGGTCTACCGATTTGTATATCAGCACAAAAATCGATGTGTTTTCAATCAACTTTTTAATATTTTGACATTAGCCAGCACTTGAACCACAAAAATAATTTAAGGATTGGAAATATGATACTAAGACTCTCTTGTCTGAAAATGTACGTGGCTCCCGTGCTCCCTCACAGAAAATTATCCATCAACGCATAAAGAAAATCGCCGTCTTTTCTTGAAAATGCCGAATCGGCCCACTAGACGAACCTAGATTCATTTCAAAACCGATCCTAGCAGGATATTTTTGTTCATTTTCTGTAAGGACAAGTACTTATCTACCAAAATAATGACAAAAGTTCTATATCATTCCAACTTTATTTTCGACTAAAGTTAGAGGCGATTTAAATTTACAACAGCTTATCATATCTTGTCCTTTATACTGACATCGTTTAAACTAATAAAATCCACACCACAGCACTATAATTATAACGTTAAAAGGCAAAACTATACTTTTAAAAAATAAATATCCCGATACCCGGTCTAACGCCTTATTTTACATGTAAAATCTTTTTCAATAGGCAAAGCATAGTAAAAATAAATCAACTTCTAGAAGAGACCACAATTCAGTTATTTTATTACGAAAAACAAACGATTTTGTATACATTAAATGATTCAGTGTTTCGAAATGTTTTTCTTGTTTTCTGAGAAATGTCCCGAGACAGTGCGATGAAACCCGTAGCCGTCCGACATTTTTTTAATAAGAAATAGAGTCAAAGGGGAATAACTTCCATAGTATCGTCAACTTTTTGCTTGAATATGCTAGGGGTGTTCAATTCGGCACCTCCCTTCCTAATAGGGTAACTTTTTTGTCTATCAAGATATCATAGACTATTTTCTTTTTTTTATACAATGACGTTATAATAAAGGAGTAATTGTAATTTAAAAACTGCACCACGTGATTGAGATTAGTTCTCCATAGAGGGTCATGATCTTCGACCAACATGTCCATTGGTACTAAAAATAACTAGAATTGCAATTGCGAGCAATAGCAGATGTCGCCCCTGGCAGCCATCTCTGTTTCTTCTTCTAATTGTACTTTACAAACGTACCAAGTTTCATAAAATTCTATCATACAGTTTTTTAAATATAAATGCTTGAAATTTTCAAAGGGTACCAATCTTTGAATGGCAGCCATTTTGACAAAAAAAAAATTCGATTGCATACCTTCACATAGTGATCTAACTTTCTGCCTAGTTTCATTCAATTCTATCAAGGCATCTCCGAGTTTTGCTTAAATCAGACAAAGTGAAGTTTTTCGCCATTTTAACATCATTTTTCAAAAGGGCCGCCAAACGTCTCCAACCAATCGCGATTTTTTTTCATCAGTTTGTTGTTCTAATTGTACTTTACAAACCTACGAAGTTTAATGAAATTCTATCATACAGTTTTTGAGATATAAACGTTTTAAATTACCGATCTTTGAATGGCGGCCATTTCGAAAAAAAAAGTATTGATTGCACACCTTCACATAGTGATCTTACTTTATGCCAAGTTTCATTCAATTCTATGCAGGCATCTCCGAGAACTAAGCCGGGCATAAATCATTGGAAGAAAGAATAATAACAAAGAAACGGAAGAATAACAATATGTCGCCGACTTTCGTCGGGGCGACATAATAAGCGAAAAATAATTAATATATGCTCCTCTGAAATTTGGTGAAATGGTCCTTATATAATTAGGCGGTACGAACGACTCATTAAGTTGTAACACCAATACCTTGAACAAATATAGCCACAGTTACTAAAACTAGGTGCTCAGGTGAGCCCGTATCGCTCACCTGGCTATTATTAGGCCATTTGAAAATGTAAGCTGTTTTTATATCCACAAGGCTGTTAAATACATGCAAAATGTCAAAGTAATCTTTATATTTTACGACCCCCCTTTGACTTTTGACCCGGCTAAAATAAAAGTTGGATTAGTTGCATCTGTCCTTTGAACAATGTGACATTCTTTTTAACTTTAGTTACTGTCTGTCCATTAGTTCCTGAGCAAATGACAAAAAAGTACTTTCCCATATGGTTTCAATTGACGAAAAACTCTTTTCCAATATGGCTTCAATGGAAACTTTTAACAGCCATGGCCGTCGGTTGAACAAATGATTCTCAACCAAACGTGGATCGTTTGTAGAGGGCATTTTTGTCATAAATCCTACAAAGTTTCAAAACATTTCATAGTGTAGTTTTAGAGAAGTTTTTTTTTTTTAAATTAGTAAATTAAAATCAAAGCCATACTGTTCATCCAACCGGAACAATTGGTAGACCGTTTGTAGAGGTCCTTTTATAGATCAATCGTACCACGTCTGGTTACAATCCGTCATGTTGTTTCAGAGGAGAAGATCAAAATGTGAAAAGTTTGCGGACGACGGACGAAAAGTGATGACCTAAGCTCAAATGGCCTATAGGCCAGGTGAGCTAAAAAGAAAAAAATATTTAGAAATCTTCTCTGAAACTACCGGAGCAATTGAAACCAAAATGTGGTTATATATTGTCCTCAGACTATCACCTTTTAAAATTATGTCTGGGTCGGTCCGGGTCGGAATTTAGATCTGCATGCTCTTTAAAAAACATGGACACAAGCAATAGCTTTTATAAAAAGCTAGCCGTCTCTTAGCTTTTTATTATTAAAGAGTATTATTTTTTATGTATTATTAAATGTTCGTAATGTCATTACATTAAACTTTCACTTATTATACCTTTCAATAGATATATTACTACATATTTTTTGTTAAAGTCTGTGTTTTGATGGCTTTTTTTGGGCTGCCGTTTTTTTTGCCAAAGGATATTCAAAGATTTTAATTTTTTATACTTGATTTTTTTTAATTGCCATACAGATATATGTAATGACATTTGACGATATCTATGACAATATTTATGTTGTGAAATGTATGTTTGTGGTAAAATTTGTAAAATTTTACAATAATACATGTTAATACAATAAGGCTATTAATAAAACGTACACAGACTTGTATACATGTACTGAGTTAAATCAAGTTTTCAGCTCTTTCATATGAACGACAAATCAGTGATCTTCCCCTCTTTGGGTTAACCAATCAGATCTATAGTTATTCTTATTCCAAATGAATGAATATTTTATTGGTCTAGAAATAATAAAATCGTGTTAATTGAGTCGAGTTTTGTGGAAATGAAGAAAGTACTAAAATAAAGAGTCAAAATCCGATACCTTGAGGGATTAGAAGACATTTACCAGGTTTCAATTTTCTAAAACCAATCAACGTACTTGATTCATCTTCAGTCGGTATTATCTTCCAATCAGGTAGAAGATAGCATTCATTACGCAGACTGTCGACCATTCAACTCTTAATACCCTCTCCGAGGGGACGGTAATCAAGGAGATGGAATCCATATCTCTGTGGGCCCTACCGTAAATAACTTGTAATCAAAACTGCGTATGGATAAACTGAAGTGAAGCTTAGTCATAAAGCACTTGAAGTAATAACCAATTCCGGTTATGTACTGATTGTGATCAAATTTAATGTATTCTCTGTTAAAGTGTTATATTTTGACATTTTATTGCAGTGCTGGATAGCCTTACTTTCATCGTTATATGGAGCTATCCAGAGCTCACTGCATGGTGTGGACTTGCAATATCGATGACCATTAGGATATAGTGGTTGATGTTTGATCTACTAGTATGTTATGTTTATGGCTCTGATCCATAGCTATTTATAACACATATTTAGAATTATGAAGGGTCTTTAATTTTTTATGACCTTAAAAAAGAAAAGAATGCTAATATTGTAAATGCTTAGAACAGAAAATTTGCTAAGGACAGCATGGGTTTTTGTAAGGCAGCAACTATTTGAAAATGGTTGTATGGGTTTTACTTTAAATTAATTTTTTCCACATTAAATAAGCGTCATTACTAAACTACAAACGGTTCCCAAGTTATAGAGCGGGGAAGACCTTTACCAAAGAACGTGGGGTACCCACCTTTGGTCTAAGTTTTTTTTTACCTTGACCTTTGACGTAAAGATTTGAACATTAATCGAGACACACCTTCTGATGGTGATGCACAACCATGCCATGTATAATCAATGAACTCCAACCCCTTCTCAAGTTATATAGCAGCCACAATCTTTAGCAAAGAACATGGGGTTCCCACATTTTCCCTCAGTTATTTACTTTGACCTTTGACATAGAGATTGCATAATCGTGACACCCCTTTTGACAGTGGCGAATATGCATGCCAAGTATCTTCACTTAACTTCAAACCATTCTCATGTTATAGAGTGGACACGCTCTTTACAATAGAACATGGGGTTTTCAACTTTGAACTAAGTTTTTGACCTTGACCTTTGACCTACAGAGTTGTAGATATATTGTTAAACACCTTCTGGTGCTAGTGAATATCCATGCCAAGTATAAATTTTTACATCATAAAGGTTCTACATATATAGAGTGGATACGATTTGTTACGGGCGGTAAGACGGACGAACGGACGGACGGACAGACTGACCTAAGTTTTTGACCAAGCGGTGGCCATGTGGCCCTAATTAGAATGATTAGCAAAAGAATAATACAATTTTTTTTTAAGTTTTATCTGAAACTGTTGTTAAAGTCTAGATCATCTATAATTAAATAGTCCTTAGATGATCCCTTTCCAGATAATGTCCTGGAGCAGATCTTAGTGGTATAGCCCTTTTCAGAAACTCATTTCCGGTTTCACGATTCTCACACTAAAATTATAATTTGAAGCAAGTTATTTCCTTTGCTGGGACGTACTAGTTCGCTGCAATGAAGAGTAAAAGATTAACTGATTTTAAAACTTTTTAATTTGCACGTAATGTTTGGTTTATATAAATTTGGGAACTACTTAAGATCTTTTTGCTTCTAGCATACTTCTAATCAAAGTTGTTTATAAAGCTGGAAATATTTGTATATCAAAATAATAAATAATTTCTATTTACTTCCTACTGGCTGCTCTGCATTGCAACGAACCAGTACTATGTCCCAGAAAGGGAAATAATTATTATTAAAAGGGCTATACAGTACAGGTGGTTCTAAAGTAGCATTTGTGGAGGATCTACCGGAAGTGGAATTTCACGTGCAAGGAACCGTGACTGGAACTGGAAGTAGTTGGGTTTGTTTTCGGATACGCAACCGGAAGTGATGGGTTTTCGCGCCATTTCGCATAATTTGTTTACGGACTTGACGTTAGTTTGTTCTGCGCATGCTTGACTATTGACTAAAAGTGGGTTTGGATCATCTACCATTGTCCTGCACTTTTACATTTCATGGTCGTCTCTGGGTCTGTCGGTCTGTATAGGGTTAGGGTCTCACATTGAATCTCATGGAGTTAATCCTCTCAATGTTATGTCGAAGTCCGAGAATATAAGCAGTACAATGGGACTATGGGGTTATCACTACCTTTCCCGCACTTTTTCTGTTCTCAGTTTGGTGAACGGAAGTCCAAAGGTAGAATTGGATTAAGTCCCCTTAACTCCATTTCATCAAATTTTGTGACCGTTAGGTCAATGCAGGTGTGGCATGTGTCCTTAGCGACCCCCTTAACAACGGTGGTCCTTCTCATTGACTGTGCTGCTCTTTGCTGCTCATCGCCATGCTTTCGTGCTTATTTCGGTTTTGGAGGAGGAGTGAAGAGGACGGATGATATTGTCTTTGTCATTGTCTTGGTATTCTTGGTCTCGGTTGTCATAATGACAATTTTCTAGACATGTAGTCGAAAGTATGGAACTGTCTTTCCCTAACCCTAATCCAACTACTAATTCTAACCCCATCCCATCTTGATGGCCCACCGTCCACTTTAGCAAGCCTGACACACATGAAGCGAACAGTAAGGCTTGCTAAATTTGACAGTGGGTCATTGAAATGGGATGGTAGTAGAGTTAGTAGCTGGACTTGGGTTAGGGTTGGGTTAGATTTTGAAGTTAGGGTTAGGGTTAGAGTTAAAGCTAGAGTTAGGATTATGGTTAAGTTTTGGGTTAGGGTTGAGGCGAAAAGCAGTCGTGAGTAAAGTCCTAAACAGCGAGGAGTAAGAGCAGCACGGAAAAAGAGAAGAGCAGTGATGAGTAAAGTGAAGAGTAGCTATGACCAGTGAAGAGCAAAATGAGTACAGTTCAGAGCAGGAATGAGTAGAGAAGAGCAGTGAAGAGCAAGAGAAATACAACATGAGTACAGATCAGAGCAGCGATGAGCAGCGGAGTGAAGCCCTCAGCAGTGAAGTGAATCAACCAACTCGCGAATATACAAGGAAAGACAGTTCCATATTTTCGACTATCTAGAAACTTGTCTGATGAAAACCCAGAACGAGAACATCAAGACCATGACAGGAAGAAAGTTACCCCATCTCCTCTTCTACCAAACGATCTTTCCGCCTCCTCCTCCTCCTGGAAAACCGAAATGAACACGAGAGTATAGTGCTGAGCAGCGATGAGTAGCAAAGAGCAGCACAGAGCAAAAATATCAGCAGAATGAGTACAGTCAACAGCAGCAATGAGCAGTGGAGGGAAGTCCTCAGCAGTGAAGAGAATTACAAACTCGCGAAGATACAAGGAAAGAGAGTTCCAAGCTTTCGACTATATAGAAACTTGTGTGATGACAACCCACACCAAGAGCACCAAGACCATGACAATAAGAAAATGACCTCACCTTCTCATCCTCCTCAAAGACAATCACCCGTCCTCCTAATCCTCCTCAAATCGAAATGAGCACGAGAGCATGGTGCTGAGCAGCGATGAGCAGCAAAAAGAAGCACGAAGCAATGAGGGCCGTTGCTAAGGACAAATACCGCACCTGCATTGACCTAACGGTGACGGCAACAGCTGAGTTTGAGGTAAGGGGGTATAATCCAATCCTACCTTTGGACTTCCCTGGACTAAATGGAAAACAGAAAAGGGTGCGGGAAAAGGAGAAATAACCGCTTAGTCCAATTATAATGCGTATACTCTCAGACTGCGACATAAAATTGACAGGACAAGCCCTTAGAGACTCAACGGGAAACCCGAACCCTAGACAGAGCAAGAAGCAACCAGGAAATGAAAAAACGCGAGAAAGGGGAAGATAATCTAATCCGACCACGCATGCGCATAACAAACTTCTAGGTCCCAGCACGGGACTGACGTCACTTCAGTATACAAATCATAGCCAGTTTCCTAAGTTTATAAACGGTTGCTGATCCTGGACACAGTATTGAAACTTAGTTTAAAAAAGTGGACAATTCCACATGTTCCATTCAAGTCTGGTTATTAGCATGTAGTTTCAGAAAAGATTTTATAAAAAAAAATTGCTGATATGTTTATGAGATAATTGAAATATATCGATTTAATTGGAGTGGTAATAGCCCGGTATTACCCTGGGGAAGCGAGGTATGTGTCATTTGGTGCGTCTTACCTTGGGGAATAAGAAAATATATGGTTTAGGTATGGGGATTTTTACGGTTTATGAGATAATTGAACATTATTCTTTTAATGGGAGTGGCGATAACCCCCCCCCCCCCCCCCACCGGGGGGGGAAGATAGGTATGTGTCACTTGGTGCGTCTTACCATGGGGAATAAGAAAATGTATGGTTTAGGCCAGGCATGGGGTAATGCAAATGTGTAATTGTAATGCATGGTAATGCATTATATTTTCCCAAATATTACATGTAATTGTAATATATATAATGCATTACTTTAGCAAAAATCTGCGTAATTTCATGCATTACATTGCATTACATGGCATTACATAAACATAACATCAAATTTTGTAACTCATCTTAAGGTAAGATTTTTAATAATTAAGATATTGTATTAATATGTAAGAAATATTTCACAAATATATAAATAAAAAAATAAAAATAAAATTTGTATAAATACTAGAATGTCCAAATTACAATTTTAAAAGAATAACACAACACTGTATATCAGACAGACTGAGTTATCTTTTTTAATGTCTTTTTATTTCATTCTATTTCCTGCGTTTTCCTGTATAAACAAAAATTATATATGAAAAGCTATACTGTAAAAGTTGAATGTATATCCTGTCTTGATTAAATAACAGATAATTGAACATTGTCATAAAACACTAATTTGTTTGTTTTACAATCAATCTTTTCTCCATTTGTCATAAATTAAGCTCTATGTTTATTACATAATTAGGAAAGATTAGTAAATATTTTGATTGAAATTAAAAAAAACAAATGTATTTTTATAAACGAAAATTTAACATTAAGTTAAAATATGTATTAAACTACATCTCTGTAATTTCTTTTTAGAGAAAACACAGAGATGTATACATTGATACCTTAAAACCAAAGACAGAAGAGCAATCAACTTTGAATTTTCTTTTCACTTGATAATAAAATTTACAAATGTAATGTGTAATTCAATGCATTACTTTGCAAAAGTAATTGTAATGTAATGCATTACTTTGATAAATTCATGTAATGGTAATTGTAATATAATGCATGGTTTTGTCAAAGTAATTGTAATGTAATACATTACATTGCAATGTAATTCGCCCCATGCCTGGTTTAGGCTAGGGATTTTAACGGTTTATGAGATAATTGGACATTAATGATTTATGGGGGGTGAGGATCACCCTACTGAAAGAATGAGGCACATATCATTTAATGCGTCTTGTTACGGAGAATAATACAATATATGATTTAAAGCTATGGATTTTAATTGCATATAATATTTTTCAAAATTATCGACTTTGGGGGTTGGGGGCTGACCCTCCTAGAGGAACGAGGTATATGTCATTTAATAGGTGTTGTCACGGTTTATAATAAAATTTATGGTATGAAATGGTTAGTGTTCACTCTCGTATAGTTTTTCTATTAAAAAAGTCCTCATATGGTCCTATAGTTAACCCCTAGCCTCTTTGAACTGCTCATTATACGTCTCAGTGACCCCGTCAAAAAATGTAGTATTAGGCACATATAGGGACATTGATCTTTCATCATGGAAAATCTCAGATCCATATCTCTGATGGTTATTGAGAACTCTAACGAACAAAATCGGAGAGGAAGAAAAAAAATTTCGATAAAAATCGCAAATCAAAATCTATAAGTCTCCCACTTCGTTTGGGAGACTTAATTACTATTTTTCCTTTATACGTCATTTCCGATGTGAAAAGGGAGTTGACAAGTTTTCCTGTATGTTCGGGAATTAGTTACATGACCTAAAAAAAACAACTTTGCATCTTGATTTCTTTAAATTACAGATTTTTTTGTAATTCAACATAGTAAATAAATTGATTGATAAAATTAACCCGAGGTATTTTTAAAAAATAAACTATAACTACTAAAACAACATTCATACTAATTATGTTTACACAGGACATGTGGGTAGAAAAGGAATTGAAATTTCAAAATGTAGGCAGAAGAGGAACAAACCGAACGAATAACTAAATTCGGTCTATGCTCCTTTTAACAACTCACGATTTCCATTTATTTTCATTGTATGTTATTGTCATAGATACTTTAAAAGGAACGAAACACCGAAAGCCACGCTGCATATCCCCGCGCCATTGTTGTGTTAATCACAAAATTAAATTCTACCAGTTCAATCAAAGGAATATTTCACAAAAGAACAATAACGTTTTTCACTGGTTCACTACCATTTCTTCTTTTTTTTTAAATAATTCAGCTAGTGCTATGAATGGCAAAACACAAATGACCAAAGAAATTATACTCGGATGTGATAATAACTCTAGTAATGAATTGGACAGTTGAGATAGTAGTCATAATGTTAAATGAAGTGTGACTGATTAGGATATCATACGATAATGTAAATACATGTAGTGAACTGTTTTTATGATGATATGTTCTACTAATTAAGTGTAAATTTACCAAAGTTGGAATATCAATTTTGGAAATTAAATGGTTAGCCTAAGTCTTGTGACATTAATAGTTATTAATATGCATGGTTGCTAGATACATTTCCAAAAAATGAAGATCTTAGAGTTTTTCAGGAAATTTACCAAAATTAGAGTTATTTTTTATTTTTTTTTGGAAATCCAAATATTCCATTCAATTTTGGAAATTTAATCATTCCCTAAACAAATATGTATGGTTGCTAGGTACTTTTCCAAAAAAAATTGAGATCTTAGAGTCTTTCGGGAAATTAACCAAATTTAGAATTCTATTTTTGGAAATTGAATGGTAACTTTAACACTAATGATATTAATGGTTATTAACATGCATGGTTGCTAGATACATGACAAAAAAATGAAGCTTTTGAGTCTTTCAGGAAATTTACCAAAGATGGAATTTCATTTTTGGAAGTTGAATGGTTACCTTAACTCTTGTGGCATTAATGATTATTAATATATATGGTTACTAGATACATTTGCAAAGGTCTTAAAGTCTTTCAGGAAATTTACCGAAGTTGGAATTTCATTTTTGGAAATTGAATGGTTACATTAACTCTTGTGACATTAATGGTTATCAATATGCATGGTTGCTAGATACATTACCAAAAATGAAGGTTTTAGAGTCTTTCAGGAAATTTACCAAAGTTGGAATTATTTTTTTGAAATCAAAATATTCCATTTAACAGCTATTATTCTGCTAGTGTCTGATAGTAAGGTTGATTGGTAATTTATAAAAATTAATAAGTCTGAGACTCTTCCAGAAAAAATTCTCTACCCCAAGGACAAATTTCAAACTTCTGAAACCTTCGGCACAGACAACTTTTAAAAAAATTCTCATGCCACTTTTGAATTTGCCATATGTAATGGTTTCAGTTTCAGCATTATAGTCTAAATAGTTTAGAAGATTTCACTATT
The DNA here is from genome assembly GCA_028015205.1 of Mytilisepta virgata. Taxonomy (NCBI): domain Eukaryota; kingdom Metazoa; phylum Mollusca; class Bivalvia; order Mytilida; family Mytilidae; genus Mytilisepta; species Mytilisepta virgata. Next base: position 95,308,630 of record CM051519.1, on the reverse strand, counting down.
TACTGGATATCGCGAAATCCGTTTTTTGCTCATAATTATGCCCTATGGGCAAATTCCAAAATTCCGAAACCTTCGGCACAATCTACATCAACAATGCTAACAATGATCAAAGTTTCAGTTTTCTATCTCTTATGCTTCCTGAGATAATCCTGGACATTACATACGGCGAACAGCAAAACATTATCCCCGCCACTGGGGTTCAAGTTACTAATGATAACCGCAAAATGTCATCAAACATAGTCTTTAAGAATTTTAGGCATACATACCCAAGCAGAGTCTCGAAAATTTTCTGGAATTCCGCATAGCCATATCCGCGGTTTGCATAATTGTATGCAGGGTAAGATATAAGTTAAGATAAGAAAAAATTATTTTGATTCGGCATAAGTCAAGTAAACAACAGGGCTAGGGTTAGGGTTAGGGTTAAGGACATTTTGACCGAATATAAAAACATAATTATATTATCCGCAATATAAAAACAACGCAAGACATAACAACATGCAATACAAATTGAAAATATCACACATAGCATACAGTAAAACTTTAGCAGCAAATTAAGAATGAAATAAAATATTTATCTGTCTGATTTACCTCTTTAAAAGTTATAAAAATTTGGATTAAAATGTGATAACTGTTTAAAATAGATAGATTACTAGTAGTATATGGGAACCGTTCAGTTAACATTTGTGGCGGAGGATCATGAGGATCATCCTGAAGTGACGTCACTGTAAGGGACGCATATTTTGAGTTTATGACGTTATACGTGTTTTTCGTCTTTATGACGTTATGTTCTTTATGATTTTATAGGTGTTTTTCGTCTTTATGACGTTATGTTCTTTATGATTTTATAGGTGTTTTTCGTCTTTATGACGTTATGTTCTTTATGATTTTATAGGTGTTTTTCGTCTTTACGACGTTATGTTCTTTATGAAGTTCTCAGTAGTAGAGAAGAGCAGCGATGAGTAAGAGAAGAGCAGCGATGAGAAAGAGAATAACAGCGATGAGCCAGCGAAGAGCAGCTATGAACAAGAGAAGAGCAGCGATGAGCAGCAGCAGCAAAAAAAACCGAAATGAGCATGAGAGCATTTTGCTGAGCAGCAAAGAGTAGCAGCAGTAGCAAAAAAACTAAGGAGCATGGGAGCATGGTTCTGAGCAGCAGAGATCAGCATGGAACAAGAGAAGACATGTTTCAATCCGTTTTCTATTTCCATGATGTCCTATAAAAAAATGGAAAAAATAGTTTAAAAAAAAAATTGGAAAAAACGGAAAAATGGTGGGAAAATCCATCACTTCCGGTTGCATGAGCGCGCAATTGACTTCCGGTGACGTCATTTCCGGTTGACATCATATCCGGTGAATAACCGCCACAAATACTACTATGTATAACGTCATAAAGACGAAAAACACGTTATTAACCCAAAATACGCGTCAATTACTATGACATCACTTCAGGATGATCCTCATATACTACTTTACCATTCATAAAATTAGAAACTTTCAAAATTGTCACTAGATAGTCCAGTCTATATTTACACGCCTTAGTTGAAATTAAAAAACATAGATAATCTTTCAGGTATCATAATAAAGGCCAACGTACCGACTGTAAGTATAACAAGGTATGGTCTCAACTCATTTAGATATTTTGCGGCAAACCTGGAATGATCTGCCAGATAACTTTTAAATGGAATGTTCCTTCCGACAATTTAAAAATTTAATTAACTCCAGGAATGGCAGACCATACCACTGCTCATCATGAGTCGCATTAACAATTTGCTTCACTCTTGCTCTTGCCTTTCATTTTGAATTAATTAACTTTGATTTTTAATCATAATAATACATTTTAAACTAAGAATCAACAGTAGCGAGGCATTGTAATCTACTATTTGTAAAAGTACGTATTGCTTTTATATAAATAAATAAATAAAATTTATTAAATGATTTTTTTAAAGAAAAATAGAATAAATCACGTCGTATATTTATATAAACGGCAAAACTTGTAAATAAATAACTAAATAAATAAATATTTTATGGGCACAAACTCATTTACAATAAATAGAAAAGGCCCATTATTACAACATGATGTAACACAATAATTCCAGAAATCAAATTAAATTACATTGTTTCTAGTTTCTAGGCAATTATATATAAAGGAGGAAGAAAATCATACTTTAAGGACCAAAGTAGAATCATTCTTTAAAATTATATATATATATAATACTTGCTTATTTTATTTTAAAGATAACATTATATTGTATGCTTTTACCATACTATGGAACGCCACAGCTGTCTTATGTTCATTTCCATAATGTTGTTATGTCCATTTGATGTTTTATTAAGTCAAATTGTCTGATTGTGTTGTTTTTTCTTATGTTGTTATGTTCAAATATTATTTCATTGAGTTAATTTCTATTTTGTTATGTGCAATTATTATTTCATTCAATCGAATCAATTTGTTGTGGTGTTAAAAGATCGTTTTGTTGGGTCAATTGATTATATTGTTATGTTAAATCATTATTTTATTACGTTAGATCAACGTATTATCATGTTAAAATTATTATTTTATCAAGTCAAATCAACATATTGTTATGTTCAATCATTATTTCGTCTTGTCAGTCTAACTTGTTGTTATGTTCATTAGATGTTTCGTTACGTCCAATTAGTATAATGTTATGTTGCATTTTCATCACGTGATGTCAAGTAGCAACTTTATTTCATTGTGTCGAGTTATTATGTTGTAATGTTGAAGTATTATGTTGTAATGTTGAAGTATTATGTTGTAATGTTGAATCGTTATGTTGATCAACGTTCTGTTGTTCAGTCGGAAATGATCTTCGAGTTACTTCGGTATTAACAGATTAATTTGAGACCACTCCCAGTCTGCCATAAACTATATTCAACACCGACCCCAGTATTTAGGGTACCTGTTCAGATAGATTAATAGGTTCACGGCTACACCCATCATCAAAACGACTCAAGCCCCTGATGTTTTATTTTTAGGGATCAAATATTTTTGTAGGGCGGGGACGGGGGGGGGGGGGCTAGCATCAATTTTGGAAAAAAAGGCAGGGCCAGGATTTTGGCAAAATAAAAAGGCTGGATCACTTTAGGTGTAAAAAAAAAAATGCAGGACATGTGTCAATAAGGACATTTTCTGGTTAAATGAAAATAAAAATGTAGGTCGCAATAGCAGCCGAAAATAAGATCCAGGACCAAAATTTTCAGGGAAAAAAGATAGGCAGGACCAAACATTTGATCGTAGTCCCCTCTAAAGGTCAAATGGTTGCTCCCTTAAGACGTATTATCTTTAATTATTTTACAACGTATGTTGAGAAACTGATACACAAAGAGTCGCACACTTAAATTGTTGGTCAATAATCTATGTTAAGTCTTTATCTCATTGTGCACAAACATGACAAAAATTATTTTCAATTGAGAATTTGTGTTATAATTTACGTATTGGATACGTTTGAGAAAGATATACTGTTTTTATTTCGTTTTAGACGAGGTGAGGTAATTTTCAAGACTTTTGTGTTTTTTTTTTATGCAATCAGCGGGGGAGGAGAGGCGTTTGAACATATAATTTGTGAAATCATTTCTTCCTAACTGTTTGTAGCAAATACTATATCGGTGGCGCTTTGTTTTTATTTTTAGGTCTGTATTTAACCAGGCGCAAGCTGGCAGCCACTTTTTTGAAATGTCTTAAAAAACAAATATTTATATAAGAATATAACATTTTGAAATGCCAGCAGCTATTTAGGTAGCAGCCACATTTGAGATACATGTAAAAACCTATAAATTACGACAGACTCATTCAATCTTGAACGCCAAAACGAACATATTTAGCATTATAAAAAGTTTGTTTCTGCGTATTAGTGAATGGTTGATAACCATATTAGTATTATAAACCAAAGGCGATATTAACCTTAGTAATTCAAATTAAACTTCTCAATAATATATATAATTTATTATTCAAATTATATATTTAAACGCCGCGACTCTTTATGTATCAGTTTCTCAACATACGTTGTAAAATAATTAAAGATAATACGTCTTAAGGGAGCATTTGATTTTATGAGGGGGAGGGGGGGGGGGCGGGGGGTAAGGATCAAAAGTTTGGTCCTGCCTATTTTTTTTCCTGGAAATCTTGTCCTGGATTTTTTTTGGCTGCTATTTCGACCCACATTTTTATTTTCATTTACACCGAAAAATGTCCTGATTGGCATGTGTCCTGCATTTTGTTCACACCTACAGTGATCCTGCCTTTTCAATTTGCCAAAATCCTGGTCCTGCCTTTTTATTCCAAAATTGATCCTACCCCTCTCCCCCAACCCCCTCCCACCCCAAAAAATGGTTGATCCCTAATAATAAAACATCAGGGGTTTGAGTCGCTCTGATGATGGGTATAGCCTTGAACCTATTAATCTATATGAACAGGTACCCGAAACACTTGGGTAGGTGTTGAATAATTTATGGCAGATTGGGTGTGGTCTCAAATTAATCTGTTAATACCGAAGTAACTCGAAGATCATTTCCGAATGAACACCATAACGTTGATCAACATAACGATTCAACATTACAACATAAGGCACCAACCATTTTACCATTTTATTTCCGGGGGGGGGGGGGCTGGGATTTTTTCGAAAAAAATATTTTATGTCCAGATTAGTCTGAAAAAAATATTTTCATTCTCACTATGACCCAACAAAAATTTTAAGTCTGAATATCTGTACATTTGCTCATGTATATAATAAAAAAAAATTCTGTTTTGCTTGATGTGTGAAAAAAAAATTTGATTTTCGACTGACCTGAAAAAAAAATTCTATCAGGAATAAAAATCCGAGGCCCCCCTCGGTAAAAAAAATGGTTGGTGCCTAATAACTCGACACAATGAAATAAAGTTGCTACTTGACATCACGTGATGAAAATGCAACATAACATTATACTAATTGGACGTAACGAAACATCAAATGAACATAACAACAAGTTAGACTGACAAGACGAAATAATGATTGAACATAACAATATGTTGATTTGACTTGATAACATAATAATTTAACATGATAATAAGTTGATCTAACATAATAAAATAATGATTTAACATAACAATATCATCAATTGACCCAACAAAACGATCTTTTAACACCACAACAAATTGATTCGACTGAATGAAATAATAATTGCACATAACAAAATAGAAATTAACTCAATGAAATAATATTTGAACATAACAACATAAGAACAAACAACACAATCAGACAATTTGACTTAATAAAACAACAAATGGACATAACAACATTATGGAAATGAACATAAGACAGCTGTGGCGTTCCAGTATGACTTTTCATTTAAATCGGTGCTTTTGTGTATATCATTCTTTGTGTCATTCCGAGGGTAATACGGGGACAAGCTGCAAATAATATTTTGTAGTACGGCGAGATGTCTCGAGAGTGAGATGGGGGCGAGTTGACAGTGGGGTGTGTTGTCCTTCCCATTATTTAATGTTTTTTTCATTTCTTTTCCTGATATTTTATTCTATTTTTAGTAAAATTCTGATCATTCACAAAGTTTGGTCGACTCGGTGATTTTTCAAAAGGAAACTTTGTGGCTCACGTGAGACCCAAAACGGGAAAGAAGAAATTCCCCATATTAAAAATAGACCTCCAAAGCCAAAAATTTCAATCGTCATTTCCGGTACGTGAGAAGCGCGCGATAGTTCAAGAATTAAAACGAGGGTGAAAAGAAGTTATCTGTGTAAGAAACTTGAAAAGTGCAACGACAAGTTTATCTCAATTTATTTTATGGATTTAGTCCATTCTGAAATTTTCAGTGTAGGAATTATAAAACACTTATTTGTCTATTAAGCCAGTATCCCCTTTTACTGCCTGTAAACCTCAGTTTTCGTGATTTTGGCATGATTTTGAAAGTCTAAAATGCTGATTTAATTAAGACACTTTTTAATTGGGTAATTAACCTTGATGAGTTGCCATTACAAACATGTGTTATTAGACGTAAAAATTTTCTTATTAATTCTCTATGAGAAAAAATTAATGCAGTCAAAAACTGAAAATATCGGAATGGAAAAATGATTGCAGCAAAACTGGCAGTTTAAAATTTGTAAACCCTACTGTATAGGCTATATTTAAAACATTTTCATTCACTTCTTCACGTCTTGCAAATTTACGAATGTGGGTAAAATGTGTAACTATAGTAGCCACAACAAGAATCCCTGTATTCAAATTACAATTTCATTAATATAATTGCAACTGTCTGGACACTTCAGTTCATAAAATAGATTTTCACATTTTGAAAGTCTATTATATAAACGTAAGAATTATTAGAATATCTTTTGTTGGTTAATTAATCCTATTGTCATCCAAGAAAACATAAAAAATGTAAAGTTGTTTATAAGGTAGGATGTTCAATTAACACCAGGCGGAGCATTTTTTCCGTACGTTATTTTAAAAACTGGGTCATAAAATATCACCTATTTGTAGACGATTTGGGTACCACATATAACGTTTGCAAGTGATTTTTCCGCCCATTGCTGCACCTAGCTTTAACTGATGATCCTATATAAGGGTTATGATAGTATACTTCACAAATGATTCTAAATGGGAAATTTCCAATAGAAAAATTAATGTGCTTGAAAATTTCAGATAATTAATAATATGAATTTATCAACTTGACAATATTTATCCTAAAATTTGTGAAACTGTTATTTTAAATATTTTAATGCACTTTGTGCATATTTCAGGCATCACATGGTTGTAATATAAATGTACTTAATTTTACAAAATCTCATAGGAAGAGTTATCTCCCTTTTACATTGAAAATTCCATAGGCAGAAATTATTTGGTTCTCTGGAAGACATGATTGAACAAAATTAGTGAAGTATAATAGTTTCAGTTACGACTTAGCTCATTGCATCTTTCACCCAAGTGATTAGACAATTCACATTGATAAAGGTATTCAAAGTCTGAACAATCCATTTTACGATCTGAGGTGTCCAGACAATAATTCCACATTTATATCCTTCTTTCTTGAAAGGAATATAAGGCAAGAGTTCCATTTGGCATTTCTATAAGTACATCAATATGTTTATACCGTCTATGATACCTGGGGGTACCATGTGGAACTTTCTGAATATAGTTCTTCACCTAGTGATGAATCCAATATATCTTTGTGTTTTAATCTTGTATGTATTTTATATGTTGTATCAAAAAAACATTGTTAAAAGGGGTAAAATGTTTAAGCCGAACAAGACGAAATTTGCGCTATAAATCCAATTTGTCTAAGAAAATAATTAGAATAACAAATACAGCAAGTGGACATAAATGAGTTCCCACATTGAGATTTTCCTATATATACTGAACCGCAAAAGAAACGTCGCACAAAATGACATGTTCACATACATTTATTTTAAAGTGACATTTATATATTTTAAATTAATTTTTACAAAATTTAATGAATGATTTACAGTCTTGGTTACAATGTTCACAAAAACGTCACAATTGTCGCAACGTCACATGTTTTCAATGCTGTGCTCCCACGTCCGTTAATAACGTGTATGTCCTCCACCGGCACCAATTACTGCGGCACATCTTCGGTACATGGAGTTGATGAGCCGATTAATAAACGCCATCGGAATACGTGCCCATACTCTCTGAAACGCTTGTGAAAGTTCAGCTGCAGTTGTCGGACTTGGCTGCTCATTATTCAACCGTCTTTGAACTTCGTCCCATAAATGTTCAATAGGGTTTAAATCTGGACTCAAAGCCGGCCAATCCATAACATTAATGTTATTCTGCTGTAGGAAGTCTCTTGTGGCTCTTGCGGTATGCGCACGTGCATTGTCCTGTTGGAAAGTCTTGTTTTGATGACGTGCGAAATGGGGCTGAACATGGGGTGTCAAGACTTGGTCGATGTAACGGGCAGCTGTTACGCCATTTCCTCTGCCTGGGCCAAGGTTCTGAAAGATGACTGGACCAAGTTTAACGTTAAGGCCGATTCCACCCCATACCATGATGCTAGATCCTCCCCACGCATCTGTTTCCAGAATGCAGCTGTCTTCGTAACGTTCCCGCGTCTTCTCCACACTCTGGTTCTGCCATCGGCTGTTGAAATGCAGTAACGGCTTTCGTCAGAGAAGATGATGTTACGCCATTGTCGATTTCGCCAATTCTGTCGCTGAGTGGCCCACTGAAGACGAGCTTGACGGTGTCGAGGAGTAAGAATAGGTCCTCTTGCTGGACGGCGACATCTCATGTTTCTAGCAGCTAATCGCCGACGAACCGTATCATCACTTATGGGTCGTCCATGTGTTCCAACAGTGTTTCTGGCAGTTTCGGCAGCTGGGGTGAACCGATTCATCAAATGGTGACGAACAATGCCTCTATTCTGTCTAGGGGTAGTGACTTGGAGTCTACCACTCCGTGGACGGTCATTTGTGCTGTTTGTTGCATTGTACCGTGTCCGTAGACGTTCAATTGTTCGAACAGCACAGTTGAAGTCGTTGGCAATAACTCTGGCAGATTGCCCAGCATCCAATCGACCAATGGCCTGTTCTCTCTGTTGTGGAGTCAGACGTGGCATAGCTTCTGTGTCAACACTGATACTAACACTCTTTAATTTTCTCCGGCCTTTTATACCCATAAAGGAGCATGAATTTCACGAACATTTAAGATTTAAGAAAAATTACCGCCAAGTGTGTCCCACGAGCGGTCGCTCTACGATATCAACTGAAAATTATTCAACCAAAAATTTAATTCACAGGTAATTTAATCTTACCTGGTGATGTCATCGTAATACTGATTATATAAAAATCATTAATTAATATTTATTTTGAATTTTGCTAACATTTTGAAAAAGCGACGTTTCTTTTGCGGTTCAGTATATATGTATTACATATAACACCACAATATTTCAAAATTTTGTCCAGAAACTACCAAGCCAATTGAAATATTTTTAGTTTGCCTCAACAATGTTGAGGTGGACTAATCAAGTAATCCTGGCATCCACGTGCGCGTCCACAGCCAGTTCTCTGTTACTAGTTGACATAGGGTCATCTATTTTTGTGTGCAGGTGCATGTTGAAGAGACTGATGATGTGACATAAGATGGAGGTCACTGAACCATATTACATGGTTGACTGGCATTAAAGTTTTATGTCAAAAATTAGCTTTAACATACAAAGTGACCTACAATCATATTTCTTGGTGTGAGGGTGCATCAAGGGGAGTAATACAGGTCCCACCAAAATTAGGTCCATCTGACCTATTTATCGCGCTTCATTGAGTTAGGTTAAGTTTTATGTCCGAGTTCAGTTCTCTGATACTAAGCAACCTACAGTCATATAACTTGGTGTCAGGGTACATCTTGGGGAGTAATAGCCTCCCACCAAAATTAGGTCACTCTGACCGACTTATCGGCTTCATTGCCTTGGGTTAAGTTTTACATCAGAATTCAGATCTCCGATACCAAGCGACCTTCAATCATATGATATTACTTGCTGTAAGGGTAATTCGTGGGGAGCTACACAGCCACACACCAAAATTAGTGGGGGAATGAGGCAAAATTTGTATTCGTAGATTCCTGGTTAACATTGGAGACTGGAAGAATTCTTTACATATCTTATCTAGAAGTGGTGGACACTGTAGAACAATTACTTACAGATCTTATCTAGAAGCGCTTTGTCAGTTGTGGTCACCTAAAATCCAGGTGAGAGATTCAGGCTCCATGGAGCCTCTGGTTTAATAATTCTATCAAAAGATTTTAAAACACTTTTTTTGTAGGGAAAAATCGAAAGTAAGACCAAATTTTAATTAAAAACAGAATCTGGACCCCCCTCCAATACAGTTCCTATTTCATCTCATTTTATTTAGCTAGTAAATCAAAGGCAAATTTCAAATTGTGATAATTTATTCATTGTTAGAAATAACTTTTTAAATGAACTTGCCCAAAAGGGCAAGTTCATGCAAGAATCCACTTGCCCTCATAAATTTCAGCTTGCCCAATAGAAATGTGTTAAAACTTACCGAAAACTTCACTTAGAAAATGTAAAGGTTGTTAATGTGTTATTGATGACCATGTTGGGCTCTTAATTTAAATATTTATTGAATTTGTTTGTTAAAATGATTTTTACTGTCTTTGTGAGATTTTTCAACATAATGAATTATAATGATTAATAGAATAAAAAAATATTGCTTTTTATTTCATTTATCAATCATCCCTACTGTCCCACAATTCACATAACTCTAAGGAGAGTATCTTTTGCATGTGCTATTTTATCACTATATTAATAAAATTTGTGTTAAAAGAGTGTGTCACACGTTTATCATTTTCCACTTAAAATAAATTCTTGAAAAAAATATATCTTTGAATGTATAATGGCCTTTTTTAGCTCGCCTAAGTGAGCTATTCTCATCACTTTGGCGTCCGTCGTCTTCTGTTAACTTTTACAAAAATTTACTCCTCTGACACTACTGGGCCAAATGGAACCAAACTTGGCCACAAGCATCATTAGGGTATCTAGTTTAAAAAATTTTTCCGATGGACCCACCTGCCAACCAACATGGCCGACATGGCTAAAAATAGAACATAGGGGTAAACTGCAGTTTTTGTCTTACATCTCAAAAACTAAAGCAATTGGGACAGGCCGCGCAGTTGTTTTCCTGTTACAGAAGTCATGAAATACTAGGCTGCCATTAAGTCTGTACGTTTAATTGAAACATGGGAGCTCGAGATGGCTCAAAACGATCGCCATACAATGGCACATATCCAATTAAAATCTCGGGGAGTGAAGTCAGTCTACTTTTTCCGTAATTTGAGAAATCACGAGCCATGGTAAAAAAGTCTCCTTTCGCAAAGTAAAATGCACCTCTTTCATGCTCTCCATGTAGAATACAAATTTTCTTGGTTTTATTCATTTAATCCTTTCTATGTCAATACACCTTTAAAACAACACTAGTTATTCTGACAGTTATCATGTTTGGTTTTGTTACAGTAGGTCCATATATCATGGTGCAATTATAATTTTTTTAATGGACTTCTTTGTATCCCTCAGGTCAAAGTTCATTGCAGGTCTTGAGCCATATTGAAATATGACATATAACTTTTCTCTACATTGTGGTATTTGGTTGGTGCAGAAGCTTTTCCTGAACATAACTGTGCAATATTTTTCAGATATGAAAGAAAATAAGAAAGATTCAGCATAAATTTGGGCATAAAACAAACATGTTTATTTTATGAATAAAAACAAAAAATCTGTGAAAAAACCAAGATTCATTACTGATATATTTAGAGCCTCAGTTTACTCTTTGCAACTCACTAATGCCCTTTAAAATTATCATTAATATTTATACTTTTAAAAAAATCTTATAACAGACAAATAAAGGTAACTTTTTATATTTTTTTAGGCTGAAATATTGCAAATTTTGAAAATTATTGTCTGTCATTTTAAAAGTTTCAGCTTGAAATTTTCACATGCTCACAAAAAAGTTCAATATTTTTTAACTAATAGCTAGATTATGTAAAGACGAATCTAAAATGGGGTCAACTGTCAATATGTGCCCAGTATTAACAATTTTACAGCTATTTAAAAATTTGCAGTTTCTACGTCTGAGAAATGTAAACATCTTGAAGGCGAACAAATTATGACGTTATATGAATTATGATGTCATAACTTTATGACGTCACCAAGTATTGTAAAACACAATTACATTAATTACTCTAATTATTGGACACTAAAATACACCTATTTTTTAGGAAAATTGGAAGATTGTCGGAAAAAAAGAGTTTTCTTATTTCCGTCCACATCGTTGTCATTTTTTGACTTCATATGATCGACCTGGTCAATGTACTTTAAGAATATGCAATCAAAATAATGGTTCATACTTGCGGTATTGTTATTTGATTTTGCTTTCATGATTTATCTTTTTGTACCTTCAAATTAAGTTAATTGAATGTTGAAGATGAAAACAGTAGCAAATTTCAAACGACCCGCCATGTTGTTGACTAATAAGATAAGATAAGATAATTTTTATTCAGCCAATCATGGTGCCCATTGCTGAGCAGAATAATTACAATAATGAAATAAATGCATATAATAAATAAAAACATAATAAAATCAATGATTGGTATTATTTGAGTGACATACAAATTAAATATGTGGACATCTCACAAATTATTTTTACGATCTGGATTTGGAGCATCTCACAAATGATTTTTACAACACATGTTACGTTTGTACACAAGTAGTCTCATTGTCTTTTTAGAACATATTATAACTATTACATTTAAATGTCTTATAAACAATGATAAAAGGATCTGTTTTGTTAAAACATTATTCATTTCATTTCAATTTTTTTAAATTAATTTCTCTGAGAAACACGAATACGCAATTCCGTTCCGAACTTTTTTCGGATTTCTTTTCAAAAGTAAACTTCCAGGTAGGAAGAATGCAATAAAATTTACTTAAAATTGATCTTGTTTCAATCAAATTTATTAAGATAGATAGTTTAAATGGTTTAGAAAGACGAAATAAACACTTGATGAGGACTTGAAGTAATTAATTTACCTAAGAAGGTAAAAGTACTGACTGTCACCACGTGAGAACAACAATCGTAACTTTGACAATTTTGAAATCGTCGAAAAAATAGAGTTATCAAAAAATTTAATTTTCCTTGAATTTTCAAAAGTGTCCAATAATTAGGCCGTCCAATAATTAGAGTAATTACGGTAGTCCTATCCTTAACATTTCAACGATAAATGATTAAAGAAAAAAATATTAATCTACAAAGTAGTAACCAAGGATTTGCATTGAGGAAAAAATGCATAGCAACCAAGGAGAATGAATTTTTTTCCATTACACAATCACATGTGCACTTTTAAATAATTCATCAATATGTGTATAAGTGTATAAGCTTATAAATTTACAGGAACAATAGGACAGTCCATTTTGCTGCCTGATATTAAAAGTTTTAAAAACCAAATAAATTCAGTAATACATGTACATGCAAGTTACATGCTGTCATAATGAGTTACTCCCCTTTACAATTGACAGACTGCAAATTCTAAATCACAAGAATTTATTCAACCTGTTATTGGTAAATGTTGGTTTAAAATTCTTGTTCAAAGGGATTTGTGGATGATATAGGTCTCTTTGCATCTATTTCCATTAAATACATTCATCTAATGTTACAATTATTTAGCTGTGGTTTTCACTGCAACCACCTGTTCGTGTTTACAATTGTCCTTGTTACATGACATGTATGTAGTCTCGCCAAAATTGATACATTTAAATAAAAAGCATGTGTTTCCTGCTTATAGTGAGAATTTTTCTTCATACAATAACTAACCTGTAATATATTATTAATAGCAATGCACAATACTTGTGTATTTATTTACACAATCACCTGTGTTTCAATGATTACATCATACATATTACAACTTCCGCTTGGTGGTGGGGGGGGGGGGGGGGGTGTTATTTGGGTTTTTAGAATTTTAAGGAATAATTTTTTTTAAAGATTTTAGTAAAAAAAAAATAATTTTTTCATTTTACTTTATAATATATGTAAAAAAAATATTGCACAAGATTTACATTACATATGGACTGTTCAAATTTAGAAAACCCCATTTTCAGCTCTTTTGCATTCTTTTTTAAAGCATTACATTAAAGTTTTGGACCGTATGCAAATATTTTATACTTTTTGTGTTAAATACATACTTAAAGAATTATACTGACCCTAGTTTCTCCATCAGTTGTTTACAGGATGGATCAGCATCACAAAATATTCCTTTACACACGTTTGAGATCATGACGTCAAGTTGGGACAGGCCACACAATTGTTTTATTGTTACAGAAGTCATGAAATACTAGGCTGCCATTAAGTCTGTACGTTTCGTTTAAACATGGGAGATGGCTCAAAACGATCGCAATACAATGGCACATATCCAGTTGAAATCTCGGGGAGTGAAGTCAGTCTACTTTTTCCGTAATTTGAGAAATCACGAGCCATGGTTAAAAAGTCTCCTTCTGCAAAGTAAAATGCACCTCTTTCATGCTCTCCATGTAGAATACAAATTTTCTTGGTTTTATTCAGTTAATCCTTTCAATATTTCTATGTCAAATGTCTAAGGTAAATACGCCTTTAAAACAACACTAGTTATTCAGTTATCATGTTTGGTTTTGTTTCAGTAGGTCCATATATCATGGTGCAATTATAATTTTTTTAATGGACTTCTTTCGTATCCCTCAAGTCAAAGTTCATTGCAGGTCTTGGGCCAAATAGAGCAAAACTGACATGGGGTAAAAATGTTCATCAGGTCAAGATCTACCTGCCATGAAATTATCAAAAGAATCGGGCAACCATTTATTGGGTTATTGCTCCTAAATTGTTAATTTTAAAGAAATTTTGCAGTTTTAGGTTATTATCTTGAACATTATAGTATACACAGACAAATTGTAAACAGCAAAAATGTTCAACAAAGATCTACAAATAAGTGAACATGACCAAAATCATTGATTGACCCCTTATAGGAGTTTTTGACCTTTAAAGACAGCATCCAGTGTAAACTTACCTTTAAAGATCTTTTCCTCTCAAACGACTGGGCCTATTGAGACCAAACTTTGGTGGAATGGTCCTTGGGTGGCCCCCTTCAAAAACTGTCCGGCATTTCTGACTTCCAACCGACATGGCTGCTATTACTTAAAATAGAAAAAGAGGGGGGAGGGTGAATTTAAAAAATATTCTTATATGAAACAACATGGTCAGTTGTAACCAAAGTTGGCAGTAAGGGTTCTTAGGAGGTTCTCTTTCAGAAATATGTCCAATGACCCAGACTGTTAACCAAGATGGCCGCTACAGCCAAACTTAGTTTAAGATAGGGCCCTATGGGAAAATTCAATGAAAAATTCTTGTCTTAAACCACTTGACCAATTGGAACCAGACTTGGCAGCAATGGTCCTTAGATGGTCCTCTTACAGAGGTGTGTCCAATGACCTGGACTGTCAACCAAGTTGGCTGCCACAACCGAACTTAGTTTAACATAGGGCCCTATAGGAAAATTCATTGAAAAATCTTCTTGTCTGAAACCACTTTACATATTGGAGCCAGACTTGGCAGCATTGGTCCTTAGGAGGTCCTCTTTCAGAAATGTTTCTGATTTTGTGGACTATGAACCAAGATGGCTGCCACAGCAGAACTTAGTTTAACATAGTACCCTATGGGAAATTCACTAAAAAATCTTCTCGTCTGAAACCACTAAGCCAATTAGAATTAGACTTGGTAGCAATGGTCCTTAGATGGTCCTCTTTCAGAATTTTGTTCAATGACCCGGATTGTCAACCAAGATGGCCACAACACCCGAACTTAGTTTTACATAGGGTTGTATGGAAAAATTCATTGAAAAATGTTCTTGTCTGAAACCACTTGACATATTGGCACCATTGGTCCTTAGGAGGTCCTCTTTCAGAAATGTGTCAGATCACCCGGATTGTCAACCAAGATGGCTGCCACACCAAACTTAGTTAAATATTGGACCCTATAGGAAAATTCATTTAAAAATCTTCTTGTCTGAAACCACTTAGCCAATTGGAACAAGACTTAGCAGAAATGGTCCCTATATGGTTTTCTTTTAGAAATGTATCCGTTGACCTGGACTGTCAACCAAGATGACTGCACAGCTGAAATTAGTTTAACACTTAAATTTGTAGGTCTGCTCAAGGTGAAAAGTTAAATCCAGGTGAGCGATACAGGCTCTTGAGACCCTATAGTTTAACAATTGATAGGGTCGACCATAACAATTGTTAAAAAAAGACAATTATACAGTCAAAGATATTTTTCTCTATGAATTTGTTGAATAAATAAAAAATAAATTTACCTAGACAAAGTTGAAAATAAAGAAAAAATCCAATAATGAAACAGATATTTATTAAAACTTACTGTAGCCCATTAAAAAAACTTTTAAACTCAAGTCGCCAAGAAGCAGTCTGTGGCTTTCTTGTAAATCAATTTAAGTGCCCTACTGGCCAAAGTAAATGTTTTTCTTCCAGGCTGTTACCCCATACAAGATGTAGGCATAGTCAGGATGAAGTAGTTGGTTCAGGGGTAACAGGAGGGGTTCTTACATCCAGTCTTTTCCTTGATTGTACTGCAAGTGCTGGATGAGGAATACATATTTTATGAATTTTAGTTCCATGAATTTTAATGATGTCCTTAATTTTGCTTCTTCTTTGAGTTCCTTTTCCCAGAATTTTTCTTCAGCCTTTCCAACCATTGTCTTCCATTGTAGTTTAGACAGTCTAGATTGTTGAAGTTTTGTTATGGTTGGTAAATTATATTTTCTGAAGATGATTTGGATTATGTTGAAAAAACTTTTTGTTGTTTCCAAAATTGACTATCATTTGTGTGTCCATAATTTGATGCATTTTTAAATTTTCGCAATGAATTATAGAGAATAATAAAGATAACTTTATTATTTTGTTGAGTTCGGCTTCGATATGCAGAGCTCCAAGCAATAGATAAAAAGCAGCTTTTGAAGTCCTTTGAGGCAGTGATTTGAAATGTCTTAGATTCTCTCTGTGAAAGTTTTCTAGCTTATCAATATTTTTCGATTTAAAGGTAAAATTTCTAGCCCATATAACAATCGTGGTATGATATATGTCCTGTAAATTTTGTAACAAGTGTTTGAGTCTAGCCCATTAGTTCAATGGAGACCAGTACCTAATACTACATACTGAGTTGTTCTTGCAAGTTTGATTCTTTCTTCAACATTCCTTCCTATTTAATTTTTGTGAAAACGAATAAGACCTAAATTTCAGGCTTCATCTGCTGTACCTAAAACAATGTTGTTAAATGTCCAAGTATTATCTGTTTTAGCAAGCAGTAATCTTGGTTTTTGTTGGGTGAATTTTATAATGATGTCGATTGGCATATCTTGATATAACGTCAAACTAGTTTGCAGATTAATTCTGTTATTCACATTAAAGGCTATGTCATCAGCGCATGTAGGTGTTCCAACATAGATCATTCCCAAGTGGAAAGCCAGTGCATTTTCCTCTAGTTCCAGTAATAAATCTTGAATAAATATTTTATAAAGATGAGTTGATAAGATGCCACCTTGACAGACTCCTTGAAGAATTTGAAAACTCACTTAAGTCTCCTTGCCATTTAACTTTTGTTGTCAAGTCTGTATATAAATCTTTAATAAGTAGCCAAAGGGTAATATGAATATTTAAATCTAGCAATTTATCAAACATGTCATGTTGAACTACATCAAATGCTGACTGTACGTCCATATATCCAATATAAAATTTCACATTTTTACATTCATTTTCATATTTTGCTTCAGAGATAATGAGACCAGACATCAGGGGTACATGTCCTTTAGTAAATCCAAACTGTAAATCAGTATCATTTTTAGCTCACCTGGCCTAAAAGGCCATGTGAGCTATTCTCATCACTTTGCGTCCGTCGTCGTCGTCGTCGTCGTATGTCGTCGTAAACTTTTCACATTTTTATCAACTCCTCTGAAACCACTGAACCAATTTAAACCAAACTTAAGTGGAATGGTCCTTGGATGGTCCCCTTTAAAAATTATGTTCGGTTTTCCCGGGCGCCATCCAATATGGCTGCCATGGTCGGACATAGTTTAACCTTGAAGCCTATGGGAATTTTAACATTTTTATTATCTTCTCTGAGACCATTAGGCCAATTTGAACCAAACTTTTGTGGAATGGTCCTTGGGTGGCGCCTTTTAAAATTTGTGTTCGGTTTCCCCGAACGCCATCCAACATGGCCGCCATGGCTGGACTTAGTTTAACATTGAGCCTATGGGAATTTTACTTTTTCGTCAACTCCTCTGAAACCACTGAACCAATTTAAACCAAACTTAAGTGGAATTGTCCTTGGATAGTCCCCTTTAAAAATAGTGTTCGGTTTTCCGGGACGCTGTCCAATATGGCTGCCATGGTTGGACATAGTTTAACCTTGGACCCTATGGGAATTTTAACATTTTCGTTATCTACTCTGAGACCATTAGGCCAATTTGCTCCAAACTTTGGTGCAATGGTCCTTGGGTGGCCCCTTTTAAAATTTGTGTTCGGTTTCCCCGAACACCATCCAACATGGCCGCCATGGCTGGACCTAGTTTAACATTGAGCCTATGGGAATTTTACTTTTTCGTCAACTCCTCTGAAACCACTGAACCTATTTAAACTACACTTAAGTGGAATGGTCCTTGGATGGTCCCCTTTAAAATTTGTGTTCGGTTTTCTGGGGTGCTGTCCAATATGGCTGCCATGGTTGGACATAGTTTAAACCAAACTTTGGTGCAATGGTCCTTGGGTGGCCCCTTTTAAAATATGTGTTCGGTTTCCCCGAACGCCATCCAACATGGCCGCCATGGATGGACCTAGTTTAACATTGAGCCTATGGGGATTTTACTTTTTCGTCAACTCCCCTGAGCCAATTTGAACCAAACTTTGGTGGAATGGGTGGCCCCTTTCCATACTTATGTCTGGCATCCTCGACTTCCAACCGACATGGCTGCTGTTACTGAAAATAGAAAAAGGGGGGGGGGGGGATGAATTTCCAAAATCTTCTATGAAACTGGAAGGCCAGTTGCAACCAAACTTGGCAGTAGTAGTCCTTAGGAGGTTCTCTTTTAGATGGATGTCTGATGACCCGGACTGTTAACCAAGATGGCAGCCACAGCCGAACTTAGTTAAACTTAGTTAAACATAGGGCCCTATGGGAAAATTCATTGAAAAATCTTTTTATCTGAAAACAATTTACCAAATTGAAACCAGACTTTGCAGCAATGGTCCTTATATGGTCCTCTTTCAGAATTGTGTCCCATGACCTGGACTGTCAACCAAGATGGCTGCCACAACCGAACTTAGTTTAACATAAGGCCCCATGGGAAAATTCATTGAAAAATCTTCTTATCTGAAACCACTTGACCAATTGGAACCAGACTTTGCAGCAATGGTCCTTAGGACGTCCTATTTCAGAATTGTCTGATTTCGTGGACTGTGAACCAAGATGGCCGACAGAACCAAACTTAGTTTAACAAAAGAACCCTATGGGAAATTCACTCAAAAATCTTCTGGTCACAAACCACTCAACCAATTAGAACTAGACTTGGTAGCAATGGTCCTTAGATGGTTCTTTTTTAGAAATGTGTCCATTGACCTAGACTGTCAACCATGAGGCTGCCACAGCCGAACTTAATTGAACATAGAACCCTATAGAAAAACCAGCCAAATCTTTAGTCCTGCTCAAGATGAAAAGTTCAATGCAGGTGAGCGATACAGGCTCTTTAGAGCCTCTAGTTAAAAGATAATTTTACAAGTAGAGAGTATTCAAATATTTTACCTATAATAGATGTCGCAGTAATTCCTCTGTAGCTATTTAGTATTCACCAGAAGTAGATCTTTATCTTTTTTTGAAAACTGGGGTTAATATTCCTGTCTTAAAAGAGAGTGGGATTTTGCCGGTTTTTAAGATATTATTGAAAGGTCTTGTCAAAATAAGAGTGATCAATTCCTCTCCAAGAATAAAGTGTTCTGCATGCAGCAATACCATATTCATCACCACTCTTATTGTGTCGCCTGCGGAACGCATGGTCGACACCTAGGGATCACTATCTGTCGTCTTGCGTCGTCACACTTTTCTTCTATCCTCAACTACTCGTAAACCGCTCAAAGGATTTTGATGAAACTTTCTCTGTGCATTAACCTTAATGCACAGGTGTGCATATATATTTCATTTTTAAAAAATTAAAATTTTTTTTTTTGGTAAAAATTGACATTTTTGCAAAAAAAGGGGGGCAAAACTTCTATCCTCAACTACTCCATAACTGCTCAAAGGAATTTGAAGAAACTTTCTCTGTGCATTAACGTTAATGCACAGGTGTGCATATATATTTCATTTTTAGAAAATTTTTCATTTTTCTCTGTAAAAAATGACATTTTCGAAAAAAAAAAAAGGGTGGGTCAAAACTTCCATCTTCAACTAATCCATAACCACTCAAAGGAATTAGATGAAACTTTCACTGCGAATTAATCTTAATGCACAGGTGTGCATATATATTTCATTTTTAAAAAATTTAATTAAATTTTTTTTGGTAAAAAATGACATTTTTGCAAAAAAAAGGGGGGAGGGGCAAAACTTCTATCCTCAACTACTCAATAACCGCTCAAAGGAATTTGATTAAACTTTCTCTGTGCACTACCCTAAATGCACAGGTGTGAATATTTATTTCATTTTTAGAAAAATTTAAATTTTTTTGTAAAAATTGACATTTTTTTAACAAAAAATGGGGGGGGGGGGGGTCAAAACAGCTATCCTCAACTACCAGATAACCGCTCAAAGGAATTTGATGAAACTTTCTGTGCATTAACCTTAATGCACAGATGTGAATATATATTTCATTTTTAGAAAATTTTAAATTTTTTTTTTTTGGAAAAATTGACATTTTTGAAAAAAAAAAGGGGGGGGGGGGGGTTTCAAAACTTCTATCCTCAACTACTCCATAGTCCTGGATCCTAGATCACTATTAAATCCCGAATTCCCAAACTTAATTACAACCACCCAATCCCGACATCCTGAAAATGGCCTTGTCGCCCCTCATCATTTTCAATTACTAAAAAGACCCACATGAACTTTGTTGCAGAATATGGTGAACTCTGTAATCGATACATTACTTACACATATTTTTACTGATGCTGACTTTTCCCTCTATATCTTTCAAATTTTTAAAGGCATGTAAGGGGAAAGTAAAAGAATATAAATTGAAATGAAATAATGATCAGACATCAGCATGTAAAAAATCAAATGCCAGTTCTTTCCAGGGGTTTCTATCCTCTGGTCCCCAGACCCCTCTTTTATATACACGCCCCACACAATTCCTTGTTCTGCCCTTGTGAATTTCCCTAACTAGTAATAGATTTTCATTCAACTTGAATGCAAAATTTTATTATTTTTTATTAGTCTGCAAAGAAAGTTCAAACAGTTTTAGTATATACTTTAAAATTCAGTTTCTGCCAGCAGATAGTCCAAATAATTATGCCTACAAGTAGGTTATCTGATGGTCTAAAAAAGTCCAAATAATAAATGGCCTCAGGATTATCTGGACTAGCTAGCAGGATGTGTATTCTCTTGGTTGGTTGGTTGGTAGTATATGTACTAACCATGCAGCTCTGTTAACTTTATGTATCCCCTTATCATGCTTATGTTGGCTATCCTCTAATTTGCCTGTTTACTGAGGAATACATTGGTGACATTTTTCATGTCATTATCAAATATCTGTATTTTCCATGATTTTGTTGTGTATTAGAAACATTTATCACATCAACTCTCCAATGATTACCATTGAAATTGAAAGCCATCTGAATCACCCAATAGATATCTGCTTGAGGGGGTGAAAAAAACAAAAAATTATCAGAGGAGTGAACCTGAAATCACAAAGCAAATGGAAAAAGCTTTCACTCATGTTATTCAAAAAGACAGGAGTAAATAACCCAATTGATTAAATCTTATCTGGAGCTCTGCTCTTAAGTTTCCTCACGTCTCCCTAAAATTTTGAAGTGTGGTGAGACCTGCAATACATAAACACAAAATCTTGGCTGAATTGCGAGGATAATTAAGCATGAACATATATTTTATTCATTAATATTCATTTTGAGACAGAAGCATATAAATGTGGAATTAGCAATTATATTCAAGAAAATGTATTTTGGGTACAGGGATTCTTGGTAAAGCTACGGGTATTACACAACTCAAATTTGATGCAATCCAGAGTTGTACTAGTAATACCTATTGGCTGTAAACCCCAGTTTGTAGAATTGACAGTAAGGGTACAGCAGATCCATTTACACTCCCTGATAGGATTAATGGAGATGTAACACTATTTACAACCTGTTACCCAGACAATCCCCAACCATAGACCAAGGAAGTATTACCATACTGGGCATCTTATTATCCTGGAAACAAAGTAATCTGAGAAAACAACCGGGCATCTCGGAGGGAACAGACAAAGCTATGAGATATCAACCAGGAGCATGCACTACTACATTAGTCCGAAGGCATACCCTTAATGGCAGATTTATCTCCAGTTCAAATTCGGGATTAACTTTGACCAACCGAGGCCCTACATAATCAGATTAGTTTTATACTCAGGTCTGTTTACCAGAGATGTGTATGGGAGGGTGTAAAACACCTTTATCATGTACCAAATTTTCCAGACTCGAAACCCGGAATCTTCAGTACCGTTGCTAGTCATTAGACCATAAATCCACACATGAATTTGTTGCATTTTGGAAGTCTAAATATTAAAATTATATGACAATTTTTGTCGCGCCTATTTTGTCTTGTGACCTTGAGCTCATTTTCATGGTTCACTAACTTCATAAACATAAATGTAAAATCTGCGTGCAAGTTTCGTGGTTAAATCCATTTCTCAACAACTGTAATACATTGTACCTAGGCCAACCATATTTGGTCTATAGATAGTTCTCAGTGGGTACATGCCACTCTGACACCTGGCTTGGGACCTTGACCTCAATTTCATGCTTGACTGACTTTGTCACATTTTCGTGGTTAGGTCCATTTCTCAACAACTATAATACCTGGACCCACCATATTTGGTCAGTAGATAGTTCTTGGTGGGTACATGTCAGTCTGACAACTGGTAATTGACCTTGACCTCAATTTCATGCTTGAGTGACTGTCACATTTTCGTTATTAAGTCCATTTCTCAGAAACTGTAATACCTAGACCCACAGTATATGGTCTATTGATAGTTCTTGGTGTGTACATGCCATTCTGACACTTGTCTCTGGACCTTGACCTAAATTTCATGGGTGAGTGACTTTCATCCACGTTTCTTGATTAAGTCCATTTTTCAGACCTACCTTGTTTAGTCTATATATAGTTCTTAGTGGGAACATGAAGTCTGACACCTGTTTCTGGACTTTGACCTCAATTTCATACTTGAGTGACTTTGTCACATGTTCGAGATTAGGTCCATTTTTCAGCAACTTTAATACCTAGACCCACCGTTTTAGGTGAGTAGATAGTTCTTAGTGGGTACATTTTGTACATCTCGGCCTTTTGACTTTTACCTAAATTTCATGGGTGAGTGACCTGTGTCACATTTTCTGGATTAATTCCATTTCTTAGCAACCATAGCAACACTAATATCGAATTACTATTTCTTTTAAAGCATTTTCCTTTGACTTGCAATGTTGGGTATGAGATAATCATTATTTTATGTCCATGTGCATACTCAGGCGAGACATTTAGTGTGTCCACTGTTGTTATCCTATGTGATGTAATTCATTGCATTTAAAAATAAATGTAATTGAAATGTAAATTAATTACTTTGGCATGTAATTGACCCCAGGTCTGCATTTTACATTGAACTAGGTATGTTAACTATGGAACCATGTCAGACGTAACATAATACTGCCACAGACTGAAAGAAAGTTTGTTAAAATTTTCTTTTTTCACTTTCAAATAAAAACATTTTTGGGTCAGGCAGATTTTGTTTGGTCAGTCACCGTAGGATATACAGACTTAATTTTACTTTTAAAGGCCTGAAATTAGCACCCTTTTCCCATGGATACATTCTGTCTTTATTGAATACAACATATTACCGTGTTGAATGAAGTTAAGTTAATAAAAAGTCATGCTTTTAATCATAATATTTTTTTGTTGAATTGTGATATATATTTACCATAGGAAATGATTTTACAGTGGTACCCTTTATTTGGATGTTTCAGAACTAAAAGATGGTATTTAAAAGCAGCAGCAGTATGCAAATGTTATACAATGTAGTAAATCAATATTATTTGTCTAATTAATCTTTTAGATAAAGATTTGAAATATTGACATAATCCCAGAATTGTTTATGGTCAATAAATGAGTGAGTCATCTCACCTCCATGCATAATGTATACACATGTACTAACTGATAGACAAATAATTAATTTATATAAATTAAAGGTAAATTTATTGATCAATAAAATGTGCATCTAATATAATACAGTATTAAAAAATTTATCAATTTGAAATGTATAAGGACTTTTCTTCTCTTTTGGAAATAAGTTACTTAGCATCTTTGCATAATGACTTTGTATTGAACAATTGACAAGCTTTCTGCTGCTGCTTGCACAGGGAGCAACTGGTGATTCAGTATAATTCCATAGTAATCGAAGACTGATGACTCATCTCAAAGATCCATATTCCGGCATAGGATAGGATTGTAGTGGAGTACATTCAGCAGTGGTTTTCATTTTTGATTTGTCTGGTTTTATAATTTCTTTTTGGTGAAATTAGATGTTGGACATTTCAGAAAATTGAATCATTTTGGGGTGTGATATGAATTTTAAATTATTGTAGCTAGGATACTGAAATGAGATTTGCTTGGAATTCTGTAACAGGTAAATGTTTAGTTAACTACTTATATTTTAGGTTCATTCTCACTTTATTTTTCATTCATCCAGATACACATGTACATGTAGGTCAGAGCAACCTTTATATATAGTAATATATCAATGGCCAGTGTGAGCTATTCTCATCACTTGACGTAAATCTGCTGTACACAGTGTATGTCCATCGTCCATTAACTTTTTACATTTGATCTACTTGAGAACCACTGAACAGAATTTAACCAAACTTGGGAGATATGTTTTTTATAAGGTCCTACCCAAGTGTTGTTATTTATTGCCAATTGGTCAAGAAGCATGGCTGCTAGAGGCTATTCTAATTTCTGATTGACTGAACTTCGAAATACTTCTCAAAAACAACTTATCGATTGAACTTTACAAATATATTTCTAGGAAGGATTTGTTACAAGTGTACTTTATGCTAGTTGGTAATCCAAGAATGGCAAGATGGCAACTAATGTTGAACACTGTAACATTGAAATGTATTTAAAATTCTGATGATGATGAAAAATTAAATAGATTGGTTCCATACTTGGTATACTTCATACCTATGATTGGTTCCAAACTTGGTAGACTTCATACCTATTATTGGTTCCAAACTTGGTAGACTTCATACCTATGATTGATTCCAAACTTGGTAGACTTCATTCCTATGATTGGTTCCAAACTTGGTATACTTCATACCCATGATTGGTTCCAAACTTGGTAGACTTCATACCTATGAGGAGATAACTAATTCTGCTTAATTTGGTACTGTTTTGCCAAAACATGTCCTTGTTCCCTTAAAGGATCTTTTCTGATAAAAAAAACTTTCCAAGGTCCCCTTCCCTTTAACTACTTGACTCATTGATTTGAAACTTGTGATAAATGGTCATTGGAAGGTACTACCCGAGTATTATTACTTTGGAGGCAATTGGACATCAAAGACGAATGGACACTGGACATATCTTACATTGGACCTCATTGGATGCATCTTTTGAAGCAAATTAAAAAGTTTGATACCAAACTCTGGGGAATACATACTTCTGAGGAGCCGAATATTTTTTTCCCTTAATGATGGACATACATTTAGGTTGTCCGTCCATCCTGCATAAAAATGTCATGCTCTAACTTGAGTATGCCTTGACTGAATTTCTTCCAACTTATTACAATCACATTATTACAATTCAATGGTGATCTGAGGGTCTATCCGTTTTTTACAGTTTCCACTTCTGTATTTCCAGAGATACATATGTATTTGAATTAGTTTGTGGATTCACATGGTGCACACTAACTTTTAAACTTTTCAAACTTTAGCATTTTATCAATAATGGTCTGAGGATCTGCATGTATTTCCAGAGTTAGGGACCTTATCATTGGTGATATAGAATTTTTGTGTCCTTTGACACAAAGTGCAAACATGAATGGCAATTAAAATCTTTGTGAGTGATAAAGCTTCCTGGGAGCCTGTAGTCGAAAAATATTGGTGTCATAGTTTTTAAACATTTTTTATATCCCATCCACGAATGTGGTCACAGCATATAGATTTACCCTTTTCCATCCATATTTCTGTACGTACATCTGGTTTGGTAAAGCTTTTGGTTAAGGTCCATTTTTCAGAAACCTTTTGAGATTTATTAGTGATATTAAATCACTGAAATCTTCTGATGACATTGAACACAGAACTTCGATAACATTTGGGTCACTGACCTACATTTAAGGAATACGCGACTCCCATAAAGTTTTGCATTTAATTCCATATTTCTAGGAAACTATGGTGTTATATCAATGATACTTGATTACTATAATCTCTCCTTCAGTCCTTGCATTTTATAATTGATTTATTCAACAATTGGATCATTATGACCTACATTTCATACTTGAGTGACTGAGTTAAATTTTTAGGTTTAGGGACATTTGAAGACAAAACTTTATGACAAACGTGATGACTTCAACTTTCCTATTGTTAATTTTCCCTTCTTGAGTAGCAATATACCAGCATCGCCTGCATATGGCGTCTACGTTTCTCAGCTTATCCGATTTTCAAGGGCATAAGTGAGTTACCCTGACTTTCGACAGAGAGGATTACTGCTGTCACAAAAGCTTCTTAACCAGGGTTTTATCAGGGATAAGTTGATGTCATCACTTAGGAAATTTTACGGTCGCCATCACGAATTGATTGACCATTACAGTGTTCCAATATCTAAGATGATGTTGGACCTGTTCCGACTGTCATAACCTTTCATGTGCCTCCACCGATTTGTAACTTCCCCAGGATTGACTTTGTTGAACTTCACGACAAGTGCCGTATAAGGAGCAGAAACTGCTTACCCTTTCGGAGCACCTGGGTTAACTACTGGTTTTTGTGTTTGTTTGTTGTGCTTGTGGTTGTTCATTTGTCTTCCCGGGTTTGTCTGTCCGATGGATTACGTTTGCTCCTTAGGTACATTTGTCCTTTTTTGTTTGAGGGCATTTCTCAGAAACCAGTTGATATACATGTATATCAGTGATATTACTTTATTCACTCTATATAGTACAACAAAAATCAGCCACATTTGATTTGCCATGACCTTCATTTTATGCTTCTGTAAAAATAATATATCACAACTGCAATTATAAAGTACAATACAATATTTGAGTCACATAACCTACGTATTATGATTGAAGGACTTCAGTTAAAAATTTGCATTACAGTCCATTTCTCAAAAACCTATGATGATATGTCAGTGATATTTATATCCCCAGCTTAGTAAATTGACGGGGGATTCCATTCTGTCCGTTCTTCTGTTCGTCTGCACCCATTCATCACTCAAAAGTTGGATTAAGTATTTACTGCAACTACTCATTCACTAGTCGATGGATTTGGAATCTTCAGTGTACATTTCCATTGTGTACCACATATTTTATTTTTGCTCACGATGATTTTTGGTATTTTCCAGACATGCATTGACTTTGCCTATTCTTAAAAATCGGGTAATGTAAGGGGGTATGCATGCATCGTCTTTACAGATTCTTGAATGCTTTTATTTTTCATCTGACATGTCTGATACTTATAAAATATAATGTTGAAATCACCATTTACATATTTCATAAGATTGCTATTTTATTGTATCTAACTTTTTTTTACTAATTTTATTAAAACGTTTTTTTTTTTTTATTAATTATCTGTATCATCTTTTGTTGCAGTAGCCTAGTTACATGTTGTATTCATCAACTTTACAAACTATAATTGAAGTGACATATTAATTTGAAATGTGATGATTTCTTAAACTTCTGGGGCTAATAACAACCTCAGAAAACACACCCATCAAAATGATGCTTAGATGTAAGCTGCTATTTATAGTAACCACAGCTGTGTTGGTCGACAGGACAGGTCATTGAACACAAATAAGAACAGTAATGCCATAATGTTCATATACATTTTTACTTTGGTTCAAATTGTTGACAGTAGTCTTATGCAAAATTATTGTAGCCATCTTGCATGTCTTGAGGTTGAGGGATCATCAGATGTAATTATGACAATGTACGACCTAAATAATATCTCTTCAAAATAGTGACAAACTTTTTAGAATTGAAAAAAAAAAACAATTTTCCATATTTCTTCCTAGAGACCATCATTTTTGAACCCATGAGCCCATCCCATGAACCCATCATATTTGAGCCCAAGGCCACATCCATCGAGTCCATCCCATGTTCTCTAGTATGCCAAAATTAACCAAAACAAAAAACAAAAAAAACAACAACAATAAAAAGTAAAAGATAAAGGCTAGGCTAAACATTTTGGCTGACTAGCCTTGATCATGAGCATATGTCAAGAGATGTTAAATATTGTGAATCCATAATAGGATTAAAATAATATAGGGAAAATATTATTGTTATGATTCTGTTGTAAAAGTACACCTGAAATATTGAGAAGAAATTTACAAGATACAGTACATGTAGTAAACATTTTTAACATATATCTTATACAGAAAGTAAATGAGAAAAAGTAAACTGTATAACATTAAGCAAACATGGTGATATAGTCCTAAGGTTGTCCACTTTTAAAACATTTTTCCTTTATCATTTTTTTTGGTATAAATATCTATAATACTAAATTTACGAATTAGCCGAATAGGCGGCAAAACGCGTGGTTCAAAATAAACGATGTATGGTTCAGATTATAAAGGTTATTATCGGATTTGACAATCTGCATTTATAAATTTAAACTGCAGTTTTGTTTATGTGCAAATGGAATCTGCATGGACTTTTGCGGTATGAATTCTCCCAACATATCCCTTAGAAGGTTCTCAAATGCATCATTTTAACACATTCATTTAAATAAACAATTATGCACATATTTGTTAGATTTTCTCATAGACAACATATTCGTTGAATTTGGCGGTCTAATTTTTCAACAAACAATCGGCATTCCAATGGGAACCAACTGTGCTCCTCTCCTCGCCGATCTGTTTCTGTACTCATATGAAGCGGACTTCATTCAAGGGTTACTACGTGAAAACAAAAAGAAACTAGCCCAATCCTTTAATTTCACTTTTCGTTATATAGATGATGTGTTGTCGTTAAATAACGACAAATTCCAAGACTTTCTACATCTTATCTACCCCAGTGAGCTTGAAATTAAGGATACTACAGATACACCAAAGTCCGCTTCATATTTGGATTTATTTCTTGAAATAGACTATGAGGGACGTTTGAAGACAAAACTTTATGACAAACGTGATGACTTCAACTTTCCTATTGTTAATTTTCCCTTCTTGAGTAGCAATATACCAGCATCGCCTGCATATGGCGTCTACGTTTCTCAGCTTATCCGATTTTCAAGGGCATGCGTGAGTTACCCTGACTTTCGACAAAGAGGATTACTGCTGTCACAAAAGCTTCTTAACCAGGGTTTTATCAGGGATAAGTTGATGTCATCACTTAAGAAATTTTACGGTCGTCATCATGAATTGATTGACCATTACAGTGTTCCAATATCTAAGATGATGTTGGACCTGTTCCCACTGTCGTAACCTTTCATGTGACTCCTACGATTTGTGACTTCCACTGGATTGACCTTGTTGAACTTCACGATGGGTGCCGTATACGGAGCAGGAACTGCTTACCCTTCCGGAGCACCTGGGTTCACTCCTGGTTTTTATAGGAGTTCGTGTTGTTCATTGTTTTTAGTTTTCTGTGTTTATTTGTTGTGCTTGTGGTTGTTCGTTTGTCTTCCCGGGTTTGTCTGTCCAATGGATTACGTTTTTTTGATTGCTCCTTAGGTATATTTGTCCTTTTTAAATGTATTTTTGTTTGAAATTACGGAAGAAGAATAAAACAAATTAAAAACATTCTCCTTCGAGTGGGATGTTTCCGCTTCATGTATTCAGGATTGTTTTTTCTACAATAACTCAATTTCTCCTAACTATAAACATTATGAACTTTGAAGATTATGAAGAAGTAAGGCAAAGTTCAGAGGATTCCTAACTCAGTTGTTTTTTGGATTGCTCGGATGTTTACTTTGCACAAAGTGATAAAACCAGCCATTATCCATTTTTACATTATTTGTCATGTGACCTGTCTAAATATATCTCTACCGTACAATTCCCTGTAAGCCCTAGATAAAAATATTTTTAACAAATGGTCATCTTTATCATTAATGACGAAATTTATCTCGGACATCTTTATAAACGTGGACAGCACACTCAGCCACACACTAAAAATGCTTTTATCGTCTATTGGATTTATTTGTGAAATTAAGCCTCGCTTGCCCTGCCCATGATGACAATGAACAATTGGAACAATTATTTTCCAAAAATATGCTCTACTTAACTCACGGCATCTTTTGAAAAATTCATCCGTCACTAAGAAAATGTTTATTCACATTCTTTTTCATATTTATTCTGAATGAAAAAGGTAATGCATTATGAAATGTGTATTTAATGAAAGCTTTTCATCAAGTTCCAGTTCAGAATTAATTGTAACATAAACATACTGACAATTTATATGGTTGTATTTTCGTCATAGATTTGACTATGATGGAACCTTAAGGTCCATTTTGGTAATTCTACGTGGCATACAGTCCACTTCATGTATCATCAGTGGATACATCTTTGGTAGTAACGAACAACCATATGACAATTAGGTCACGTTGACCTACATTTCACACTTCATTGACTTTGGTTAAAGTTTGCATTAATATCCATTTCTGGAATACTACAGAATATATAGTCACGAAACTATCAGTCGATACCACCTACTTGACAGAAAAGTTTATTGGAAGCCTGCCACAACATCCACATTGAGTTCCTGTTCCACGAATGCCATGGCCGCAAAATCTTTTTAAAGTCAATATGGCCAACACAAAAAAATGCTTATTTTCCCGCGCTCGCGCGGGTTCAATGTCTAGTGATAAATAACTTTTTAGCTCACTTGGCCAAAAGCCATGTGAGCTTTTGTCATCACTTGGCATCCATCGTCCGTCTGTCTGTAAACTTTTACATTTTTAACCGGATTTTCATAGGAAAATATCGGTTATTAATTTGGTGATGTACGGCGGGCGGGCGGGATGCCGGGCGGGTGGCTGCCAAACAGTGTCCGTGCAATAACTTATGAACTGTTCAACCAAAGCTTTTCAAATTTTAATATGTTGTTACTGATGACAAAATGGAGGTCAAGTTCGATATTGATGATTTTCACTTTCACCGTTCAAGAGTTATGGTTCTTGAAAGATTGAAAAATGGCTTTTCCAGTGGTGTCTGTGTGATAACTTATGAACTGTTCAACCAAAGCTTTTCAAATTTTAATATGTTGTTACTGATGACAAAATGGAGGTCAAGTTCGATATTGACGATTTTCACTTTCAGCGTTCAGGAGTTATGGTTCTTGAAAGATTGAAAAATGGCTTTCCCAGTGGTGTCCGTGTGATAACTTATGAACTGTTCAACCAAAGCTTTTCAAATTTTAATATGTTGTTGACAAAATGGAGGTCAAGTTCGATATTGACGATTTCCACTTTCACCGTTCCGATATTGACGATTTTCACTTTCACCGTTCAGGACTTATGGTTCTAAAAAATTGAAAAAAGGCAGTTCAAGTCGTCGTTTATAAAATAAGGTTATAATCTCATTGGCGTATTTCTTTCATTATTGACTTCATGATTTCTGCCTACCAACCCCTGCTTAACAAATGTGTGTGTACTTATATACTCTCAAAAATTCCAGTATTTGTCACTTACTATAAATAGGAGGTCAAGATTGATTTTTGCCTTTCCATTTCTGAACCCTACAAAACCCTACAAAAATTAATTTATATTTCTTTACTTCATCCTGTTTGGGAATCCAGATTTGCAAACATCATTTCCATGCAGGAAAATCCGGTTTGCTGTCATTCGACAGCCTCTTGTCATCTTCTCTTCTGCTACCCCTGCACATATTGAACTGAAACTTGGCATGGAGCATCTATGGAAAGTCCTTTACAAAGTTTGCATAAATCAACCCTGTCCGTGAAACAAAATGGCCGCTATGAGCATTTACATGTTCTGATTGGTCCAAATTTAAAACCTCCTCTGAAACCGTAAAGCCAAATGAACTGGTATTTGGTACGGAGCATCTATGGAAGCTCCTTTACAAAGTTTGCATAAATCATCCTGGTCCGTGAAACAAAATGGCCACCATGAGCATTTACATGTTTTGATTGGTCCAAATTTAAAACTTCTCCTCTGAAACCGTAAAGCCAAATGAACTCATTTTTGGTATGGAACATATATGGAAGGTCCTTTACAAAAATTGCTTAATCATCCCAGTCTGTGAAATAAAATGGCCGCCATGAGCATTTACATGTTTTGATTGGTCCAAATTTAAAACCTTTCTCCTGTTTGCCCAATGAACTTATACTTGGTATGAAGCATCTATGGAAGATCATTTACAAAGTTTCCAGAAATCAATCTGGTCTGTCAAATCAAATCAAAAGTTTTTGACTGCCAGTTGAGCGATACAGGCTCAGCCCACTGAGCCTCTTGTTTAATTACATTTTCAGAGTGTGTTCTCTGTTGACAGGGAGTTTCAACTTCTAGATGCCAGAATACATTCTGAAAGTGTTAAGAATTTGTTAAGCTTTTAATATAAAATTTTTGGGAAATAGCCTTATCTCCCTCACTCTTTTTGTAGAATTTTTAACAATTCGTTCCATGTCCTTAAATGTCTAAAAAATACTTTGGATATTTTAATATTGTATCTACAATGTAAAAGTAACCTTTTTCATTAATTTTGTGGGGCCCTCGGTGGCCGAGTGGTCTAGGTAGTTCGTCATGACTACTAATGAACACTAGCTTGTCAAAACTGTGGCGGGGTGTGTTCCACTCTGATCTAAATTGATAATGATTGCCAATTTTCCTACGGAAGGTCGATGGCTCTCTCTGGGTACTCCGGCTTCCTCTATCAATAAAAACTGGCCGCTGCGAAATAGCCAAATGTGCTGAAACAGCATAGAACCCAAACTAAACAAACAAACATTAATTTTGTTAAAGGAGGCTTTGATTTGTTTGTGTTTGGTTAAGTTGTTCATGGTGAAATGAACAATACTTTTTCAGGAGGTATATGTATTACATAAATGTATATAAGCAATCTACCGGAGTCACTCATAATCAAAATGATCTTGACATTAAAGGGAAATAACTCAATATTTAATTTTTCAGCTGTTTAGATATATTTTGGGGTAAAATACCGTCAAATAGTTGTGAAAAGAATAATTTTGTACTGAATGTTCAGTAAATGGTATAATTAACCCTACACCATATCCTTGAATTTCATATTTCCAGAAACAATGCCAAATAATTTTTGTGTTTTTTGTTTTGTCTAAATACATGTATCATAAATACCTTTTAAATTACATTTTCAGAGTAATACATCATTTAGTGCCTTGTACAGATCAAGATGTCAACAGGTATGTCTATCATTATAAATTGGATCTAGGTTCTATTGATCAATGAGGTAAAGTTCTCTCCATAAAAACTGCTGGTATGATATAGCTAACTGCACTAAATTCTTCGTTTCAAATGGATTATCAGATTTATTTAATCGAAATAATTATATCAAGTTTGAGTCTTGGCATTTATGCATCTTTGGGTCAGATGGACTTATAGTAGACCACTTTTAATCAAGAACATCACATTTTTCAACAATGTAAACATTAGGGGCCAGCTGAAGCCCACCTCCAGGTGTGGGATTTTCTCGCCGCGTTGAAGACCCATTGGTAGCCTTGAGCTGTTTTCTGCTCTTTGGTTTGGTTGTTGTCTCTTTGACACATTCCCTGTTTCCATTCTCTATTCTATATCTATTTATAAAGGTAGAATTGTTTCTGCAGAGTTCAATTTCTTTGATGGTTTCTTTTTCACTTTTCTAAAACACATCGGAAAATCTGTTTAAATTAATAGCATGTTAGTTATCTTGAGAGCTATCACTTTCAGTAGTACATCTATACTATAAATTGCTTTTGTTAGTTGAGGCAAACAAAGTTGAGAGTTTTCCCTAATCACGGTTCCTTTTTGCCTGCCTACATGCTTTAACAAGTGCCCCTGGTCACTTTTTAGCTCACCTGGCTAAAAGGCCACATGTGATCTATTGCCTTCACTTGGTGTCCCTCAGATTAATTAACGATATCATAGATCACACTTCATAGTACATCTGTCAGATAAGAGAAGTATCTATTTATTTAGATTAACTTTTGTCGTTTGATTTAAAAAAAAAAATTAATTTGAAATCCATGAAATTAAGAACCCACAAATATTGTCTTTTTTATACGCCCGTCAAAATTTTGACGTGATGTATTATGGTATACAAATGTCCGGCGTCCGTCTGTCCGTCGTAAACATGTCGCGCTGTAACTTGAGAACGACTCATTCAAATTTCACGAAACTTAACGTAGTTGTTTCTTACAGTGTATGATGGTCAAACGATCTGTATACTTTTTGGTGAAAATAAGATTAAAACTTTTTGAGTTATGGGACTTTGTAACTAAAACAAAAGTGTTTTTTTTCACATGTCGCGACATATCTCAAAAACGATTTATGATTATTGCTTAAGACTTTACACACTTCTTAGTTCTATTAATCTAAAGATCTGTATACTTTTTGGTGATGATTCAAAATTTTATTTTAGAGTTTTTGAGTTTTTTGTAAAAAAAAAAAAAGGGGGGGGGGGTTTTCACATGTCGCGTCGTATCTCAAAAACGATTTACGATTATTGCATAAAACTTTACACACTTCTTAGTTATATTAATCTGAAGATCTCTATACTTTTTCGTGATGATTATTTATTTTTGAGTTATTGAATTTTTATTGAGCTTTTTGGTAAAAAAAGGTAGTCTTTATTCTCTATTGCTTAAAAGTTTACATGCTTATGTTTTGCTGGGTTTCCATGTACATTCCACCAGCAGCCTCACTAATTAAAGGAGGATTCCAAAAACATTTATTATGTTTTTTTCACAAGACGATGGGCGTATCATGCGCTCGTGTCACAGCTGTTTATTCCCTTATCCACAAAAATTGATGTCAACCAAAAATAACTTAACAGTAGTTTCTTAAAAGACCTTTTGTGATACCACTTAGCCAAATGCAACCAAACTTGCTTACAATGGTCTTTAAGTGTTTCTCTTTCGCAGTTGTGTCCATGACCCAAATTGCCAACCAAGATGGTCATAGTCAAACAATTTATTTCACTGTGAGTCTGCCTAATGATGTACAGCCTTCTTGGAGTCTCTAGTATTAATGTTCAGATAGCTTAAAAGTAGTAGATGTAACCAACTATTAAGAAGGTATATTCTTCTTTATCATCATAAGACAAATTTCCATGTGATACTTTGTCAGTCCAAGGTGGTAATCCCCACCCCTCAATTTGAAAATGGTTGAAAACCCCACCTTAATGTCATAAGTTAAATTCTATATTTTGTTAGTCTTTATGGGTTAAAAATGTTCAGATATCTTGAAATTTGTTATGGTCCCCACTTTTATGCCATACATGTATATATTTATCTGTGATATCATTCATAAGGCAAATTCATTCATATACATTGTACTTTGTAAATACTATAGGTAAATTATCTGAGAATGGCTTTATCCAACATTACATTTCAGAGGTAAAATGTACAAAATATCCACAATAGTTTTCGTCTCCCCAAGCATATATATGGGACAGGCTTTGCAATTTTAATCAAGTTATAGGAGTCCTGAAATAACATGTTGTCATTCATTCTATAAGTATCAATGAAGTATGACGATCAGAATACACTAGCACATATAATCTACTCTCAGTTTCATTGTGTGATATCAGATTCAATTGCTGACAATTTCATAAAAATGAGGCTTAATGAAAATTCTCCTTTTGCCAAGTAAAATGTCCTAGGCTTGTGCATAATTACCTGGGGACATTTCGATCTCTTTCTTTTTAAATAGATTTAATTACACAATTCTTGTACAATGCAACTCGTTATAAGCCTTTAATTTTGATGTTTATACAATCCAGAAAGCGTGTCTAAAAGATAGGTCAAGTCCAGCACCTAATCTATTAATATGATTCGATGCTACGTCACATCGGCAAGTTGAAAATTTAAACAAGTTCATGATCAATATCGGTCGTCACAACAGATATGAATTCCCACGCTCAGGTGTGCTGCTGCGAGTTATTAATTCCGTTATATTTTCATGAATATTTTTGCGTATGACCAAAAAAAAAAATAATTGTTGTTTCCCCAAACCGGGCGGTATCAATTTATCAGGTTCATACACATCATTCTAGACTATTTAGTGTTTTTTCGGAGAGGGCTTATATAGGTTTAGCCTGCTGCCCAATCTTATTCATGATAACTTTTATGAATAAAATTTTTTTTTTTTAAATAATTATAAATAAATTCGCCTTTAAGACGGAGTTTGCAGGCATGCATTTTAATCAGATCGCAGACAATACATCGCACATACTCAGAATTATAAAGTACACAGGAATTCACTGAGAATGTCTAAATATAAATTCTCATTATATGAAGGAAAAAAAAAATATGCGAAGTGTGCAGTACATTCTTATTTTTGAAAGGTACACTGTTTTATACGGAATGGAATAAAAGAAACTACAATTAAGGTTAAGGAGAGGAGAGCATGTATTATTTTTATAATTATTAATTGACCCAATTTATTTTTGTTGATTCCATACTGGATCCATTTAATTTAACTCTCACGCAGATCATTTTTTGACAATTAGTAGAGCATATAAATTATCTGAACAGTGTTTGGTCGTAATATCGACAATCTGGCAACACAGGAAATTCCTATGGAGCGACCATTTGACTCAATGGGATGGTTTTGGATGACGATATATATATCCAAGAACAAGACTTATTAATTGTTTTTGAAATTAATTATTTGTTATTAAAAGTTTTTGGAATGAAGTTACATCAGAGACATATAAAACATGTCTCTGGTTACATTTATCAAATTTCGTTCTCACATATCCTCGGCAAAAATAAAATAGGCTATATTGTCAATTTTCCCCGTCCAGTCCCAATACGGGAATATTTCAAAAATACATTCAGAATCTTTAGAAATCTGAAACAGTCTTATATACTGTTTCTCAAATATCAATAATAATAATAATAATAATAATAATAATAATAATACTTTATTTCAAGAGGGTAGCACAGTTAGTACAAACTAATCTTCTCTGAGGCCCTCATTTACAATTTAAAGCATATATAAAAAAACATTACAAAATAATACACAATATTGTCAAAATATTTGCATAGTTCAATACATTTAGGCAAATACACAAGATTGAGACCTACTGTTTATTTAACAAATAAGCCTTTAGATTTTGTTTAAAAGTCCCAAAACTCTTTGTGTTTCGCACTGAGCTTGGTAGGCTGTTCCATAGAAAAGGCCCAGTGTAGCTGAATGACTTTTTAAACAGTTCAGTTTTCGATTTTGGGACATATAAATTACCGTTTACAATATTTCTTAAATTATATGGATTGCTTTCTGAAATATACTTAATTCTATCGGTCAAATATAAAGGAGATACATTATTTAAACATTTGAAGGTCAAGGTACATTTATGGTATGCAATTCTGTTTTCAACCGTCATCCATCCCAGTTCTTTTATTAAGGGAGCTGATGGAGCAAGAAAATCTGTATCAAGAATAAGCCTTGCTGCCCTTTTTTTCAGTTTTATAACACGGTTGAGACTATCAATACTGCAGTTTCCCCAAATAATTATACAATAGTCAATTAGCGGAAGAATATAGCCAGTGTAAAAAAAGCTTTCTTGAATCAAGATTTAAAAACCTTTTGATTTTTGATAGGAGGTAGATCCGACTAGAAATTTTTGAGCATACTTGATCAATTTGATGTGTCCAATTTAAGTTGGTGTCAACTTTTATTCCCAACAATTTTTCACACTTAGAATTTTGCAAAATTTCTGAATTTATTGTCAAGAAAGAATTGACAGTCTGTGATAAAATGTTTTGTCTTGTTCCAATTACCATACATTTTGTCTTACTGCAATTTACAAACATCTTGTTGTTATTTTCACCATTTTTCTATTTCAGTTAAGTCTTCTTGTACTTTGGGTTGTAATTCCCTTATTTCTTTACCAGACAAGTGTATAGTTGAATCATCTGCATATAAATCAGTTCTACAATTTTTTATGTGTAATGGCAAGTCATTTATATACATAATGAATAAGAGAGGTCCCAGTATTGAACCCTGGGGAACACCAAACTTAATGGGCAGTTTATCTGATTGAAAATTTCCAATTTGAACTTGCTGTGTTCTATTATACAAGTAAGATTCGAAGAAAGAAACACTGTTTTCATCACAACCGTATATTTTCAACTTTTTACAAAGGATTTCATGATCTACAACATCAAAAGCTTTTTTTAAATCTAAGAGAATTGCAAGGTTTAAATGTCCCTTATTCATTTCTTCTAAAAATTTATCAGTGATATTGATGAGAGCTGTTTGACATGAATGTCCTGGCCTAAATCCAGATTGTGCTGGATGAAGGAGTGTATCTCTGAAACACTGTCTTATATACTGTTCCTCAAATTTTCCCTTGTGTTATGATGTAGTTTGCATGGTCAGCGAGTTCCCGATAAATATGTAGAGTTATCGCCCTTTTGCCGGGATTCCGGACTTTGAGCACTGTTGGTTTTGTGTGTTAGTTTTTGGAAGTTTGTAGAAGTTGCAGAAGAAAGAAGACACGTGTGAAGATATTTGAGTTTTGTTGTATTTTATGGTCCATTTGTACAAAATCCTTAAAGCTCTACCAAAAGCCCCCTAAGATGGTGGAGAACACCAAATTTTACGAACTTTAATCGTTTTGAAGCTGTACGTTTGGACATTTTAAAGTTTGAAATTTCACAGAATTTTTTTCCGCACCACGAGGGCGCCTCGTTTTGAAAATTGTAATTTTGGAGAGGCCATATCTAAACAAACTTTAAGACATTTGTGTAATGAGTGAAAGAAAACTTAAATCAAGCCCTTAGGTTGAGGCCTGACCCGTTAATTCAGCCAAGACGGACACCTGTTCACCTGTCTGACAGTAACTTGAGTAAGGGGTTCTCCCTTAAAGACCAAGTCCGTATTAATCCAGAATCATACATAGAATTTTGGTGTAGTAGCGGTGCAACAGCTGAAAACAGACTCTCATATTTACAACAAAACTTAGGTCGTAACCTCACCCAGTTACAAGAAATCACTTTATTCGTGTGGATTGGAACCTGCAACCTTACAAAAAAATTAAATGATGGGAAAATTGTGCTAACTTCAGAAAACTCTAATGCTGCATATGCTTTAATTACCACTTTGAAAGACATTTACCATTTTGTTCGTACTTTTGGTTCATCAGTTAAATTAGTATTTCTTCACCTCCCACTGTATTCCATTTACCATTACAACAACTACCACAACCACACTGACCTTGACAAATCCCAAGAACAAGATATTGTGTTACACCGGCAAATAAAAATTGTTAATGACTATATAAATGACACAAATAGGGTCCTGAGTGTATTTTCACCAAATTTGTCAGAGGACTTGCTGAAGTCAAAGCGCAAAAATGGATATATAAGATATAAATATAACTTTTCAGCTTATTCAGATGGGATACATCCAACCCCAGCTTTAGCCAAATTGTGGTTAGCAAGGATTTGTCGTCTTGTGCATGATTTCTGTTATTAAACTTTGAATTTACACATGCATGTTTCTGTATATCTATAGTGGGAAAGGATAGCCTTTCACCACACGTTTATTACGGTGCCTTACCAATTGAGTGAAAACTTGTGTACATGCATGCTAATATTGACTTACCTTCCCCTGTTGATGATGAATTTTTTACAAATCCAACATATTTCTCATTAAGTATTAATGATAGCAATATACCATCAGGTTTTTCACAGGAAAATAATTTACAAAATTATCAGAATTTATCTTCTCCAGATATAAGCTCTGATGCATCATTTATAGAAAATTATCTTTTTGTCCAAACTCCTCCATTTATTCTACATAGTACAGAAAACTCTGCACCTTCACATAACAAAAAACAGACACCACTTTGGAAAATGGAAAAACTTGGCACTTGTAGAAAATTTTCAGGATACCCTAGGGAAAATGGGGCCAAATTTTTAAAGGAATTTGAATCATTCGCAACGTTACATGAACTTGACGAAGATGACGAAGCACGTAAGTTGGCCGCTTTTCACTTACATTTACAGGGCCCAGCCCTAGCCTGGTACAATAGTTTAAATCCTGAAATTGACTGGGATACTGTGACCAATCTTTTCACAGAGAAATATGTAAATATTGGATGGCAACATCCATCTGTCATAGTTGAGTCAGAAACTTTCCAAAATATGACATTAGGGCCTCATCAGGATATTGAAGATTTCTACTGTCAGATTTTAGAGAAGGGGAAAATTTTATCTAAACCAGATGAAGAAATCATGTTTAAATTTATAAATGGGTTGCCAGAAAAATTGGCATTTTATGTAAGGTCTAGCAAACCAACTGACATTGCTGAAGCTTTATCACTTGCAAAAGCAGGTGAAGCATACAAATATAGGCTACATAGTGAACATAATGTAGCAGCAGCCAGGGCTGCAAATGATGACATATCGGACTTGAAAAAACAAATGGGTGAGTTAACTAACCTTGTACAGAAACTTTCTTATGGTCAGGCTCAGCCAAGACAACCTGCACCCAACTATAATAAATATGGTGCAAAACCTCAAGTTTTATCTCGTTCAGCAATTGTGTGCCATAATTGTAATAGTCAGGGACACATTAAAAGGGTATGTAATTGGAATGGACAAGGGAATGTATCCAGTGTTTTGCAGTGTCAATTGTGTAATCAGAAAGGACACACAGCTTTACAGTGTTCCACTTTTAACAGCACTTCCCAGCATTCTAATTTAGTTTGTCAGATTTGCTCTAAATTTGGTCACAGTGCATCCAAATGTTTCCAGTTGCAATCATCCCCTAGTATGCAAACAAGTAAGGAAAACTTGACACCCCTGAAGGACACCGGGCACGCCCCTTCAGGAAAGTAAATTCATGTGCCAGGAAAAGAGAGCATGCACCAGAAAGGAAACCTGTAAATAATGTAAATAGTTTTTGTTTTTCATCATCTCTATCTGAGTCAGATGGTGAACTATCTGATTTTTCTGACAAATGTTATTCTTATGCAAATAACTCCAAATTTATATACCTACCAGTTCGATTTGGTTCACTAAAAGTTGCAGCACTTGTAGATTCAGGGAGTTCGATTAATATTATGTCAGATCAGTTATTTTATTCTTTACCACATTCATGTAAATCGACTCTGAATTTTGAAGCAAAAGACTCCATAAAGCTTGCTAACAATCAATCGGTTCAAATTGAAGGGACAGCTCATGTCAAAATGTCAAGTCAGGGAGAGAAACATTCAGTGTTAGTGTACATTTTAAAACAAACATCACATCCATTTATTTTGGGAACTTCATACTTGATTGAAAATAAAATATCACTAGATTTCGGGAATATGGAAGTTTTCAAAAAATTGCAAGTGTCCGATGTACAAAACGTATTACAATGCCACCGAATAGTGAAATGTTAGTTTTGGGAAAATTACCTCAAAATATTCTACATGGATATCAGGGTTTTTGTGAGAACAACAAACAAATTTTGTCAAGAGGTATACTAGTATGTAAATGCTTAGTAACTGTTTCTAGCAATAGAACTGTTCCTGTCAAACTTTTAAATCCAGGAAATGATACAGTCATAATTCGTAAAGGTAAAATTATTTCACAGTTTAATCAAGTTACTAAAGAGTACGAAATTCAGAGAATGAAACCACATGAATTGCAGAATCATTTTGTAAATAATGTCGATTTAGTTAACTCTCATGACAATTTACATAGTGCTGATAATATGACACTAGAGTTTCAGAAGTTTACTAGTTACTTTGATGTTAGTGAAAATTTGAATACTCAGCAGAATTCTGAAATGTTGCAATTTTTATATAAGAACCGAGATATTTTTGTGACTGAGGAAAATCCATCGCTAGGATGTACTAACATTGTGCAACATCACATTATTCTCAAGCCAGATTTTAAACCTTTACATCAGGCACCTTATAGGTTATCCCCTGATAAAAAAGAAATACTTAGACATCATTTAGACGAATTGCTGGAACAGGGTGTTATTTGTGAAGTAGACGCAACTGAAGAAGCACCCATTACTAGCCCTATTGTACTCATAGCAAAGAGAACTAAACCGTCCGAAAACGAAGCGCGAAAA
Source organism: Mytilisepta virgata (assembly GCA_028015205.1). NCBI lineage: Eukaryota > Metazoa > Mollusca > Bivalvia > Mytilida > Mytilidae > Mytilisepta > Mytilisepta virgata. The sequence continues at coordinate 95,266,405 of CM051519.1, read as the reverse complement.
ATAGATAGAACTACCAGTTTACGTCAGTTCCGTTTCGTAGTTGACTACAGATACTTGAACAGTCAATGTGAAATTTTTAAATACAATATTCCAAATATTTTAGAATTGACTGAATCGTTTACGAATAAAGTACCAAATTTCATATCCTCTATAGACATGAGCAGTGGTTTCTTTCAAATGACCCTCTCTCCGGATAGTTCAAAGTACACTGCCTTCAATACATGTTTCGGTACTTTTAAATTTTTGCGTGTACCAATGGGCCTGCACACATCACCAAATTCGTTTCAGCTTCTAATGGATAAAATATTGCGTGGACTAACATTCCGATCATGTTTATGTTATTTGGATGATGTTCTGATCTTCTCTGAAACCTATGAACAACATTTATCAGATTTAAATGACATTTTCGACCGTTTCCGACAAGCCGGTTTAAAATTGAATCCACAGAAATGTTTTTTTGCCAAGTCATCATGCATTTATTTAGGCCATCACATTTCTAAAGACGGCATCAAGCCACCTCCAAATCGAGTGAACGCATTGATGAATTATCCGCCTCCGAAAAACATTAAACAACTCAGACGCATTTTAGGCATGTTCAACTGGTTCAAAAAGTACATTCCGAACTACAGTATTGTCGTTGAACCTCTTACACGACTCTTGCGAAAACATGTCAAATTTCAATGGTCAGATGAACAGGAACAAGCGTTCAAACAGTTGAAAAATTTACTGGAAAATTCAGAAGTTTTGGCTTTTCCACGGTTCGATCTTCCTTTCTATCTTGCGGTTGATAGCTCAGCTAAAGGAATTGGTTATATTCTATATCAAAAACATTTAGAAAATTCTGACGAAAAAATTCGGGTCATTCGTTTCGGTTCTAAAGCTTTAACATCTTGGCAAAAATCTTACGGTCCTACTAAATTGGAACTTTTAGGCGTTGTAACCAGCATAGTTGAAAATTCCAGTTATTTACGAAGCAATAAATTCATACTAGAATGTGATCATCAAGCGCTCCGTCCTCTTTTTCAAAACAAATTTAAAGGCGCAATATACGACCGATGGTTAGCCGTACTACAACAATATAACTTTGAAATACGGTACAAGCCCGCCGCCCAAATGCAGGTACCGGACGCTCTTTCGCGATATCCAGACACTAGATTCGTAGAAAATAGGGCCGATGACTCTCCGGATGAAAACGATCCATATTTCCCGTACATGGAGGAAGTAGCAGGCAATATAGTTTTCCGACAGGGCGAGAAAACACAATTTTTAACCGCGCCGCCGGATCAAATAAATTCCGCCAGTTTACAGGAGGATTGCAACGATGCTGGATATTTTGCCGATACTGAATATGACGGAAATGATAGCATTTCTGTTCAAAACTGCGAAAATGGATCGGAGGATTTATCCCGTTATACACAACTAGTTGATATATCAGAAAGTAACGGAAATGATAGCATTTATGTGAATGCGATACATAATTTCGAACCGTCATGTGATACATGTATACCGGAAAAAAACGAAGATGTTAGTATTTCCGAGTATCTAACGTCCATCGAGGGAAATTTTGTGAATTTACAAGAGTCCAACAACTCAACATTTTTCATACAGGAATTTATGTCCAAAGAGGGAATTGATAGCAGTTCCTTCATTCCCGTTGGACAAAACCAGTTCAGCTCAAAAAGCAGTCTTAGTGCTGACTTGCAAATGCTTGACCCATTAGAAACGAAGGGCGACTTTCAACAATTTGATTTTACGTCGAACGTCGATTTATTACACAAGTACGAGTCGGGGACACTTACTGGTAATGATTTCGAATCGTTAATTGACGAGCATTTTGCTTGTAATGCATCTATATTGTCTCCCATTCAATTGCAAAAGCAGTGTTCTTTCCAAAGTGAAAATAAAAGTGAAAAAGAGGGAATTGATTGCAGTTCCACTCAGTTTTTAGTGAATGAAACACTGTTAGACAAAATTCTTTGCGCAGTTGACGCTCAACTTCCCGACCATAACATTGATAAATCCCTTAATTTTAATAAAGATAATATTACAAATTTCCAAAGAAATGACGATACACTGTTACCGATAATCTCATATTTAGAAAATGGTACATTGCCAAGACTACAAAAAGATGCCCGTCGTTTACTTTTGACGGCTCCTGATTATTGTTTAAATAATGGATTATTGTACCATTCTAGAGCTACCAAGTCCAAAAGAACGCAGAAAATGACTGCTTTTCAGTTAGTTTTACCACAAAGTTTGATAGGTAAAATTTTGAAGATTTATCATGAATCCCCGTTAGCTGGACACATGGGCACCCAGCAAACCATTGACAATATCAGTGAAAATTTCTATTTTCAAAGACTTTCATCAATTGTATCTGATTTTGTGAGATCATGTCCAGATTGTCAGGAAAGGAAAATGACAAAAGCCCATACTAAAAGTGGTATTATATCTTACAAAACCCCCACAGAGCCATTTCAGGTCTGGCAAATGGATTTATTCGGTCCCCTACCTATAACTCAAAAAGGCAATATTTATGTTTTCACAGCCATCGATATGTTTTCAAAATTTTTATTTACAGTTCCATTGCCTAATTGTGATTCTATAACTGTGTCACATGCACTTTTTCAACTTGTATGTAATTTTGGTGTTTGTAATACTGTAATAAGTGACAAGGGCAGTGAATTTATATCTACTTGTACCAAAGAATTATGCAAATTATTACAAATTTTTCAAAATTTTACTCCCAGTTTTATACATCACTGCTTAGGGCTTTGTGAACGAACACACCGAACACTTGCAGAGCGTTTAACACCATATTTCAAGAAAGACAAACAGTGGGATGATATGTTACAGGCTATAACATTTTCATTTAATGTGTCGCCTAACGCCTCAACTAAGTATTCCCCTTTTGAAGCTCTGTACGGTTTCAGGCCAAAGTTTCCTCTTTGTGACATGACCGACAATTTCAAGACGATACCGGCTGAATTTGAAAGTTATGTGAATGAGTTATCCCGAAAATTAACAATTATACGGGAAGAAGTCGCAACTAATTGTATCTGATTTTGTGAGATCAAAGCTGGTAAACTTATGGAACAAAGGGAAAACAAAAAGACAAATCCTTTGAATTTAAGTGTTGGAGACTATGTATATATGTTAACTGATCAAACAGGCAAAGGACGAAAACTTCAGTCTAAATATGCTGGTCCTTACGTGGTGGATAAAATTAATTCGCCCCACTTAGTTACTTTACGAGAAAAGTCAACAGTTAAACTGTTCAAAAACCCAGTACATTTAGATCGCCTTAAAATCGCGTACATACGTGCTCCTAATCCTACAAATTTTTACATTCCGAAAACTGTTACAAACGAGGGTGTTCATGTCGGTGATTCGTCAGATTCGGATAAAGGACCATTAGACAGGAATTCGGAAGCTGATACCAAGCAGGGAGCTGATAGCAGTTCCTCTGCACCCGCAGTTAATACGAGACCCAAGAGACAGATACGAAAACCAGCCCGTTTTCAGTCAGGTTACGAGAGCACACATTCTGAAACGGATAATAACTATTACAAAATTAAACGTGTTTTAGGCCAAAGGAATCGAGAAGACCCAGAATACCTTATACAATTTAAGGGTGAACCGGCACAAAATGCGGTATGGACTAAATTTAACCAACTTAACCTACAAACGCAAAAATTTGTGCTAGACAAAGCCCCACCATTTATTGGCTGATGTATAATTTGATATATTGAATACTGTTTTATTGAATATTCATTGAATTACCATTTTCATGACTTTATGAACAATTTCCATTGATATTTTGTGAAAGTATTCTTTATGGACGATATCCATCGATAATTTGAAACTCTTATGACATATAACGTTGATTTTTTTTTCAAATGACTTTATTGATTGTAAACTGACTATCGAGAAACTTGAAATATGATTTGATACTACTGTTTATTTCCAATCTGATTTTGCAAAGCTTTGTAAGAGACAAGATAAGAACATTTTCGTTTTCGATATTTTCATTTGCTATTTTTGTGTAAATATCTTTTTGAAGTTATTGAATCCAAATGGCTAAAATTTTATGACCCATTACAATTTTGCAAGTTACGGAAATAGAAACTATTGCGTCTTTCGCATTAAGGATGATGAGTAAACCAGAAACTCCCTAATATTTATAACGTTGGTACTTTTAGATAATTTCTTATATGAAGTTCCTTCAAAATAGTTTTAAAGAGAGTTAGGGCTCTGCTGGTCACATCCAAATGAATATGTTTTTTTTCCAAAGTAACATATGAAATGTCATAGTTTTACAACAGCAGTTATTATTCTGTAATGGTGTTATTATAAATATATTGTAACTACTATTTTCGGTATCTCGCTGACCATCTGAAACAAATTGAATTTGTTTTTTCTGGGCCGGGGATGTTATGATGTAGTTTGCATGGTCAGCGAGTTCCCGATAAATATGTAGAGTTATCGCCCTTTTGCCGGGATTCCGGACTTTGAGCACTGTTGGTTTTGTGTGTTAGTTTTTGGAAGTTTGTAGAAGTTGCAGAAGAAAGAAGACACGTGTGAAGATATTTGAGTTTTGTTGTATTTTATGGTCCATTTGTACAAAATCCTTAAAGCTCTACCAAAAGCCCCCTAAGACTTGTATCTCTGACCAATCTCAGAAACACTGTCTTATATACTGTTCCTCAAATTTTCCCTTGTATCTCTGACCCATCTCAGAAACACTATCTTATATACTGTTCCTCAAATTTCCCCTTGTATCTCTGACCCATCTCAGAAACACTGTCTTATATACTGTTCCTCAAATTTCCCCATTTTACTCTTTAAAACGCTGTCTGTCTGTCTTTTATTTCATTATTTTCTTCAAACTGGATTACAATTTATTACGAATTAAATGTCATCAATTGAGATTTTTTTTGTTTGGTGTGTAGTACTTTTTTTCTTGATGCATATAGTCAAATTGCCCGTATTTGGTTCTAAAAATGTTATCTATAGAAAAAATGTAATGATAACAACATTTTATATGCTTCCTATACTAATACATTTTGAACATAACGGAATAAATGTCATTGATTAACCTTTATTTTGTTCTAAATCAGATTTCACCGTCTGTTTACAAAATGTAACATTTCCTGTGCTGGGAATTTTCCTCAAATACAAATATAACAAAACTATTTAAAATCTATCTTTTATCCATTTCGTTCGTTCTTGGTTGGTCTGCAATAGGTCATATCAAATTTCCCCGTTGACGATATAACCAAATTCAATATTTGTCCGGAACATCCGTAAGTCTGCCTTTTTATGGCATACATTAGTTATTTTTCCAAACTGTATTGATTGAAGATTTTATCATACCGTCGTATACTTTCCCGCTGGTTTTTGCACGAGATTTTTGTGGTCTTGTCAAGGATACATACTTTGACACCCGTCAATTCATGTTACACAACCAAGTTCATAATACCCTGACCCTTTACTTCAAACAATATACCGCTGTTAAGTTCTCTGGTCTACAGGTGACCCATTTATTTATGCTGACACTGATGTAGAACAAATCTGTTATTACGAACTAAAAAAAAGTCCCGAATGTATAGGAATAAAACGTATCACAAAATACCGAATTAAAATTTGATGCACTGTATAGCCATTTTGTTGACTGACAACTTATCAGCAGTGCTCGAGATCAATATATTGGAAAACTGGTTAAAGATATAATGATGAATTAATAAGCACAACTATCAAAAATCAAAACAATTAAAAAAAACAGGTATCCAAACTCAGCTAAGCGTTACCTCTGCATCCAAAGGAAGAATTATAAAATTATGAAAAGGATTGGAATTAAATTAATGAGAAACCATAACATTAATTTTTAACCGTTTTATTATATCGATCTGCTGACCATCCACTGTGTTTTTCCACAGTCAAAGCGAACTTTCACCAAATAAAGGATGCCCACGTTCACCGAAGTCAATAACCGTCCGACGTGGATAGTATAGTTAGTTGGCAATTCTAAAAACACGTGGGCATTGCGTGGTCCATTATACTTATTCCGATTGCTCCTGTGGGAAATTTCATACATACTTATTCTGATTGCTCCTATGGGAAATTTCATACAAAAATCTTCATCTAGAGAACCACTGAATTGATTGAAATGAAACATAGCATGAATGTTCCTTGACGTTCTGACCAACTGTTTTTACTTTGGTGCCGATAGCGATACAGGCTCCTTGGAGCCTCTGGTTTATTTACTTGCACATGCGATGTTTTGGATGCCACTTTCTGCTACTATCTTTAACTTTAGTTTTGTAAACACAGAATAAATATACAACTGTAATTTTTTTTTTGAATCAATTTAATTATCTATGTTAATTCTTTGTTTTACATGAACTCTTTTCATTAGAGTATCTCCCTTGTGCAGTGATCTGTCCTTTGATGGTTTTGGCATAACCCCTTTTGGTCATTTTGGTGATTTTGAATTGCTCTTCAACCTTTTGGATTATTGTATTGGATTTCAACATTTTAAGCCTTGAATACAACTGATGTGATTTAAATCGATGAAATGTGCTCATCTTGTGCATCATAATTGGTATCAAAGAACTGTATTACCATTGGAGTCGATATGCCACTGCTGGTGGTCTCCCAAGTCCAGAGGATATCCCCAGCTCAGTTGCTAGTATTTTGATACCAACCCAAAACTGATACTTAGAATATACTGTTACAAAAATGTAAAATTTTGCAAAACCTAAGGAGTGTGTGGCTATGTCATTAAAACGTTTTGGCATAACCCATTTTGGTAATTTTGAATTGCTCTTCAACCTTTTGAATTATTGTTTTGGATTTCAACATTTTAGGCCTTGAGCACAACTGATGAGTCGTAAATCACATCTTGTGCATCAAAATTGGTATCAAAGAAATGTATCTCTGATGATTCATAATTCAGAAAGTGACTGTTTACTGTTACACAGTTGAATATGTTATGTTGTACGATAGTTTAACTGTTATTAGCCTTTTGTTTTACTTGTTTTAGAACAAAATATTGAACTTTATTACTTGTTCTGTCTTAACAGTTACAAGAGTTATTTTAGTAAATTACTGAATAAGTGAAAATGATCAGAATGGACCATTTATTATACCCCCTGCAAACACAGGTTTTGTTTTTTTTTTTTTTTTTTTTTTTTGAGGGGGGGGGGGGGTATATAAGAATTGTCTGTCCATCTGTCTGTCTGTCTGTCTGTCTGTCTGTCTGTCCATGTACATTGTAAGCGCTCCTAAACAGTTCAGTGGATTTTGATGACTTTATATGAAGGTCATCATATGTAGATGTGCATGAAGCAATATAATTATCACATATTCATATGTAGATATACATGAAAGAAGATAATTATCGCCGGTTGCATGCAAAGGGAAATAATCCAACTTATGCTTTTGAAGTTTGTAAGTGCAAACTCCTAGTATTGCAAGCTGGGGTATCACCCAGTGAGGTCACTCACAGTTCTAGTTATTCATGGATTGTGATGGTCTTTAATCAACCATTCAGCTTATCCATTAGTTGAATTTATGGTTGAAGATATCCGTTCAACATAATTTCTAAATGGAATAGTATAAATGTCTCCAAGTTTGTTCCATGATCAATTATTCTATTGCACAGTGGTAGGTTTGAAGTAAATTTATTATATGTTAGTGCAGTATCAGCATGATGGTGGAACCAGTGTTTAATTATTAATATCAGAAACCCTGTTAAGACTCAAAACAACAATTAGGCATAGGAAAATGAGGTTAGTGCGAAAAATTTAGCAGCAGTGCTGCAGATCAGCACTTCAGTGCTATGTTTTTTTTACTGATTTGTTTTGTCTCCCTCAGGTCAAAGTTCAATGTAGGTTTTGATCCATATGTTCTGCACGCTAGAAATACCTGCTTCTCATTTAATCTGAACTCAATCTAATTAAAAACCGATCTCTCATTGCTCCCGTTTTCTGATATGTCGCGTGGGGGATCTAACGAAACCCGCTTTGAGGTCACATGTGAGTGACCTCGTAGGTGTGTCCTGTTCGACAAATGAAATTGCAGCTTAGGCGATCTTTTAAGTTGATCGTGTGGTAAAGGGATGTAACTCATTTTTATTAACGAAGAAATCGTCAGTACCCAGAATTCATAAACTTTTTTGATTGGCTTATTGATAGGAAGTCAACTTATTTGCATGTCATTATAAATTCATAAGTTCCAGTTCACTCACATGTGACCTCAAAGGGGATTTCGTTAGATCTCCCACGCGACATATCAGAAAACGGGAGCGATGAGAGATCGGTTTTTAATTAGATTGATCTGAACTGTGCAGTTCGGGAAGCATCTGTTGGCAATGCCAACTTTTTACATGTATACATGTACCTTGTTGAGTCCAGAAACATATGTTTTAAGTTTATAATGTGGAATTGTACAGCAAGAAAAGTTTAGGTAAGAAGATATATTCCAAATTATTTTTAGCAGTTGGGCCTCATTTAGAAGATAATCAGTCAAATCTATCCACCAACATTTTGTTTTTCATTTATGGCATAAGACAATGAAATTCAGGTGAGCAATACCGTTATTGGGATCCTCTAGTTAATTTTTTATAACAAGAGATTGGCCTTTACTTTCAACATAAATGACAAATTTCTAAAGTTGAGATTTCAATAATTCAGTTATAATAATTCACTCTATTCAGGCATTTGTTTTAGATGAATCATTGCTTTTCAGTTATTTTGTCAAAACATATCGCTAAAACCATAGTCGATCAATATAATCAATACAAGTCCAGACTTACATAGAATGCCAGATAACATTGTAATTCCAAGAGCTATGCATATTTCGTAGACATTCATAGTTTTTAGACAAGAAATCCAATACTGCAATGTGTAAGTGCAAAGATTAACAGAAACTCAATATATTGTTATTTTTAAATACCATACCAGATAACATTGTAATTTCAAGTCCTTAACATTCCTTATGCCAGAAGTTTATATTAAAATGTGTAAGTGCTTTGATATACAGAAACATGATACATTGTTTTTTTTTTTTTTTTCATTTATACAAATCAAAATATCAATGAGCAAGACCGTTTCTAATGAGGGCCAAATGAAATATGGCACCTGCAGTTCAGACTTGACATGTTTGTAGTATTTGTATCGCCTGAGACAAAAAGCAGCGAAAGGCGAGATAAAGGTACATGTATTACTTTCTGGGCCGGCGGCGTCTTAAACTATTTTAAAACATTCATAACTTTATTAACATGTATAATGTGTACAGTTAAGATCTTTGGTCCACAGATACATTTTGATATAAACTTTGCTGCAGTATACTTGTCTTGTAATCTTGACCTTGTTTCCATGGTTTATTGACTTCATAAACTTTTGTAAACATCTGCGTCAAAGTTTTGTGATTTAATTCATTTCTCAGGAACTGTAATACCTAGGCCGACCATATTTGGTCTATAGATAGTTCTTAGTGGGTACATACCAGTCTGACACCTGTCTTCAGATTTTGACCCGTTTCATGCTTGAATGACTTGTCACATTTTCAGTTGTTGACTGGTACCCTTTCAGAGTTACTGTGTGAGATCTGGAACCAATATTGTGACTTACCAATTTTGAAAAATCACAAAAAGCTACTAATGAGGATTTGCATTGTATGGATATTTTAGTTGGTTTGGTGGTTAAATCCATGAAAGGTAAAGGCTCTATAGAACCTAATGTTTATTTAGTTGGTTAAATCCATATGAAAGGTAAAGGCTCTACAGAACCTAATGTTTATTTAGTTGGTTAAATCCATATGAAAGGTATATGTAAAGGCTCTACAGAACCTAATGTTTATTTAGTTGGTTAAATCCATATGAAAGGTAAAGGCTCTACAGAACCTAATGTTTATTTAGTTGGTTAAATCCATATGAAAGGTATATGTAAAGGCTCTACAGAACCTAATGTTTATTTAGTTGGTTAAATCCATATGAAAGGTAAAGGCTCTACAGAACCTAATGTTTATTTAGTTGGTTAAATCCATATGAAAGGTAAAGGCTCTACAGAACCTAATGTTTATGTAGTTGGTTAGATCCATATGAAAGGTAAAGGCCCTACAGAACCTAATGTTTATTTAGTTGGTTAAATCCATATGAAAGGTAAAGGCTCTATAGAACCTAATGTTTATGTAGTTGGTTAGATCCATATGAAAGGTAAAGGCCCTACAGAACCTAATGTTTATTTAGTTGGTTAAATCCATATGAAAGGTAAAGGCTCTACAGAACCTAATGTTTATTTAGCTGGTTAAATCCATATGAAAGGTATATGTAAAGGCTCTACAGAACATAATGTTTATTTAGTTGGTTAGATCCATATGAAAGGTAAAGGCTCTACAGAACCTAAAGTTTATTTAGTTGAAGTTGATGCAGTCTTCTTGATGTTCATATTTATAATTCTTTTTACTTAATGCTGCCAGCGTGTAGTTATTGGATGACTATATTTTCGTGTATGCGACCACATCAGCGGAAAATTAAATCATTGGATCTTCAGAAACCAAATAGATCAGCATTTGATGCTATTATTGTTTGGAAAGGCAAAGGTGAAATGGATGTAGTGTATTTTTATTTTCATAATTTGCATTGTCTATATATATTTATCTTTTTTATTAATTTATTAGCATGCCCATTCCAAAGGGCCATTTTATCATTTTTAATCATTGTTTTTGTGCTTTTTATATATTATAGCTATAAATCTTTTCAAAGTAAAATTTTTAACTGTTGTGCCATTATAGATTAGTTCCTATATTTTCAATCCTGCCCACACCGGTTTTTTAGCTCAATGGCCATGTGAGCCTTATGCCATCACTTGGCATCCGTTGTCGTAACTATTTAAAAAATCTTCTCCTCTGAAACTCCTGGGCCAAATTCTTTAAACCTTTACCTGGATGTTCCTTAGGGTATCTAGTTTGAAAATTATATCCGGGGATTTGATCCATCAACAAACATGGCTGCCATTGCTAAAAATAGAACAGAGGGGTGAAATAAACTAAAGCATTTAGAGCAAAACTGATGGCGGTAAAAATGTTCATCAGGGCAAGATATACCTGCCATGAAATTTTCAGATGAATCGGTCAATCCTTTGTTGGGTTATTGCCCCTGAATTGTTAATTTTAAGGAAATTTTGCAGTTTTAGGTTATTAACTTGAATATTATTATAGATAAAGACAAACTGGAAACAGCAAAAATGTTCAGTGAAGTAAGATCTACAAACATGTAAACATAACCAAATTGTCAATTGACCCTTTAAAGGGGTTTTTTTGCCCTTGAAAGATGATGCATTTATTTAGAGCATAGCATGAAATAAATTAAATGGTGGCTGTTCAAGTTAAATGGAGGGTCAAGGTCATTCAAAATGTCCATAGTAACCAATGAAAAAGTCCCTAGCAACCAGATATATTTGGGTAAAGGATTCTATAGTACACCTGTACAAGTAAAAAAGAAAGGACAAGAGTCAAGCTCATTTAAGTTTGTCCAGCAGCTCATAGAAACCCAGAAATTGGTAACCTCTTTGTTATACCTAAAATTGAAAAATATATAGTATTTGTTGTGTCTCTTCGTCCGACCTTTGTATCAGCAACTAAACTAAACTACTGAATGTAATTTGATGAAACTGTCAGAGAATCTTCATCATATGATGGCATTGTGCGCCTCATATTTTAGAATTTGATTGGACCAATTTTTGGGGTTTCCCATAGAAAAACATGGATTCTGACTTTCAGTGTGATAGGGGCTACCATGATGCCATCTGCAACTCCTCCTAAACCACTGAATGGAATTTGATGAAACGTACAGAGGATCTTTATTACATGATGCTGTAGTGCACCTCCTATTTTAGATTTTGATCTGACCAACATTTGGGGTTTCCCATACCAACACATGGACTTTGCCATTCATTGAGATAGGGGGTTCCAGTATGCCATCCGCAACTCCACCTAAACCACATACTTTGACACATTATTCTGACTCCAAACCAACAAGTATTTGCTCTTACTATTTATTGCCTTCTCCTTGGCAGAGAAGCAGCAAATACAAATTTTAAAGTCATTGGTTTGACACGGCCTGGGATCTTACCCACAACCTTCAGCATGCGAGGCAAGCACGCTAACCATGAGACCAAAGAAGCTGTCTTTTATCTTGCGTGTCTTGCAAGTAGTTGTATCATTAAGTGAGCATTACTCACAGCTTTTTTTAAAATTTCATCGCACTGCTATTGGAGTTTTCCTATCCAAAATATTACCATTTCCTTCGATGTATCTTACATAAGGTGGGGGTATCAAGTAATGAGCTTTGCTCACAGTATTTCTAGTTTTTTAGCTCACCTGGCCAAAGGCCATGTGAGCTATTGCCATCACTTGGCGTCCGTCGTCCGTCGTCGTCGTCGTTAACAATTATACAAAACTCTTCTCGTCTGAAACTACTTGACTAATTAGAACCAAACTTGGTATGAATGTTCCTTAGGGTACCCTGCATAAAACTGATGTGGGGATTTTTGATTCATCGAAAAACATGGCCGCTGTTACTAAAAATAGAACATAGGGGTCAAACAACAATTTTTCGCAAATATCTCAAAAATTATTAGGTTACGCCAATTTCTGGCAGGTTGAAAGTGTTCAGCATGTTAAGAACTACCTGTGTGCTGATTTTCGTGAAAATCTGTCAACTGATGTTAGAGTTATTGCCCTTTTTTGACATTTTTGGCTTTTTTTTTATGTTATTATTTCAAAAACCTTCTTCTCTGAAACTACTTGACTAATTAGAACCAAACTTGGTATGAATGTTCCTTGGGGTACCCTGCATAGAACTGATATGGGGATTTTTGATTTGTCGAAAAACATGGCCGCCCTTACTAAAAATAGAACATAGGGGTCAAAATGCTGTTTTTTGCTATTTTTTCCTGAATTATAGAAAGAAAATGAAGATGAAAGCTACTTTCAAGGTAAACATGGTATCCTGAGTTGAATGGTGATGATGAAAGTTTGTTTTGGACGGCCATTTTTAAAATGGCTGGCATTTTCCCGCCATTTTTTACACTTGCTCGGATTTCAACAATATTTGGTTTTTAAAGTAAACATGGTATCCTTAGTGAATGGTGATGATGAGGTTTTTTGTATGGAGCATCTATGGAAGGTCCTTTAGGAAATTTGCATAAATCTTCCCGGTCCGTGAAACAAAATGGCCGTCATGAGCATTTACATGTTCTGATTGGTCGAAATTTAAAAGTTCTTTTCCTATGAAACCGTAAAGCCAAATGAACTGATTTTTGGTATGGATGATCTATGGAAGGTCCTTTACAAAGTTTGCATAACTCATCATGGTCCATGAAACAAAATGGCCGCCATGAGCATTTACATGTTTTGACGGTTGAAATGTAAAACTTCTTCTCCTTACAAACCGTTAAGCCAAATGAACTGATTTTTGATATAGAACATCTATGGAAGGTCCTTTACAAAATTGCATAAATCAGCCTGGTCCGTGAAACAAAATGGCTGCCATGAGCATTTACATGTTCTGATTGGTCAAAATTTTAAACTTCTCCTCTGAAACCTTAAAGCCAAATGAACTGATGTTTGGTATGGAGCATCTATGGAAGGTCCTTTAGGAAGTTTGCATAAAACTTCCTGGTCCGTGAAACAAAATGGCCGTCATGAGCATTTACATGTTCTGATTGGTTGAAATTTAAAAGTTCTTCTCCTTTGAAACCGTAAAGCCAAATGAACTGATTTTTGGTATGGAGCATTTATGGAAGGTCCTTTACAAACTTTGCATAAATTTTTCTAGTCCGTGAAATGAAATTGCCACCAGAAACCTTTATATGTTCTGATCGGTCAAAATTTAAAACTTCTTCTCTGAAACCGTTTGGCCAATGAACTTATACTTGGTATGAAGCATTTATAGAAGATCATTTAAAAAGTTTCCAGAAATCAATCTAGTCTGTCAAATCAAAAGTTTGTGACTGCCAGGTGAGCGATACAGGCTCAGCCCACTGAGCCTCTTGTTTTGTTTTTGTTTATTTTTATTTCTTTGATCATTAATGTAAGAAAAAATGTGGATATCGAAATGTTCAAAGATTGGTATGAATATAATGTTACTAACAAAAACAGCAATCTTGAACTTTTCAAAAGAAACCCTGTGAGGTGACTATCAAGTACCAATCATAACAAAATCTGCCTGTTTGTCACCTTTCATAAAGGATTTGATGAGAATCTAGAATTGAAGAATTGATTATTCTGACAATATGACAATGATGTTTATACATGGACAAAAGCAATTTTTTCACCAAAAAGACTTATGGGGCTTTAGAATTTGTTTGGATTTCCATCAGAAATAATTGCATATGTAGAAATTAGGGTAATTGCATTTAGATAGTTGTTGAAATCTCAAATTTATTTTATGGTTTATGGCATTGTGTTTTTTGTTTTTTGTTTTTTTTTTTTTTGGGGTGGGGGGGGGGGGGGGGGGGGGGGGGCGGGGTCAGCACAATTTCCAAAGCAGAATCTTGTATATCATTGATAAAGCTTTATTTTCTACTTACTGATATGAAAATTAACATTATATGTAATTATTTAAAATAATTATAAAAGTTAATGGCTGTATTTTGTTCAAGATAAACATGTTCTCTTTCAATAGCACAAGTCTTGTAAGTCTTATAAAAGTTATACAGCCTCCCTTTTATATTATTATCTGTTCATGATTTTTATATTTTGTTTTCTGTGATAGAAGGAAAAAGACAAAGCACAGGAGGAGTAGCCTATGATTATATACTGAAACCAGCCACAGAAAATGCTATTCCACGACCTATTTCACCCCCGAAAGAAAAACCTATTACTCAAGATGAAATCTTTAAAAAGTTACAAGCAGCAGAAGAAAGAAGACAGGTACATTAGTATAACATTTTTATAGTAAACATATTATGTATAGAATTTACATTTTTAGTTTTGAATGCAACTACATGGGTAGATACCTAAAATGCCAAGTCATAGGTATTTCACCAGTAATAACACAGGTCCGCGTAAAAATTGGATCGCCCTTATCTACATTTTATGTATGAGTGACACTGGTTGTTTTGCATTAAGGTCCAGTTATTAGACACTGTACAGTGTAAGTCATATAGGTATAATATTTCACCAGTGGATGCATCTTGGAAAGTAATGAAGGTCCCTATAAAAATTGGATCACCCTGACCTACATTTTATGCTAGGGTGAATTTGGTTAAGTTTTGCATTAACGTCTAGTTCTAAGACACTGTAAATCATATAGGTATATTTCACCAGTGGATGCATCTTGGAAAATAAAGAATATTATCTTTAATGCAGGGCCTAATCTAGGATTTTCAAGATGGAGAAGGGACTTCTTCTTCCAGGATGGATTAGGGAGAAGTGGACTTTAATTCACCGTATCGGTTGCGCTTTTTCTGTGTGTCTGTTTTCAATAGCATATAAATAAAAGTAGATTCAAATCATATATTTTATTACTTTATATATATATATATATCAAGCACTACATATCACTCAATAAATACTTATACAAGCACTAGTCACAGTTCAAAGTTCAACAAGTCTTAGCACTAAGTACACTAATACAACTGTACTTGTAGATTTTTCTGCTTCTTGCCTTCTTCCAAATGCCATATGCAGGACGAAAGTTGAATGATTTAATGGATTTTTATTATCAAAGGATAAGTTGTCAAAACATTGTGTCATTGCAACTCGAGATTCTCATACTCAATGTCACCCAAGCCAACTTTCAATCACATAACTAACCTATTAACGGCTAATTATCTTTCATCATAGGTTTTTCCTTGTAACTGTAGAACAAAACAACAATCAGCTGATCATAGCTGACTTTGTGATTACGCAACATCATCCTGACGCCATGCATCTTCAATTCATAACAAACGAATTAAAACGATATTTCGATTTCCCTTAAATAGTTTTTAATATAAAATTCAAATAGGTTTAAAGTCGCCGTTGTATTTATTTCAATCAAACATTGACAATATAAGTCGAGGGCCACTTCAAAATTCCGATTCTTGATGGTCGCCATTTGTTTCAAAAATTTACCTGTGCTAAAAATTTCACGAGCTATCTCCCATTTACTGATATTTCGATAGCGACTTCACTTCGCCAAGAGGGTCTCCCAATCCACCACCTGAGGATGCACAAGGCCGATCAATGGGTTGAGCCCATGATCCATCACAGGTGCCTAGCTCATTCAAGATGGCCACCAGCAGAGGACTTAAGTAAACATAAGACCCTTTTTGAAATACATGCAAAAATCTTCAGGAGAACCACCAAATTTTAGAATATGCTGACCTCTAAGTAGGACTCAAATTGATTCCTACAAGGATTACTACACTTCATAATGATAGGGAGAAGAGAGTCTCTGAGGTACATCAATAAAAATGGTTTTCATGCCAGGTGAGGGATACATTCTCAGCCCTCTGAGCCTCTAGTTTTAGAAAAGTGTAATGCAAAATCTACTCTCATTTTCATGCTTCAGTTATTCACATCCATTTTTCACTATTAGGCAGTTTCTTAGTTAATGATAGATTAATTTAACCTTCAGCTGGAAGACTTTCATTATTACAATACAAACATTCAGGCAAGAATTTTCTGTGTGTCAGCTTTTCTTCATCTTGCTAGTATGCAAGATTTATTTGCAAGATGAGCGGTTCATGCTCACAGGACCTTGCAGTTGTATCAGACCATATTACAGCTTTTGGAAAATGTGCTTAAATTATTAGGGCCAATGTGGGACCCTATAGTTTTCAATGCGTCCGTCTGTCTGTCCGTGTATCTCAATTCTACATTTCTCAATGGATTTCAGTTAAATTTATATGGATGGTGGATATGGGCTCTTGGATAATTTTTATTGGAATAACTACCCTTGACACATTTTTTTATTCATTTTAACCAAGCTTATGTGGAAGTTGTATATTGACATTGCCCTATCAGTCACTTGAAATATTTTTCTGTTCACTACAGCAATATATGTGCAGCGGGGCCCTTTGTGATGATCACATCACTGTAATCTAGTTCAACTTAAACAAAAACCATTTACAATTAAAGGGCAAAAAATGTTAAAGAACATTTATAAAGGTAATACTATTAATGAACAAGAAAACTCCTTCATTAAAAAAAATAAACTACATTGTGTTTATTTATAGTTTGCTTAATCGCTCACTCTTTAAGGTAGAGATGTTAATCAAATTATTCCTACTACTACACTATGCTGGCTAAAAAGTTTCAACATGGCGGCATCCATGTGAAATCTCATTCCGCCATTGCTTCATACGTGATTACATAAGGAGAGATTATCTTGAACAAAATAAGTTATTTATGCACTTCATAACTTTTTTAACATTCAGTGTCATGAAATTAAAAATAAATACGAAAGAATCCACCTGGAATTAAATTTCACAAGAAAAAAAAATGTAGATGCAAGTGTCACATTTCCCACCATGGTAACCAGACAAATGGGCTCTCGAACCACTTGGACTGTGTTATTGGACAATTCTGACCGTGTCTGACATCAGGCAACTTGGACCATGTGAAGGAATGACATTGATAAATGATGAACTTAATACTTTGAAGTGAGATTGTTACGCTATTACAATGTTTTCACTAAATACTGACAAAGCAAACGTAAAAACGTTACACTTTGCTCGCTGTTTCATATTAGTTTTTTATATATGTAGTCTTTAGAACAACAGAAAGTACAGTTTGCTGCAAAGGAAATGGAGAGGGTTCAAGAAGTTTTAGCTAAATCACAGGAAGAGGAAGAAAAGTTTGCCAGAGAGGTCAAGGCTAAATTGAGGAGGTCATTGGAAGTATCTAAAGAAAAAAGAAACTTGCAGATACAAGCATTACAGGGAAAGCTACGTGATCATGTAAGATTGCATAAGGATCATTCATAAATTTAGTCATGTGAAGTTTATAGAATCAGCAAAGTTAAAGAAATCTTACTTTTCCTCTTTGATTTTTCCTGTCAAATGCATAGTAGCATTGACCCACAGCAGGGATGATTTTGCCTCTTTCAAATTGGGCAACCCTCCATCCAATTAGGAATTTAAGATTGGAACAAGTGAAACTGGGAAAAACTTTTTTTTAATGATTACATTTTCACTGTATTAAATGAACACCATAACACACTTAATTTATGAGGAAACAAGTTACATATGTGATATCAGTTTGAGATCGAAATTTTTAATGCAGTTTCTGCATTAAAATCTCATTTTGTTGTGAAAATCTGACTTAACGTCACAGCGAGTCAACATAGCATAATTTATGACTGGTACAGTTTAAAATCTCCACTGAACAGTAAGACTAATTCTATGTCACAGTAAATTAGTATACAGATTTATTCATTAAAAATTTAAAAAGGAATATGCATAAATTGATTTCATCTCAATCATGTCAATGCAGTTTGTCAATCAAATTTAACACACATATTTCCTGATCTGTGTGAATGGTATTTACAATGAATCATTCAATTTAACTTAGAAAATGTTTTGTCAATGGAAAGCTAATGCTTTCTGTCTAGAATTCAGCACTAGTGAGTTTTAACCGAACTTTCCAACGGAAAAATCCAATTATTAAATTGGTGAAGTACGGTGGGTGCGCGGGCGGCTGCCAACAGTTTCCATGCAATAACTGATGAACCCTTCAGTCAAGCTTTTCAAATTATAATATGTTGTTCCCGATGATAAAATGGAGGTCATGTTCAATATTGACCATTTTTACTTTTACTGCTCTGGAGTTAGGGTCCTTGATTAATTGGAAAATGGCACTTTTTAGCTCACCTGGCCTAAAAGGCCATGTGAGCTTTTGCCATCACTATGCATCCGTCCAGATTTCACATTTTCATTTTCTACTCTCAAACCACCAGTCTAAATGGAACCAACCCTGGCAGGAATGTTAATTGGATGGTTCTGTACAAAATGCTCTTGTCTGATACCACTTGGCCAATTGGAACCAGACTTGGCAGCAATGGTCGTTAGATGGTCCTCTTTCAGAATTTTGTTCGGTGACCACTTTGAACCATGACGGCCACCACAGCCGAACTTAGTTTAGCATATGAGAAAATACATGCAAAAACTCTATTGTCTGAAACTACTGACGCAATTTGAACCAGACTTGGCAGTAATGGTCCTTTAGTAGATTGTTCTCTTTAGATTTGTGTACTATGACCAAGACTGCCAACCAAGACAGCCCCCACAGCCAAACTTGGTTTAACATAGGACCCTTTGGGAAGCCAGCCAAATTGACTGCTACACTGAATATTTTTATTCCTGCTCAAGGTGACAAGTTAAATCCAGGTAAGCGATACAGGCTCTTGGGAGCCTCTAGCTTAGGTTTCTCATAGCAAAACATGGACATTGCCATTGTCACATCTCAGTAAATCTCCTACAGTTTATATTGGAATGAAACAAAACTGATAGATTACTGCATACCATGTGTGGTGGTGCAGGACATGAATTTTTTCTGGAATTAACATAGTATTGTTTCATTAACATATTCAGATGTATTTTAAATACACATGCATGAAATTTTCTGGAATTATCCGGATTTCAGGATTTTAACAATTTGTATCCTGATATATTCCTAATATAAATAATATTAAATTTGTACAAGATTTCCAGATGTTGGCACCTCTTATACTTTCACCCGTGAATACATATACCTTAGCACTCGTTGATGTATTCTGCTGTATGGCCAACTTAATTTAATAACCAGATTTTCATCGAGCCACCCATAAGTAAAGTGGGGCGGGTGGGAGGATTTTAATTTTTTATTTTTGGTGCATGGATCGATTTCCGTAGAATTTTTGTAGATAAGTCACTTTTACTTGAACTGATTCTAGCGCTGATCCTTGCCGATTGCAAATCCTCTTGCTTTCTGTCAATTTTACAGCCGACAGAATTGTTAAATACATAAGAAACTGTCAACTCGTCACTAATATTTGATGCCCACCACCCTTTTCTTTCATTTAAACGACAAGAACTCACATAATTGTGAAAACCATGTTTCTATTATTACGCGGAAGTGTATTGAGTACCCTAATACTTGTTACATACCAGTCACGGATACAAGAAAAATATGAAAATCATAATTTTGAAAAAACAAAAAAAAAAATTGGGGCGGGGGAATTTTCGAGGGGCGGGCAAGGATGAAAATTTGTATCAATTATTTTTAATTGGCCTATGCATCGTACTTCTGTGAAATGAGGAGTGACAATGGAAGGGAAGAAGGGAGACCTACATATATTTTTTTGTGTAAAAAACTTTTAACTTTAAAGATTTTCCTCCGAATCTTCTTGTCTTATGGGTTGAAAGTTGTCTTGAATGATCATTATTATACTGTTTTACCCTTGTGGCATCCGTCTGTCCTTAACAAAATTTTTCATCACACTTTCTCTGTAACTACTCTTCACAGGTGCTTAATATTTCTTCAAGCCTTCTATAGTGGGATACTTTTTCAGACGAAGATGACATCAACTTCCTGTTTGACGACTTAGTTTATTTTTCGACCTTATAGATTTGAATACAAAATATTTCGTCACACTTTTCTCTGCAACTAATCACTTTGTCACAAGCCTTCTATAGGTACGCCATATTGTGGGATACGTTTTCAGACCAAGGTGACGTCAGCTTCCTGTTTGAAGTAATAGACTGTTGGGAATCTATTACCAAAACAGCTGATATGTCCAATTCATTAGAATAAGAAAATTCAAATAGGATCCAGATATAACAGAAATCAATGGAATGTTTCTTAAATTGTTTCTGGACTTTATACCTTTTCATGGTGATCAAGTTAGATTTGCAAGTAGATATTAAGTGAAAAAGGTTAATTAGAATAAATATCCTAAGTCGTAAAATTAATAAGGGTGTTAAATGTTGTAGTTTAACTAATCAGGCTTACAGCAAGCAACATATTTCTTCTGTTGAAGATAGAAGCCTAAATTAAATAAATAACACTTTGCAGTAATTACTGAATAAATTAACCTAAATAAATTTTGTATCTTTCGCTGTGCTTTATTGCATACAGTTAACAAAGGTTGAAGAAGTATATAAAAAGAGTGACACAATGGCAAAGGACTTAGAACTACAGGAAAAAATCAATCAGAAATTAGAAGCTTCAGAAGAAAACAGAAATGCTCAAATTCAAGCCTTGCTCACCCGCCTCAGAAATCATGTAAGATTTTCACTTAATTGCTGTTCTTGTAGAATTTTTATATCATTTGCTAAAAATTCATGTGCTTCATGTTTTATGGTTTGAACAGTTTTCTCTCTTTAGGGCCAATAGGAAAAAAATATGTTTGTTTGCCTTTTTCATACTTTGAACCCCAACAGCTGGAAGGTAGTTAGGGAAATATTTTTACTTTATATCAGCTAAGAATCAAATCTGATTTTGCCTGTTGTGATCAAGAACCCATGTATGTTGTATTCATTGGCTTTACCATGTTTTATGAGAATTTGTGCACACCCTGAATTAACTGGCTTTTGATGAATGGCAAGCCATCAATATGCTTATAGTAAAGAGTCCCAATGCAATTATTTATTGCCCCAATCACTAGGTAACGGGGGCATTAAGTATTACCCTTGACGGTCCGTCCTTCCAACCGTCTGATTTCGGTTTCCGCACTCTTAGTTTGCCTCATCCAAATTTTATGAAACTCACACACAATGCTGAGAACAACAACATGCAGACAGAGTTCGAATTTGGGCAGTGAGTCATTTACCGAACTATAGTTATGTTCTTTATAACGTGGAACATTGCAAATTCTTATTGGGACCATCTTATTGTTGAAATGAAATAATGTTTATGTATAAGGTAAATAACAACCTTTATAATATCAAAATGCATTAAAAAAAACCAGAGGACAAAAAGTGTGATCTTAACTACTATTAAGGTCACAAATGCTTAGTTAACCAAATAAGTAAAACTAACAAAGAAATTAGAAGTTCAAGAACAAAAGCAATATTCAAGAACTGAGAAATTCTCTGGACAAAACAAAACTTATCAGAAAACTTATTACATAAGAACATGAAGAAGTAAAAACAAAACAATATATCTAAGACTAGAACGATAGAACTCTTTAAAAACTAGCAGTGACATCAAATGCTCTCAAAAAAGTATTTTCAAGTATTATAAACCAGCTTGATCGGGGGCATTCATGTCCTCAGACACATTCTTCTTTGATTTCTCCTTTTTTTTTGCCCCTGCTGGAGAGTGGTGGCATTAAGTGTCACACTTTGATGTCCATATTTTAACTTGAAGTTGCCCTGGCTAGATGTTTCTGATTTGTATCCCAATTAGGTCACCAGAATCAGAGGTCAATGTGAGCTATTTGCCTTACCTTTTCATCCATCGGTAGCAGGGGTGGCATGGTCTGTAAACTTTTACAATTTAATCTTCTTTGAAACCTGAGCAAATTATGACCAAATTTTGGTTAAATGGTCCTTGGTGGTCCCCTTTCAAAATAGTGTCCAACAAATATGGCTGCCATTACTAAAAATAGAAAAATCAGCAAAATTAATCTCCTAAAACAACTTGGACAGACAGGACAATTGACCTCTAGTTAATATGGATAATAGCCAAAGTTGAGGTTTCTGTTCAGTTACTTGAATATTGTTTCTTTAAATCATTTGAAAGGAGATTTGATTTCAGCCATTGTTTGGCCCCATCTGACATGAAAAATTAAAAGTAAGATTTCAGATTAAAATTTGTATCATTTTTACTGTATAATGATTGAACTTTAACAATCTATCAATCATTGTACAAAATTCCTTCCCATGATGCAACAGCAATGTCATGAATCTGCTAAATCAAGCATTTGATGAAAATTGAGTGTTTGGTCAAAACAACTATGAGCAACAGCCTTTCCCAAAAAGATTTTTAGCTCACCTGGCCCAAAGGGCCAAGTGAGCTTTTCTCATCACTTGGCGTCCGTCGTCCGTCGTCTTTAACATTTTGAACTTCTTCTAGAGAACCACTGAATGGAATGAAACTAAATCTGGCATGAATGTTCCTTATGAGGTGCTGACCAAGTGTTGTTACTTTGTAGCCGATCCATCATCCAAGATGGCCGCCAGAGGGGGACTTAGTTTAACATAGGACCCTATGGGAAATGCATACAAATGACTTCTTTAAGAGAACCGTTGAATGAAATGAAACCAAACATGGCATGAATGTTCCTTATGAGGTGCTGACCAAGTGTTGTTACTTTGTAGCCGATCCATCATCCAAGATGGCCGCCAGCAGGGGACTTAGTTTAACATAGAACCCTATGGGAAATGCATACAAATGACTTCTTTTAGTGACCCACTTAATGGAATGAAACCAAACATGGCATGAATATTCCTTATGAAGTGCTGACCAAGTGTTGTTACTTTGTAGCTGATCCATCATCCAAGATGGCCACCAGCGGGGAACTTAGTTTAACATAGGACCCTATGGGAAATGCATACAAATGACTTCTTTTAGAGAACCACTGAATGGAATGAAACTAAATCTGGCATGAATGTTCCTAATGAGGTGCTGACCAATCGTCGTTGCTTTGTAGCCGATCCATCATCCAAGATGGCCACCAGCGGGGGACTAAGTTTAACATTGGACCCTATGGGAAATGCATACAAATGACTTCTTTTAGAGAACCACTTAATGGAATGTAACAAAACATAGCATGAATGTTCCTTATGAGGTGCTGACCAAGAGTTGTTACTTTGTTGCCGATCCATCATCCAAGATGTTTAGAAGTCTATCAGAAAATTGTAAAAAAAATTCTGAATGGTCCCAACTTGACCACATATTCAAAAATAATAATGATAAGATGTCTTCAGTAGCTATTGTAAGACTACACTAAGATGACCTGTTTTTAATTTTAAATACTGTGTCAAATTAAACCAATCTTGGTCTCAATCATTATATAATTTTACATAATTTCCAAAATCACATTAGATACAGGTGAGCGACACAGGCTCTTGAGAGCCTCTAGTTTAATATAATGCTTGTCTGACACAAAAACACATTTCAATGAAATATCTCTTTGTGCAAGGCTGTTGCTCATATCAAAATTTTAATTCAAAGGTCTAAAATTGAGTGAAATTTGGTGTTTTTCATTGATTTCTTCAAAATTAGCCATCTTTGACAACATATTGCCAGTCTCGCAGAAATTTTTATTGAAAACAAAACATGTTTCATAAATAAAACATTTTAAGAGTACTTAATGATAGCTGAGGATAAGTTTTTCATTCTTCTTTATTTTGGAATCCAAGGGGCCAAATCATACCATGTCCTTTGGACACGTTTTGTATTTATTTTGGAATCCAAGGGACCAAATCATACTATGTCATTTGGACACGTTTTGTATTTATTTTGGAATCCAAGGGGCCAAATCATACCATGTCCTTTGGACACGTTTTGAATCACTAATGAATCCAAGGGGCCAAATCATACCATGTCCCTTGGACACGTTTTGAATCACTAATGAATCCAAGGGGCCAAATCATACCATGTCCTTTGGACACGTTTTGAATCACTAATGAATCCAAGGGGCCAAATCATACCATGTCCTTTGGACACGTTTTGTATTTATTTTGGAATCCAAGGGGCCAAATCATACCATGTCCTTTGGACACATTTTGAATCACTAATGAATCCAAGGGGCCAAATCATACCATGTCCTTTGGACACATTTTGAATCACTACTGAATCCAAGGGGCCAAATCATACCATGTCCTTTGGACACGTTTTGAATCACTAATGAATCCAAGGGGCCAAATCATACCATGTCCTTTGGACACGTTTTGAATCACTAATGAATCCAAGGGGCCAAATCATACCATGTCCTTTGGACACGTTTTGTATTTATTTTGGAATCCAAGGGGCCAAATCATACCATGTCCTTTGGACACATTTTGAATCACTAATGAATCCAAGGGGCCAAATCATACCATGTCCTTTGGACACGTTTTGTATTTATTTTGGAATCCAAGGGGCCAAATCATACCATGTCCTTTGGACACATTTTGAATCACTAATGAATCCAAGGGGCCAAATCATACCATGTCCTTTGGACACATTTTGAATCACTAATGAATCCAAGGGGCCAAATCATACCATGTCCTTTGGACACGTTTTGTATTTAGTTTGGAATCCAAGGGGCCAAATCATACCATGTCCTTTGGACACGTTTTGAATCAGTAATGAATCCAAGGGGCCAAATCATACCATGTCCTTTGGACACGTTTTGAATCAGTAATGAATCCAAGGGGCCAAATCATACCATGTCCTTTGGACACGTTTTGAATCACTAATGAATCCAAGGGGCCAAATCATACCATGTCCTTTGGACACATTTTGAATCACTAATGAATCCAAGGGGCCAAATCATACCATGTCCTTTGGACTCGTTTTGAATCACTAATAACAAGTTGATTTGGAAATAAGAATATTTCAAATCCAAATTTTTGTGAAATACTGTATTATTGTTATATCCCATGCTTAGCAAGGGGAGGATATATAGTGATGAGGGTTCTTCTGTCCGTTTGTCCACCCATATTTACTGCAACTATTTGTACACCAGTGCATGGATTTCTGTGAATCTCAGGGAATCCAAGTGTACATGCTATTTTATTTTTGATCAGAATGAATTATGGGGTTTTCCACAGACAAACATAGATGATTTCTTTATAATGTATGGGGGGTAGGCATGCCCCATTGTGCAAATCTTCCTAATCCAGTTATTTGATTTATGTGAAACTTTCAGGGAATCTGCTGCATGCATAATTTCTTAAGTTAGACATATTCTGCTACATCTAATTAGTACAGTCCAAGCATGCTTTTCTGTTTTTAATTCCCCAAAAGTCATAAAAAGTATGGTAAGCTGTGAAGAAATTTGCATTGATTGAGGTAAACAATGCTGATTGTCACAAAGTATCTACAAGCTTGAACTAAACATAATATTGAAATATCAATGAAATAATGTAGAACCTTAATCTCAGCTTGAAAAAACCTTGCTGAGATTAAGATGCTTCATCATTTCCATTTGCCTAGATTAACGTACTTATTATTTTCACTATTTAATTGTCAGTTCAAGATTGTATGATTCTTTTATGATATAAATGTATATTACTATATTAAGATAAATTGTACTTAGTTATTTCTGTTGCATGTTTATAGGCTAAACATATTGAGGAGGTGTGCAAGGCTGGTGAGAATGTCAACAAAGCAACAGAAGACAAAATAATCCAAAAAATGGAAAATGCTCTTAAAAACCGTGAGGAATACTATAGGGCACTTCAAGAGCGCCTCAAAGAACATGTAAGAAACCATTGTGTAATATTTTAAATGTACTTCTATAATGCCAAAAGTTTCTGTTGAACTTAAGAGTGCAGGTGTTTTAAATTTTGCCTGATTAAAGTAGTACATTTTTTAACTTCAAATGAATTTCAAAAAGAAACACAATTTGATATGTCCTGTTAACTCTGTATTAGTAGCATGTTTATTTTTATACAAGGTTTAGTTCGCACTTTTGAATTATAATAAGAATGATTAGAAATTTATAATATGATTGATACCAATCAGAAAAAATTTCTTAAGTGGAAAATAAATATGCTAAAATTAAAAAAAAAAAAAAAAATTTAAATCACTATTTTAAGGTACCTTAAGCAGGCCTAGAAAGGGATTTCAAATGTCATACACAATTTTCTAGAAAATGTTTTCATACTAGTACAAATAATTTTGAAACTAAATTTGTGGTAGTGTATATAACAATACATATATGTATATATTATCTGCATTTTGACAGCTAGATATTGTAAAATATCATCCCGTGAGCCAAATATGAAGCTTGGGATGAGTGAGCATAGCAAATGATTCCCAAATCTTCATTTTCTGTCGAGCGGGGTGATATTTTATGATATCTAGCTGTCAAAATGCAGATAATATTTTTATCACCTTAATTATCTGAAATGTAAATATTTGTAAAAGTTATATGAATTCTTCATTGCAAGGACAAGTTTTCCGTTACGTTGTTTACCATACCATGTGAACGTTCATGTAAAATATCTTATAAACGATATAAAAACCGACATTAAGGTGTATTTTCAGGTTTTAAAAAAGAAATCAGTCTGGAAATCTTTGTTCGTGATTTTCCAGGAAACTAAAGCATCCACTTTCACTCTCGCAACCTCGTTGACGTCATAGTCCTTTTCCATTTGCGAAACAACTGACTAAAATATGCGCAACAAATAATAATTCTCAAATTTAAGCAACATTTAGTTGTTTTTGTACTAACTCAGGGGAAAATATGAACATATAAAAATAAGGTGTTTGTTTAAAAATTTGATTTAATTGCAAATAATGAAATGCAATCGAAAGAGCAGAAAGAAGTCCCAGTAGACATTATCAGCATCGAGGAAAGACTCATTTTGATGTCACTTTTAGAAATTTCTTCATCATTCATTTAAGGTAAGGTTTGCGCTCTCCTTGGATTTTTATCATTATAATATTGTAGTAATGTGATATATTTATTTGTTCTTTGGGGGATCCTCTCTTATTTGGTGGCGTTTTAAAGAAAATCGCCTGTCCAGTTTTTTTTTGTAAGAACAGCTCAAAATTTGGATTTTTGGTAGTTTTGTCAAAATGTATGTATTTTACTATTTTTAAGAAAAAAATTATGTAAGTATTTAAACTATTAAATTTTTGAATGAAAATTGTAAAAATCGTTATGTTCTAGATATTATTTATCAAATCTGCATGAAAAGTTAAGAAAAAATCACGAAAACACAACATTTTAACATTTCTGTGAAAAAGTAGAAACGTTGCCATGGCAACAAAAAGGTGAAAATGTCCTGTTTCCAGGTTCCACAATTTTTAACCCTAATCCTAAATTGAGAACTCATAGATTTAAATAATTCCATTATAATAAAATAATAAAATTCATATGTCCCCGATCTCGTTTCCATGGAAACAGATGCTATATTAACTCTCTTAAACACATAAATAAAGTATTTTTCGCGTTTTGTAAGAAAATCAATCACTGAAAGCTGTTTTCAGGGCATAATTTTTGTCTCCCGTCGCAAGCAATGCGGGGACATAGAAATTGCGGGCGTTCATCCCCATTGTAAGAGCTCTCATGGCTATATTCATTTGCGGATTTTTGATGAAATTCATATGAAAGACTTGGTTTGATAGTATCTAGATCGTTTAAATTCGAGTGCAGTAAAACAAAGTACTAAGCAAATATTGTTTTGGATCTGTTTAACTTGTATCTGGTGCAATGTATATTCAACTAGAAAACATGCCTCATGGATGGCATGTGTGTTTTTTTGTTTTTTGTTTTTGTTTTGTTATGTATATCCCTACCATATCATAGCTCTACAGTAAAAGAATGGGCCCTAAAGTAGATGAAGACCAGAAAATCAATTGAAATTTTTATTGAACTTATGAAGTCAAAATACACGTAGCTATTCAAAGTCTCTTCTTGAACTGTTAGAGGTTAGATTTTCAATCCATGGAAAGATCAGGATTTATGACATCCTTGAGTTTGTTGATTGAATCTTGTAGCAAGTTGCGACTCTAATAATGATTTATTCACTGTATCGTCATAATTTCTGGCCATGTTGAAGACGATCAGTTTCTGAATTATCTAATAATCCAAAGCATCGGCAGTGATGAAGTTTTTCATAAACATGAGACTGTCTCCCAAATCAATGTTTGTCAATATTCCACACATTGATACATGCTTTGGCAGTTGCGTAGACTTTCAATTGTTTCTGGCAAAAAACTTTGCTTAAATTGACATTGATATAGTTTCCAAATGCATTCCAAGCAATAGGGCAACGTTTTGATTCTTAATCATTAAACATGTGATTCAGTTCACTGCTACGATGTGTCAGACGTTAGAATGCAAACAACAGTTTCGTATAAAATTCCAGTGATTTTTCCCTAAATATATGATGTCATAGGTATGGAATTCCCTCTATTTATAAGTTCTAGATATTGATTTCTGATTGTTTTTTGGTTTCATTATTTAAATTAGAGTCTTGACTTTATTTTAAGTTTAAAAAAATGCATGAAATGTAAAAAAGTAATTACTGTCAGAAAAGTTTTATTAATGGGAGACTACTCTGAAAACATCCAAAAATAGTGTAGGTGAAAACACAACATTTTTATACCACTTCATGTAGCAATTTTAAAAGGTGGCAAATGTACCCTGAAACTACATGTGCTAAAACCAGTTGAATGTGTACTTTGGAAAACACATATACTCAGTTCTCTAAATTACGCAGGAATCTTTGCTAGGATGCTCTGAGGTTGGTCTGTTTTTGAAATATTTGAAGGGGGGAGGCCTATTTTTTGTCAGTTATCTTTCTGTAATGGTAAGAACTTGGAAAGGAATTCCTTAAAAATACTTATATACAGTGAAAGCTTGAAGAAATATGTTTTATTTGATATATGGTTGTCTATGGGTAAATTTTACAGCCAATTGTCCAGCTATCAATCTTTTGAGTATGTTCCTTCAATTCATGACGTCATGAAAAGTTCTAAGAAAAACTGTTGTGTGCACTCTTAATAATGCAAACAACAGTTTCGTATAAAATTCCAGTGATTTTTCCCTAAATATATGATGTCATAGGTATGGAATTCCCTCTATTTATAAGTTCTAGATATTGATTTCTGATTGTTTTATGGTTTCATTATTTAAATTAGAGTCTTGACTTTATTTTAAGTTTAAAAAAATGCATGAAATGTAAAAAAGTAATTATTTTCAGAAAAGTTTTATTAATGGGAGACTACTCTGAAAACATCCAAAAATAGTGTAGGTGAAAACACAACATTTTTATACCACTTCATGTAGCAATTTTAAAAGGGGGCGAATGTACCCTGAAACTACATGTGCTAAAACCAGTTGAATGTGTACTTTGGGAAACACATATACTCAGTTCTCTAAATTACGCAGGAATCTTTGCTAGGATGCTCTAAGGTTGGTCTGTTTTTGAAATATTTGAAGGGGGGAGGCCTATTTTTTGTCAGTTATCTTTCTGTAATGGTAAGAACTTGGAAAGGAATTCCTTAAAAATACTTATATACAGTGAAAGCTTGAAGAAATATGTTTTATTTGATATATGGTTGTCTATGGGTAAATTTTACAGCCAATTGTCCAGCTATCAATCTTTTGAGTATGTTCCTTCAATTCATGACGTCATGAAAAGTTCTAAGAAAAACTGTTGTGTGCACTCTTAATTGTACGCAACACGCTTTTTCGACGTTGTTAAAAATTCAACGGATTAAATGCTCAAGAGATCAGAACTTTAGGCAACTTTTCAATTCGAGTTATCTCCCTGTGACCGCAAACCTTACCTTAAATAAAATGGCATAATATAAAAAAAAAGGAACACCAAATCTTGTTATATTATTAATATTTTGCAATTTTGAAAGCTATTTAATAAGTTCGAAGCTGCAATGTTGGGAGAATTGTTGATAAGTCCTGCGGACTGTTGATAACTCCTGCTCAGCGCACACGCTTCTTGATACAAATTTTTCGGAGCTGCTCAACAAGGGATAAATACTGACATCTTCAGATATGAGTATAATGTTAGTGTAGCCAAAGCCAAAAATTGTTACTTTTAGATCCTGAGATTAATTCTGATGATAGCATATAAATGAGTGATTTATTTCTTGAAAATCTAACATAAGCTAAAGATGTTAAACACAAAAGGATGGCAGGGTAGTTAAGAGGTTCACAAGATATCATTTGATTAAAAGGCACATTTTTACACTGCATAATTTTATAAAATTTAAATTTAGGTAAGAAATAAACTTCGGTTCCCATGGCAACTGATTGAAAGTTTTCTATTGGATATCTTTTTTTTCCCATTTATATCATAGCTAGTTCATATGTTCATTTTCACGATATTCTGAGACTGTGCATTTCTTTTCCCTTGTTTGGCTTTGATAAAGTCATTTGAAATGAGGCCTAGTCCTTACAGAGAACTGGTCTTCATTTTTGTCCAATTTTCCTTGTTAAAGCTCTCATTTGTAGAATTCTAAATGGGTTTTGATAAAATTTGTATTTTATGATTTGTTTATTTCATTATCTTGGTTGAGTTTGGATATGAGGGCTGACAGAAAATTATGTCTCTATCCTGGAAGTGAGAAGGAGACATATTGTTTCTGTCATTTGTCTGTCTTTTCACAAAATTTGTGATATCAAAATTGCTGACATTTCAATTGTTGCCTGCATATTACATTTTCTGATTGGATTGATTTGTGAACTATTGCCATCACTTTGTGTCTTTTGTTAGTCTGACATAGAAGGGTGTAGACTTTCCTTTAAAATTCTTCTCTCAAACAACCCTGTTGATTCGGACTTTGGTGGAATGGTTCTATGGTGGCCCCTTTTCAAAATTGTGTCCATGGTCTGGACCTCCATTAAATATGTCCACTGTTACTAAGGATAGAGAATTGTCCAATAATACTAAAAAAAATTCTATTAAACTCTTGTACCAATTGAGGTTCAATTGCAGTGGAATGATCCTTAGATGGCCCGCTTTTAAAACTGTGAATGGGGTCTGGATGTTGGACAAATGTGGCGGCTTTAAAAAATCTGCCGAAATATGGTGCTTTGCTGTTCCCCTTTTAAACTTTATATTCAGGGGCCATTATTACCTCCATTATTTTTTCCCCTGAGACTATTTTGGCAGTGTTGGAATGGTTCTTATATTTTACACTTTTTGTTTGGGTTTCTTATTGTTCAAATCCAACATATAGTATGGTGAATGTCTAACCGGCATGTGGTCAAGCAGCGAAAATAAGGTAATCAACTTCTGCAGCCAAGTGCATATCATTGGAAATATTGCAAAATGTTTCTTGACATATTAACGACATGTTTAAAGGAGTATGAGGTCTTTGGAAGAATTTTTTCCTGATTTTCCATGTTGTCGAACTTATTCATTTTTTACAACCATTGTTTATGGAGGTTAATTTTGTGTAATTAACTCCCTCTTACAGCTTTTAACACAGATATTTGTAACTTTACAAAATGTTTATGGAAATTTTAAAGATATTCAAAGAGGGGTATGATGACATTTAAGCAATTTTTTCCTGATTTTCCATGTTGTGGAACTTGGTTGTTTCTTTGCAACAATTGTGTATGGAGGGTATTAATTTTGCTTAATCAACTCTTCCTACACCTTATTCTGACATCTGATTTTTATTGAACATCAAATCATTAAATCATGTTAGTTCTGCTTTTTCTCTCATTACTTGTGATTGTATTGCATCTATTTTTAACTTGATATTTTTGTTTTTTAGGAAAGGAAAATAGAAGAAGTCCGTAGAAACAAGATGTCTCTTTCAATGAGTGCAGTCCAGTAAACACAAAAACTTAATTATACTGTATGTGATTGTATGTAACACCTTATTTGCAGTTTGCACGATTTTTAGTTGTTTAAAACAAATGACATTTTCTGTTGTACAACAGATTTTTACCATACAGATATTGTATAACTTCTTACTAAAGTATTTCTCATTAGTATGTAGTTTTTAATATAGATTTCTTAGTTGTTTTCATTTTTTGTGAGGACAGTATTTTATAAATATGTATAAATGGTGTATGTTCACCCTGTTGGTAAACTAATGCTCTTCATTTCTGTGCAAGTTCATGCAAAATAAAATTCACTGATTTGAGATTTAAGTTCATAAGTTAACCTGAGTTTAATCCATTTTGAAATATTCATACAAATCTGACATATTAGAAGATTTGAGTAGAACAAGTTACAGTTGACTCTCGTTAACTTGAAGTCCTTCGGACCACAAAAAAAATTCGAGATAGACGAAATTTGACTAAAAGGGTAAGCTGACAAATTTACGAAGAGGATGTGATAAACTACCTCTGAGGTCCGGTAATTCTAAAATCTTTGTAGGTGCCTTAGTAAAAGGTTAGTTTGCACATACATGTACTATCGAGACATCACTTTATCCATGTTTAGATACTTATTTAATTAATTTTATATTTATAAACATAATAAAGAGTTGAAGACAAATTGATTACAATAGATCAAAATTACTAATTGTTCCACATGGTGATGTTTTGATGAAGATTATTCGACATAACAAATAGAATTTTCGTTGTTTTTATCATTTGGGACTCAAAATTTAGTTCAAGATAGAAGAAAATTTTACTCATGAAAATTTAACTAAAAAGGAGTCAAAATACATATATTTGCACTGTATAACATTTGGGACCACATAAAAAATTCAAATCTGAAAATACGACTCAAGCAAGTCTAGGTAACGAGAGTTGACTGTATAATATTTGCATATTTTGACACCAACTACTTCAAAACTATGATAATTGCCATATTTCATTAGAAATAATTTAGTGTGGGCTTAAATTATATTGAATTTATCATGAGTTGGACCTTTATGTCAATATTGTTTTAGTCTCAACAGAAACTAAAGGGCAAAATGGATCCAATAAAGAGAGATTAATACCTTGAATGTGGTAGGCCACTTTGAAAGTTCTCCTCATATGAATGTCTTCAGGCCGTTTTGTGTCAATGGACCTTTGACTGGTATTGCCACCATAACTAAAAGTAGAAAAGTGAAATAGGCTCCTGCAAAACTCTAGTTTTATGTTTGGAAATATCTCTCTCTCTCTTTTTTTTCTGGGAGGTGGAGAGTCAAACCCAAACAAATATAGCTGCTGTTTAATAAGCAAACAGGTACTTAAAAATCTTTTCCTCTGAAACTACGAGGGCAATGGAGACTGAATTTTGGTGGGATGGTTCTTCAGAGGTCCTGTTTAGAATTTCAAGGGGCCAGGACATTTTTACTATTTTTGGAAAGATCAGCAAAAAATATTTGTTAAGTGATATTAAATGTATTTTTCATTATATTTTACTTCCACATGTAATATCCGAAAAAAGTATGAAAAACCTGACCTTTGGATGTCTTTAAAAAAAATGAAAAACCTGACCTTTGAATGTCTTTAAAATGATTTAAGTGGAACATTAGAAGACCGTAATCTACATGTATTGGCTGCAAGGTATTATTGACCATTACATGTGTAATCTAATCTACATGTATTGGCTGCAAGGTATTATTGACCATTACATGTGTAATCTAATCTACATGTATTGGCTGCAAGGTATTATTGACCATTACATGTGTAATCTAATCTACATGTATTGGCTGCAAGGTATTATTGACCATTACATGTGTAATCTAATCAGACTCTAACTTGACTTTGGAAGGTCAACATTACAAAACATCATCTTATGTATAAATTAAATTATAATTTCCTTCACAAAATTTAATATTATTACACACATAATCACATGTATTGTGTTTAGAATTAATAATTTTGACAGTATATGAAATTTGATTTCAGATTTTCATTCAGTTATTTATGTCATATTATTTATTCCTGTTGAATCTCAAAATCATTTGTTTTCATTATCATTAGACATTCTCTGTATGTTTTTGCAGTTGAAAGCTGTATATATTACCATCATTATGTATCAGTTTATGTAAATTTTACATACCATTGTGAATGTAAGCTTCCTTATTTAGCGTCATATGCAAACGTGAATGATATGCAACAAGTAACACATTTAATTAGCTTTTGTATATTTTTACTTCTTTGCAAGGCTGATCAGTCAGCATCAATAAACGCCTTGTTATGAATATTTTGGTTTATTCATATATTCCCCGATTAAGTCCCGAATATTGGCAGAATAAATCTGGACCATTAGATAAAGGGAAGTTCAAGGCAAGAGAAAAATACAGAGAACAAATACTACAAAGTAAGCAAAAGAGAATTTATCACAGCAAACAGCACAAAACCTAAACCAGTAGCAATATGAAATTAACAAAGAGTAGCATAAAGTCATGTTGAAATCTAAATTAACAAAACCAGATAAATTGCTAGTGGTTAAAGTGAAATGTCAATTCCAGTAAGATTTGAAACCTAGTCTCATTTGTTAGATCTTGGTCAGTCAAATTGTGATTACAAATGTGTTTTAATTTGCCCATGTCCACCTCTTTCTGCCTGTCCATTTGTAGGTCAGTCACATTTCAGTTTGTCTGGGCATGTTTTTGAAACTTGTACACTGCTTATTACCATAATATGCAGATCAAGCTCAAATGAGGATATCGTGCCTTTTATTGTTCCAGAGATATGCCTCTTTATAAAAGGAAAGAATTGTGAATTTTGTACACAGTTCAAATTTGGATATGGTGTCCTTTACCATTTCAGATTTATGGGTCATAACCAAATCTGCGGTATCCACTCAATAACAGTATTGTTTCACCACACAATTTGTAAGTTGTTTTGGATCCTTAAAACATGAGTTGGAATTCGTCATTTGCGAGTTAAACCCTTTTATAATGTAGACCTAAATTGGTATCAGTAAGTTGTAGATAGCTTGAGGTGGGGGCATGTCTGTCCCATCGACACAGCTTGAGGTGGGGCAACTCTGTCCCATCGACACAGCTTGAGGTGGGGCATCTCTGTCCCATCGACACTACTTGAGGTGGGGCATCTCGGTCAAATTGACACAGCTGGAGGTGAGGCATCGACACGGCTTGAGGTGGGGGCATCTCTCCCATTCACACATTCTATCTTTAATTGAAATACTAGTTCAGCTCTTTGAAAACCACTACCATTCTTTATACACCCCCCCCCCCTCACTTTCCAAAGAGGATATACTGGTTTATCTCTTCTTTTTTCAATCACAGCAAAATGTTTTTTCTATTCCCTTTGAATGAAGGTGTATCCGTTCTTCTGTCTCAGTGTATAAGTTGTATCCAGCTCAATTTGTATCCTCCGTCACTACACGCAGTACGTTGGAGATACACATCTACTGAAATGCTGATGTTCATGTGTTCGTCACACTTTTAAGTGCTCTCAGACTTTATCCAACGGTTATTGCATAACATTGAAAAGAAATTAGCCCAGTCCTTTAATTTTAGCTTCCGCTATACAGATGATGTACTTTATTTGAATAACAGTAAGTTTAAAGAAAATCTACATTTCATCTATCCCAATGAGCTGGAAATAAAGGACACTACAGAAACAACTAAGTCTGCTTCATACTTGGACTTACACCTAACAACTGACAATAGACACCAGAGGACGGTTGAACACTAAATCAAACAACAAACATGATGATTTAGTTTTAAAATAGTGAAATTTTCTTTTCTGGGCAGCAATATTCCTACATCACCTTCCTATAGTGTCTACATTTTTCAGTAGATCCGTTAGTCTAGAGCTTTTATCCATTACAGTGACTTTCTTGAGCGACAAGGACACTGGCAAAAAACTGCTCAGTTAAGGATACAGCCAGCCTCGGCTAACATCATCACTTAAAAAGTTTTATGGTCGACGTCATGATTCGGTCGAGTGTGTCACAAACGATCACTGACATAATCCCTCTGTGATTCCAGTTCTCTTACCGATCTTAACGTTTACCGATATAGACCTATTAACGGCTTTGACAACTAGGCAATACGACGGGAACCAGACTTGGTAGCAATGGTCCTCTTTCAGAATTGTGTCCGATGACCCGGACTGTCAACCAAGTTAGCCGGCAGAGCAGAGCAAACCATCCAAGAGACTGCTACACTTAGTTTTTATAGTCATGCTCAAGGTTGACAAGTTAATTCCAGGTGATAGTAGAAACTCTTGAGAGTCTGTAGTTTGTATAATGCGAACAAATTAGTTCAAATTCAAAACAGGAATACAAACATTTTACTTTTTTCAATATATTTCTATAAATTCCTGTTGTTTGTTGTGTAGTGTTTCACTGACTGTGTTTCTACGAAATCGGATTCAAACTGGCCATGTCCAAAATGCGATACTAGTATTAGAAAACGCAGAGCCATTTGAATAGGACCATTATGAAAACACGAGTTTTCAGTCTCCAGCCTTTTAGTCAGGGTCATCTTTGATCGTACAAGGGACGATATATATAATCTGAAATCAAAATCCTAAAACAGCAAATGCGCTTTCTAATAGACAGCAAACCGAGTTTTCCTTTATCACTGTTAAGAGCCGACCGTCCACCCGCCGTACATTGCCAAAACTACTAAACTGATTTGATTTTATCCGTAGGAAAATTCCGTTGAAAGTTTTTATCCATGTTCTTTTTATTATTTTTTGGGGGGGAGAGAAGGGGGGTAAGGAAATATTTGCCACACCTTTAGAAAGAGGCAATCTGCGCCACTTGCATCAAGTCCTGGATAAGCTCAACAAACAGCGTATGATACATAATCTCACAGCTTGAAAACAAACTATATGTTCTACTAGTAAATGTATTAAATTCAAGACTTCTTGGACTCATATGAATAAAGAGGTAGAAATATTTTATCTCAGTCTGCTAAATTGGTGAATATTTAGACAAGGATGTTCTGAACTCTTGAACATACCAATCGTAACAGTTAATTCTATCTTAAATACTAAACCTACTTTTTATCTAAAACGATTGTAATTCATTTCTATGTTAACTAACAGAAATTTTATGCCGAATTATTAGTGATTTCAAGTTTTTTTCTATCAAAGGTCGTATATAGAGGCTGCTTTTGTCAGTTGACAAGCATTTTGTATCACTTATCGGAATAATGCGAAGAAGGACGCTAAGAACCAAAACCATTGTCCTGTAAAATGAAAGGAGATAACGAAACTCGTTTATGTAGCAAGAATTTGGTTTTGGTTCTGAGTGTCCTCCATTTTGACAAACTGGCTTTAATTTGGCAAAAACTCGTGTCAAAACTGTCTTCAAAACCGATATTCAGGTTTGTAGAAAAATTTTTGGTAAGTTATATTATGAGTTATTATTAGCAAATCTTAAGAGAACATATACCATGCTATTCCCCGAGAGATTTTGAAAGAAATACGGGGACTTTTGTAAATTGGAGTGCCCTAAAAGTGAAATAAATGCAGGACAAAATGGCCCTACGTCTTTAAAAAATGACATTTTTTATTTATTGATTTTTTTCATATGTAGCCAGAGTACAAAGCTCAGTTTAGAGACTTCTTATTTTTTTGGTATCATACAAAAAAAAACCCATAAAATATCAATAGTATAACTAAAATGAACGTTACTCCGGTGCTATGCACCAACCGATGATAGTGAATAAGAAGATAAAGATCGGCTTTGCAACAGACTGAATAGCATCTTAGTGTCACTTAACTTAAAAAGAGAGATGTAAATATTGTAATGGGAGATTTCAATGCAAAGCTTGGACCAGACAATACAGGTTATGAAGAAGTGATGGGAACTCATACGACAAAATGGAGAGAAAATGGTTATTGGAGGCAGTATTATCAACCCATAAGAACACCTGGGTTTCACCTGACCACATCACAGAAACCCAAATTGACCATATCTGCATAAACAAAAAGTTCAGAAGATCTCTCAATGATATGAGAGTAAAGAGGGGTGCCGAAGCAGCATCTGACCATCATCTTCTGATTGCTAGCCTGAAACATAAATTGAAGAAAAATGAAACAGACACAGCAGCAAAAAGACAACGCTACAATGTCAACTTTTTCAAAGATGCAAAAACAAGAGAAGAGTACAAGCTTTCACTAAACAACAAATTCCAAGTGTTGCAAGAAATGTACGTAATCAATCCGTATTATTAATATACATGATAGCTCACCGATGGACTCTAAAGAATTTATAACTGACATAGATAAGCAATTGGAACCTCTATGTAGATGCTTATGCTATAAACTTCATGCTAGAAGATATAAGTTTTTTTATCCAAATCCAAGATCAGTAAATAACTTTTTATAACGCAGATAAGTCGCGTCTTGGTACTGTCCAGAATCCCATAGTTATATTAAGTTTATTTATTTGAAATGCACAATTGTACCCTAGGGTTGATACCCGGGAGTTGATGGCATACATAAACATAAGAATAAGGATAAGAATAAGAATATTTATTTGGCCAATTACGGACCCTTTCGGGTATGATAAATTTACATTGAATGATTTAAGTGATTAAACATATATATATAACAAACAAGACATATCAAAACAATACCTGATACTGACAAATACAAATACATGGATCAGGTTAACTTTCAACGCAAGAACTGGGCATAACCAAT
This sequence comes from Mytilisepta virgata, assembly GCA_028015205.1. Lineage (NCBI taxonomy): Eukaryota > Metazoa > Mollusca > Bivalvia > Mytilida > Mytilidae > Mytilisepta > Mytilisepta virgata. The sequence continues at coordinate 95,227,212 of CM051519.1, read as the reverse complement.
ATATTAATAAATGATATATATATATTTTTAAAAGTTGTGTACCCATAGTATATATTTATATAGACATGTATTAAGTTAGTATAACATACATGTAATAGTGTTTTTGTTGGAGATGAAGAACTTAAAATTAGTGTTTGTCTAAACTGGATCTTATTTTAAAGCTATTAATTAAAAAGTAGCTAAGCTTATTAATTATCTCATCATCCTCTGTAGTCATTAACCATATAAATTTTAAATTATCATTTAAGTTGGAAAAATTTTGACAATTGGCTATGACATCTGAAAACAGTTGTTTTCTCAAATTTGTATATGCATTACACTTTGTAATAAAATGTTCCTCATCTTCAACATCATTACAACTACAAAATTTACATATCCTCTGTGACCTTTCAATAGGGTTTCCCTTATGTCTTTCTGTTTCAATTCGTAAGTGATGGGCACTTATACGGAATTTACACATAATTTGTCGCTCTTCAAAATTTTTAATGTTTAAATATTTCTCTTTTTGAAAAGTGTTTTTGAAAGAAAAGTAAGTATCTAATTTTCCATTACAGTTATCTTTCTTTTGAAACCATGAATTCATGAAGAGACATCTTAATTTTTCCATGATATTTTTCTTTATGTTATATATTGAGTTTTTAATGAAAAAAGTTTCATCTATATCAAGGGTTTTTAGAAGGAAAGTCACAGAGGAATACCATGTAATTACATTTTTATTATGCAAATCTTTATTACATTCAAAAGCATCTTGTAACAAATTTGATTCACAATGGTGTAGGCGGTGAAAATAACATAAAACACTTGCAATTATATTAAAGTATAAAGGAAATCGCCCTAATTCGGACAAAATTGCAATGTTTGTACTCTTGCTATTCACCCCAAGTATGAATTTGCAAAATTTTATATTAATTTTATCAGTTATATTATTTTGGTATATTATTTCTAAAATATTTAAGGCCTCTTTTTTACAAGCAGCTGAGTTTGTTTTAAAGATGCCCCATATTTCAGACCCATATAATGCTATAGATTTTACTGTGTGGTCAAATAAATGAAGATTTGTTTTTATACTTGCTGCAGATCCAGACAAGCATTTACCCAATTTAAATGAGGCTTTTAGAGATTTATTGTGTAGTTCTTCTTTTGCATGGTTAAATAAACCACTTGATTGGAAAATTATTCCTAGATATTTATATTTATTAACACATTCTATTTGTTCACCATTAAAGTAAAAAGTTTCTTTTATGTGACGACCAGCTTTATTAAATATTAAAATTTTAGTTTTATTTAAATTAACCTTAAGACACCAAGTATCACAATATGCTTTAAGTACATCTAATCTTCTCTGAAGACCTTTAGAAGAGTTGGCAAGTATCACAATATCATCAGCATAGAGTAATGCATCAATACGATTTTTGGAAAGAGTGACCGCATCGATGCATTTTGTGAAATGTTCTGGGAGATCATTGATAAAGATGTTAAACAAGGAAGGGCTAAGCACATCACCTTGCCTCACACCAATATCAGATTTGAATTTTTCTCCCAGCTCATTTTCTATTTTTATTCTTAGAGTATTTAGTTTATACATATGTTTTATTATATTGTAAAATTTTCCACCAATATTTGATTTAAGCAATTTGATAAGTATACCTGGGTTTATAACTGTATCAAATGCTTTTTTAAAATCAACAAAACAAGCATAAAGTTTGCTGCCTTTGCTGTTTGTATATTTATCTATGAGGCATTTAAGAATAAACATGTGGTCTGTGGTTCTATATTTGCTTCTAAAACCAGCTTGACAATCTGAAAGTGTATCCTCATTTTTGAGATATTCATTAAGTCTATTATTCAAGACAAGATTAAATAATTTACCAATACAAGAGTTTATAGCAATACCACGATAGTTTCCTGGATTGCTAACATCTCCTGATTTATATATAGGTATAATATATCCCTCACTCCAGGGATTTGGGTATATACCTGATTTAAATATCAAATTAAAAAGTTTATTTAGACATCTCATAAGAACTGTTTGTCCTGTCCGAAGCATTTCATTAGTTATTAGATCTAGACCACAGGCTTTCCCATTTTTTAGTTTATTTATAGCTTTATATATTTCTTGATTAGTAATCTCATAGTCAAGAATAGCAGATATATCATCTTTTTCTAAATTAGAAAGGATCTGGTTTAGATTTTCAATTTTATTTATGTTTATGTTAGATGCAGAGTTTAGGTCCTGAAAATAATTAGTCCATGAGTTAAGATCAATGGATGTTTCAGGAGTTTTCCTAGAATCTTCTGTTTCCCCTTTAAGTTTATTTACAAGATTCCAATACTCTTTGGGGTTGTCTGATAACAAATTATCAAGTTTTTCAATGATATTTGCTTTAAACATTTTTCTCTTATGTTTTCTTAATTTTTTATATTCACGATAATGTTTATAAAAGTTATTTTTAATCTCCATATTAAATGGATTTGCTGACATATGTGCAGCTTTCAAGTTTAATTCTTTCTTTTTAGTGCGTAGATCTTGGTCATACCAATTTTTACTTTTTGTTTTATTTTTTCTTTGTTTAGTAGTTTTGAATCTAAGGGACATCTTTGCTGCTTTCAGAATTATATTTTGAAAATCTAGGGCAGCTGATTCAGTGTCTTTTTCAAGATTTTGCTCTTCATATTTTTTATTTAAAAAGTTATCTAAATCAAGTTTACATGAAGGATGGCAAAGCGCATCCTGGAAATGATCTTTTGAGTTTTCTGTCCATAAAAATTTACCCTTTATCTGTTCATTATCCTTTTTTGGTTTGAATGAAAGTGGATAGTATATGTTCCAAGTAATGTACAAGAGATTTTACAATGACAATCAGATAAAAAAGGAATAAAATTTGAAACTTTACAATTCAGTGTATTCTGAATAAGGTCTTCTGACATTATAATATAATCCACAACACTTGAACCATTTGGTTTATAGCAGGTAAAATTACCATTAGAGTCTCCTAACATACGACCGTTTAGGATTCTTAATTTTAATGAAATACACATTTGCAATAATTGTTTACCTCTAGAGTCAACCTTGTTGTCTAGACTTTTTCTCATTTGCATTGTGTGGTCATATTCATATTCATCATCATGAATAGTATAAGGATCATAGCTATCGCTATCAATAAAATCTAGTTCCGACCCAGTTCTTGCGTTGAGATCACCACAAACAATAATATTCCCTCTCTCAGCATATTGGTTAACTATATCTTTCTCAATATTATCTATGACATCAATATCAGTTTGAAATGAATAACTGGATGAAGCTGGAATAATATAAGCCAAACAAAGAAAAATGTTTTTTGGCAAATTAAAAAACTTCTTGTCCAGTCTAAGCCATTGATAGTCTAGACTATTATTTTTTAGTAATTCTATGCCAGGAAGAATGGAGTTTCGTATAAAAATTCCCAACCCCCCAAAAAATCTGTTATTTTTAGATTTTGGTCTACAAATAGGAAAATATTTATAATTTGTTAAAGTTATATTTTCCTCATTACCTACATGGGTTTCTGTTAAAAGTATAATTTCATGAGAGGTAATCTCTTTTAGGAATTCTGGATCTGATATTTTACCTATATTGGAATTTGAAGATTTCAAACCCCCTACATTCCATATACAAAATGAGATATTTGAAATAAATTTTCTTGGAGTATAATATGTGTGTTTTCCCATGTTTATAAATGATAAACTCTTTGTAATATAAAGATACAACTAATATAAAATTTACAAAGGAAAAATGACATATAATAATGAAAATACAAAATAAGTATTATCTATATACTTAATGAAATAAAATAAAATAACAAACAAAGAATTGCTTTAAGCTAATTAACTTTCTCAAACTTTTGTTCTCTTTCCTTAAATCTTAATAGTTAAGAGAATCTCCCTGTTTCCTGTTGTTGCTCGATTTCCCTTTACGCATTAAGGGTTTATAGTTTAACACTTTGTCAACTGTTGCTCGGATATTACTTGCAAGGACAGCAACTCCATTCTCGGACAAATGGTATTTGTCTTTAGAAAGAAATTTTGTTACAGGTTGTCCTAGACGTGAAAGATTGCTGTTATCACATAGTGTAATAGTATCATTTCTCACATATTCGCACTTCAGCATGGCATTGACTAGCTCCACATTTGTTTGGAATTTATCATCATCTGCTCTAGGGGTAGCAAGTGATAAAATAATTTTGGTATGAGTCATATTTTGCTGAATTTTGTTTATAACGTTTTTCGTTTTGTTTACACAGGTTTCTGCGGACTCCTTTAAGTCGTTTGTAAGTGAGTGGAGTATAAGAATGTCCGGTTTGTCCTTTGTTTCTCTATATACTTTCAGATTTTAAAGTAATTACTATTTTACCCCTATATATACTCCAATCTAAATTTTAAGTTTAGATATTTTCATGAAACTTCACTCAGTGGATACACACATGCTGTAAATATATCATGAGTTATTGGTGGAGGTCTTATGACGTTTTATTCTATACATAGTGGAATAACTGTGATGTATATATTGACTCTTTAGGTGGTGGAGGATTGGATATATTATTAATCCATTTCTGGAGGTGTGCCTTAATTGGCAGAAAATAGTTTATACAGATACAGATGCAGGCAGACTAGTCCGATAGTAAGAGCCGAGTGGTCCGCAGGCCGAGATGTCCTTAAAATTCTACAAAAAATGTACATGAAGTCTTTTGTATTGAAGGTAATTAATGTCGCCGAAATTTTGCGGGAACAGGACCAATATCTTGAAATGTAGTAAAGTATAATATATGCTATAAAGAAAACATTTTATCAGCAAATTTGATAAAAAAAACCTGCAAATGATATGTATTTAGAAAATGTTAGATATACAAACAAACAAACTGTAATTGGGCTTCCTTTGTATACGATAGAAGTTATAGAACCCACAGCCACAGGCAGTTCATTGTAGTACTAGTAGTGATCTATAATTCACTTTTAACCGATTTCACATGCCTATAGCGCTGTTGATTGACAAGTAAGGCAGGTGTGTCATACATCATTTTGTTGATAAATTTATATATTTTTTTTTTATCCAAAACTTTTGAGTGAGACCAAAAGGTGGAAGCAATAATTCCTTGGAAATCGAAGCAGGCGCGTAAAATTGTGTTGCCAGAGTTTGGGGACCTTTTCTTTTGGCATATATAGTAATTTTTTTTCTGAGACAAGAGCCTGTGATAGAACCGTATTAATTTAAACACTAACAGACCAGGCCAGGTTTATAACCACCCTCCATTAGCTGCGCTAGTGAAGTACTCCTTTAGCACAGTTGGTAGAGCAGTGGACCAGTGAACCAAAAGTTCGGGGTTTGATCCCCGGTTGGTGCGGTAGGTAATTTTGGGAGACAAATCATGCTCTACTGTTACATAACAAATACTTTAGTCTTTATTGTCAATTGTCGTACGATGCCCAATAAATGAGCTGAACAGTGATATAATATGATGTTGGCATGGCCAATGATGCAAGCACAGTAATAGCCCTTTCCAGAAACTCATTTTGGGTATCACGATTCTTACTCTAAAATTATTATTTGAAGCAAGATATTTCCCTTACTTTACTTACTTCTGTTTCCAGCAAACAAAACTTTTTCTAGCCTTAGCTTAGTATGTAGCACAATATGGCCATATTTGCTTTAACAAATAAATTCACTTCGGATTGCATAATAGCTGCCCCCATCACAGAGCCCATGTTCCCCCATTAAACAAAGACTTTTCTAAATGACCCATATGCTCCCATAGCACTCGCTATTTAATAACAATATACAGTAGTCTGAGATTGCTCTGATGTCTGCATTTTTTGTGATACACTGGGGCCGTGGGACGTCAGAGCGCACTCCCTATGGAAAGCTTTATTCCCTTCAACCCACCATTTTCGTCATTTAACTTTGATATCGGCTGCAATGGTTTTATACCCCCCCTTTTCAATTTATAAACATTGCAGCTCGTATCAGAGACCATGTAAATTATGCAAGCAAGATGTAGAAGATGAGATCCATTTTCTGTTAAAAGGCAATGCATTAAGTTCAGTTATAAAGACTATAATTGATGAAATCATATTAGACAGGGTTCGCACGGGTGCTTGAAAACCTGGAAAGTACTTGAAATTGAAAATTGGAAATTAAGGCCTTGAAAGTACTTGAAATTCAAAAGAGGTCCTTGAAACTCCTTGAAAAACTGTGTTTTTGAAGAATAAAAAAACTTGGTTAAATTTTCTGTCATAAAAGTGTTTTTAATTCGTTTTCAGATCACTCGGTCTCGCGTTTATCGGTATTTTTAAGTTTCGCGTATTTTCCCTTTTCTAAAAATAGCTACTTTTCTGTGAAACAGGTGCGTAGTAATTTCTGTGATGCGGTCAAGAAATAAATCTGACTGCGTAAAAGTTTTAGTAATTAAACGATCAAGATTGATTTTTTGGTAACTTAAATTAACTTTAACTAATAAAACATCTTTCATTTACTTGATTAAATGTATTTTGCCGATGAATTTTAGTCACAGTGAGCAAACTGAAACTGAAAGTAGTTCGAAAGAACGTTGATGACATGCCTGGGAAATGTAAATTCTGGTCCTTGAAAATTTGGAAATTGGTCCTTTAAAGTCCTTGAAATGTCCTTGAATTTTGTGGTAAAAAATGTGTATGAACCCTGATTAGAGTATCCAAAAAAGTTGTTTCAGACAAGAAGATCTTTAAATAAATTTCCCATAGGGTCCTATGTTAATCTATGTTAGGCTGTGGTGGCCATATTGGCAGGGCCTAATCTAGGATTTTGATGAGGGAGAAGTGACTTCTCCTTCCAGGATGGATTAGGGAGAAGTGGTCATTTTTCTGGAGAAGTGGACTTTAATTCACCATATCGGTTGCGCTTTTTCTATGTGTCTGTTTTCAATGGCATATATATAAATAAAAGTAGATTCAAATCATATATTCACAGTGCCAAAGACCTTTTGGGTCTTCCTTATACCAATCAAAGCAATCTTGATTCATAACTTTACAAAACTTCTTTTGCTTAACATTTTGATCAGTCTCATGTGTATTTTTTATTTTTAAGTTTGATTTTGGTGATTGAGACTGATTTGGTTTTGGGGATTGAACCCCTAACCAGTTAGCCAAAGTTAAGACATAATATTGCCAAAAGCACTTTAATTTAATTATGTTATCAGTGTTAACAGAAGTTTGAATTTGATAAACTATAAAAAATTAGGACAGTTATATACAGTTTGATTTTCTTTTGATCTACTAATTTTGAGTACTTGAGTAATTTAATTTTCACAGCTTACCAATATATTTTATTATCAAAGGATAAGTTGTCAAAACATTGTGTCATTGTAACTCGAGATTCTCATACTCAATGTCACCCAAGCCAACTTTCAATCACATAACTAACCTATTAACGGCTAATTATCTTTCATCATAGGTGTTTCCTTGTAATCCTAACTGTAGAACAAAACAACAATCAGCTGATCATATAAAAATATAAAATAAGTTGACTTTGTGATTACGCAACATCGTCCTGACGCCATGCATCTTCAATTCATAACAAACGAATGAAACGATATTTCGATTTCCCTTAAATAGTTTTTAATATAAAATTCATATAGGTTTAAAGTCACCGTTGTATTTATTTCAATCAAACATCGTGGGCCACTTCAAAATTCCAATTCTTGATGGTCGCCATTTTGTTTCAAAAATTTAATGAGTTATCTCCCATTTACTGATATTTTGATAGCGACTTCACTTCACCAAGAAATGAATAGGCCGGCGAGATTTAGCGATTTTGAAAATTCTATGGCCACTTAAATTGTCATTACGGCGACAAGATTAGGCCATGATTGGGTAATGGGCAGGTTCATCAGATACAATTCCGAAAGATGACCCCCTAAGGACCTTAAATTTGCTGCTAAGTTTTGTTCCAATTTGCCCAGTGGTTTCAGACAAGAAGATCCTAAAGTAAATTTCCTTTAGGGTCCTATGTTAAACAATGTTCAGCTATGGCGGACATCTTGGATGACGGGCCGGGTCATCGGATATAATTCTGAGAGAGGACCACCTAAGGACCATTGCTGCAAACTTTTGTTCCAATTGGCCAAGTGGTTTCAGACAAGAAGATCTTTAAGTAAATTTCCCATAAGGTCTTATGTTAAACTATGTTCGGCTATGATGGCCATCTTGGATGACGGGCCGGGTCATCGGATACAATTCTGAAAGAGCACAAAGACTTTTTACCTAAGGACCATTGCAGCCAAGTTTTGTTCCAATTGGCCCAGTGGTTTCAGAGAAGAAAATCTTTAAAGGAAAATTTACGACAATGGATGCCAAGTGATGTCAAAAGCTCACATGGCCTTGTAGGCCAGGTGAGCTAAAAACATAATCGGTGCCGATCGGTGCTTTTGAACGTCACGTAATGACTTCTCCCTGTCTCCCTCCACTTCTTCTTGTTAGCTTCAGAGGGAAAAGTCATTTCTCCCTTTCATCCTTAAATACTTGTAGGCTGAGCCCTGGTCCCAAATACATTAAAACTAACATTTTCAACACATGTACATCCATGTTTTGAAAATACAGCCATTTTGATTGTTTACCTTCTGTTCCGTTCATGTATAATAGGGTAGTGAGTTATCATCCATTCTTGGGAACGTTACTTTTAAATTAATTTATTGTCAAAATTAATTGTGCACTGACTATGTGATGATTATTTCTTTAATGGACCCATTATTCGAGAAAAACCTTACGATTATCTGTTAACTCAGACATGCATGTGAATCTAAATTTTTTAAGTCATGTCAAGTAAAATTACAATCCAATAACAAATATTTTATTAAAATTTATAACTTAAACACATTGAACTCTAGGACCTCGGTGGCTGAGTGGTCTAGGTAGTTCGTCATGACTACTAATGATCACTAGCCTGTCAATGCTGGGGTTGTGAGTTCGAATCTCACCTGTGGCGGGGTGTGTTCGACTCCGATCTTAATTGACAAGGTTTGCAAATTTTCCTACCGAAGGTCGGTGGTTCTCTCTGGGTACTCCAGCTTCCTCCACCAATAAAAACTGGCCGCCGCGAAATAGCCAAATGTGCTGAAACGGCATTAAACCCCAACTAAACAAACAAACATTGAACTCTTATTGAAAATTATCTTCTTACCTTGGAATGTACATTAATTTTTAATAAAAAGAAAATACTCAATATTTCAGGAAAAAAGGAATACATTCATTGTAATTGATCTCACATAGCATAGAAAAAATCTGTGATAAAATTCCATTTGAAATTATACACAACTACAGTTGCAATATTTCCATTGGTGCTTTTCAGCACTTTGATTATATTTTTATACCTTCAAATATGATTCTGAATGGGGAAGTGTCTACTGGATAGTAAACCATATAAGAAAGTAAGATATCAGAGTGATCTGTCCCTAAACCAATCCAAACTTAAGTCGATCCTTCCCAAAGTGATTGAATCCAGCTTACTGTTTCATACATGTAGTTATAAGATCTCTTTTTATGTCCTGTCCATGAATATGGAAGGGGCATGTAGATTTACACTTGTCCATCCATCCATCTAAACGTGCATCCTTAAAAAAAATATATTATTTGAATTTCTTGAAGATGTAACAAATAGATTTACATATAAAAATAATATTTATTACATCGAGAATACAGGGATGATGGAGAAATTATCTTTCATGCAAATTGAGTTATTCTTTGAAATAGCAAATAGTTATCACAATTTTATCAAATTTAACCTACCCTAACCCAATTTATTCCCATTTTAGGACAAACATTTCGCTGATATAATTATTTGCCTAATAAAACATCCGCTGACCATTTTTCTGCCATAGGGGTCTATGTAAAATAATTCTTCAAAATAAAAAGATTTTTCCTATCTACCTACCTGATTTTTTGTCACAATGTAACCTTAAACAGACATATATTTTGTTTTGGCCTAAGGACCATTCCTGACAATTTCTGTTAAAATTAGTCCAGTAGTTTCAGAGGAGATCTTTAGAGGAAGGTTTACGACGATAGATGACGCCTGCCAAGTGATGGCAATAGCTCATGTCTCTTTGGGCCAGGTGAGCTAAAACATTTCATGAGCAGAATATGGCAGATAAATCAAGTGTTTGTTAGACAGTACAAAAATCTTTTCTTTATTCTTAATTTCACTGGGAAATTGAACAATGCAGCTGATTACTTACATTTGTAGCTCACAAAAGCAAGAAAAGCATTTTTTGACTTAAAAGAAAAATCTTGTCTTCCACCAATGAGTCTGTGCAAAACTGGCTAATGAGTCTGTGCAAAACTGGCTAAAAAACAATTGGATCATTATGGTCCAAATTTCATGTATGAGTAACTCTGTTACGTTTTTGAATTTAGGTCCATTTCTGAGAAACCTATTCATTCATTTCAGTACAACACAGCTTAGCAACATTTGAGTCATGACAACCTAGATTTTATGCTTGAGTGACTTTGATTACATTTTTGCATTTAGGTGTATTATTAAAGAACCTAAAGTGTATTATTAAAGAACCTAAAGTGTATGGTAATGTATTATTGATATTTCAGAACTGCATTCATCTTATATACGCCACTTTAAAAGCTACATTTGAGTGAATTTAACCTATATTTTGATTTAGAGTGACTCTATAACTCAATTATTTCTCCTTTCATGACTTATGGTCCAGACCAGAGAATTGAATTTCAGATAATAAAATCAATTTAGAAAATGCAAATAATTTTGAAAAAAGTCATGATAAGGAAAATTAGCATAGTGGTAACTAAAACAACTGACCTACTTTATTTTGTTCAATCAAGTTTTTCAGTGAAATAAAAATATTTTGTCTATGGAACCTTCAATGTAAAAGGAAGATAATTCTACTTTACAAATTAGGTACAGTGTATTGTGTATTACAGGGGCGGGGGGGGGGGGGGGGGGGGGGGTGTTACAACATTTGGTTCCACCAAAATATGCACAAAATTTCATATAGCGATTTTAAAAATTTTCAAATAGGATTGACTAGTTATTAGACATTTATAATATTTCCAATTTTACAAATGCATCCATGTACTTTTCAACTTTCATATCATTCCGTCTCAAAGTCGATCTCGGTGTTGGAAATAAGCACTTGTCTGCTTGTCTGATAAAGTTGGAATCTCATCAGGCAAATAAAACATTGCTTGCACTTGCCTGGGATGGATACCATGGATATAACAAAAGGTTTGTATAAAACATGCCCCAGATTGTGACCTACATTTTTATACAATTTAGATGAATATTTCTAGAGTCCGAATCATGCATTCATAAATATAATATCTTAAAAAAGTGTTCACAAGTTTTCATGATGCATTTATACACTGTAAGAACATATTTCCAAATTTTTGTTTTACAGATAGGATGGAAGCAGTGGTGTTGTAAGAAGATTAAAAACATTCCATAAGACATAGTTAATTATGCCATTTTTGAGTATAAAGGATGTACAGGTCAACTTTCCATTTGAACCATATGCCTGTCAAACAGTGTATATGGAAAAGGTGATGGAATGTTTGCAGAAGGTATGTAGAAATCAATGGATAATTCAAATGTTCGTTATCCTCCATTGTTGTAAAGCAAGTCAAAGAATGGTAAATCTGCCCTATGTTAACATTGAAATAAGAGGGATATGTGTATATTATAAGTTATCTACGTTCGTATCCGTAGATACGGAGATTTTTCCACCCTGAAGTACTCTAGTACACCCTTGGGAACTGTTTTACTTTTGGAAAGGGATCCATTTTGTATCTACAATATACGACTCCTCCTTAACCACTTAACATAATTTAATGAAACTTTCTCAGATTCTTAACCATATAATGCCATTGTGCACCTTCTATTTTGTTATTTGGTCAAAATCATTTTTGGGGTTTCTTTTTCCAAAACATGGATTAGGATGTTGCAAGCGGCAGGGGTATCATTTTGTGAGCTTTGATCACAGTACCTCTAGTTTAACTTTTAACAGGAAACCTAACAATTTACAATGGTCCGTAGATGGTTCTCTTTCAGAAATATATCTGATGCTGCTGACTGTCAGTCAAGATGGCCACCACAGCCAAACTTTGTTTAAAATATGACCCTATGTGAAAACCAGCCAAATTGATTGCTACACTTAAATGTTTTGTCCTGTTCAAGTTGGACAACTTAAATCAGAGTGAGAGATCCCCTAGTTAAAATTCAGCATCATTCGTGACGTTAATTTTAAAATCTCATTGAACTCGTGTAGAACCTATTAATCTGTCTTGTGTACGGAGATTTTTCCACCCTGAAGTACTCTAGTACACCCTTGGGGACTGTTTTACTTTTGGAAAGGGATCCATTTTGTATCTACAATGTACGACTCCTCCTTAACCACTTAACATAATTTAATGAAACTTTCTCTGATTCTTAACCATATAATGCCATTGTGCACCTTCTATTTTGTTATTTGGTCAAAATCATTTTTGGGGTTTCTTTTTCCAAAACATGGATTAGGATGTTGCAAGCGGCAGGGGTATCATTTTGTGAGCTTTGATCACAGTACCTCTAGTTTAACTTTTAACAGGAAACCTAACAATTTACAATGGTCCGTAGATGGTTCTCTTTCAGAAATATATCTGATGCTGCTGACTGTCAGTCAAGATGGCCACCACAGCCAAACTTTGTTTAAAATATGACCCTATGTGAAAACCAGCCAAATTGATTGCTACACTTAAATGTTTTGTCCTGTTCAAGTTGGACAACTTAAATCAGAGTGAGAGATCCCCTAGTTAAAATTCAGCATCATTCGTGACGTTAATTTTAAAATCTCATTGAACTTGTGTAGAACCTATTAATCTGTCTTGTGTACTCTGAATTTATTAGTTTTCATAGACATCAATTTTTGTGGTTCAATGAAAATTCATTGTTTTGTGATATTTTTATGCGCCCGCGACAAAATGTCAGGGAGCATATTAATTTCCCCTGTCCGTCCGTCCCTCCGGATTAGGATACATTGTTTGTCCGGCTATCTCCTCCCAAAGTTTTTGAGATACAGCTTTAATATTTTGTAGGATGTTCATATACATAATGAAGGTGTGCAAGGCCACAGGATTTTGATTTTTTTTCAAATATTCTGAAAATGACAGGTAGTTGGACTTGGTCATTTTTTGGTATTATCTGTATAAAGAGATCATGGTTTGTCTGGCCATCTCCTCCTACAGTTTTGGAGATACAGCTTTAATATTTTGTAGGATGTTCATATACACAATGAAGGTGTGCATGGCCACAGGATTTTGATTTTTTTCACATGTTCTGAAAATGACAGGTAGTTGGACTTGGTCATTTTTTGGTATTATCTGTATAAAGGGATCATGGTTTGTCCGGCTATCTCCTCCTACAGTTTTGGAGATACAGCTTTAATATTTTATAGGATGTTCATATATATAACGAAGGTGTGCATGGCCAAAGGATTTTGATTTCCTTTAAATATTGTGAAAATGATAGGTAGTTGGACTTGGTCATTTTTTGTTACTAGCTGCATAAAGAGATCATGTTTTGTCCGGCTATCTCCTTCTACAGTTTTGGAGGTACATCTTTAATATTTTGTAGGATGTTCATACACATAATGAAGGTGTGCATGGCAACAGGATTTTGTTTCTTTCCAAATTTTCTGAAAATGACAGGTAGTTGGACTTAGTCATTTTTTTGGTACTAGCTGCATAAAGAGATCATGGTTTGTCCGGCTATCTTCTTCTACAGATTTGGAGATACATCTTTAATATTTTATAGAATGTTCATACATAAAATGGAGGTGTGCATGGCCACAGGATATTGATTTCTTTTAAATATTCTGAAAATGACAGGTAGTTGGACTTAGTCATTTTTGGAAGCTGCTTAAAGAGATCATGGTTTGTCCAGCTATCTCCTCCTACAGTTTTGGAGATACGGCTTTAATATTTTGTAGGATCTTCTTACACATAATGGAGGTGTGTTAATTTTTGTTAAATATTCTGAGTTTTTAGTATTGTTAATTGTGTAATTAATACTGCAAGTTGAACTTTGTGACCACTGAAAGATGCTAACCCTGCCTTCAGCTTACAGTATTCTTGAAATTTGAAACCAGGTGGCTAGACATGCAGCCCTGCAAGTGTAGCCTTTAGCATAAGAATACATTTTTGTAAAACATATATCGTCATACATAGTGTTGAATTTATGATTTCCTGTGGTCAGGCGGGGGCATCATTTGTGTCTTACAGACAGCATAACAGCTTCAAGTTGTATGCCAAAATTACTGTTTGTCAAATCTAAAAAATGTGGAGCTATACTCATGCATATAGCAGGGCAGAAAAAAAGGGGGGGGGCATTGTCCATATCTAGTTTTAATGATAAAATACAACATATGCATTTTATGCAATAGTTAACATCACTTCATCCACGAAAACCGAAAAAATTGGTCGTCATCGTTTTTTATGTCAGTAAGTTGTGAAAAGTAAGTTATTACATGACTGAGAAAACAATTTGACAGGACTTTGTTTTTACATTAAGTATTAAAATAACTTTTATGTATATCTCTTTCAGAATGTAAATGGGATATTAGAAAGTCCTACAGGCACAGGAAAAACACTGTGTTTATTGTGTTCATCATTAGCATGGCTGGAATCTAGAAAAGCACAGACTGAACTAAATCGACAAGTCTCATTATCGTCAATTATGGGTGATCAAACAAATATCAGTTCACAGGAAGTTGACAGAATAAGTAAAAGTTTACAGTCATCAACTGGAATGAACTGGGGAGGAAACGATTTTGGTATAATCACTTTGTTGAGTTCTAAAACAGTAATTAAATAGAATCAAAATATTGAAAAACCAGATAAAAAAGAGTCAACAGAATTTAATGTTCATTATTGTGTCTGTTAGTTTGATGGAGCAGTTGGTTTCTGGATGAAATCTTTGCCTCTGCAAATTTTAAACAAGATTTTGATATGTTGTTAAACTAAATGACTCTGAAACCTATGAATTTCTGTGTAAATTTAAACAGTTTTGGGGAATTACTTTATTTTTCTTTTTAGAAATTACAGATTTTGAAAATTTACAATATCTTAAAGTTTGCAGATTTCTACCAAACTTCAGTATATTGTAAAAAAAAACAATATTAGACTCTAAAGGATATTGATTCAGTCAGTTACATAGTTTTTAGGAAAAACTGGATTTTTTTGGTCGCTGTGAGCTACATTTAATGCAGGAGTGACTGATAAAGTGTTTCCTTTAATTTCACCATGGTGTTATATCGATGATACTTCACCACAATAATCCTCTTGCATTATTTAATGCATTTCGCCAACAATTGGATCATTATGGTCCAAATTTCATGTATGAGTAACTCTGTTACGTTTTTGAATTTAGGTCCATTTCTGAGAAACCTATTCATTCATTTCAGTACAACACAGCTTAGCAACATTTGAGTCATGACAACCTAGATTTTATGCTTGAGTGACTTTGATTACATTTTTGCATTTAGGTGTATTATTAAAGAACCTAAAGTGTATGGTAATGTATTATTGATATTTCAGAACTGCATTCATCTTATATAGTAAGACACCACTTTAAAAGCTACATTTGAGTGAATTTAACCTACATGTATATTTTGATTTAGAGTGACTGTGATTAATTTTTTTCATTTTAGCCTGTAATGATATATCAATGAGATTTACAACAACAATCATCTATTTTATTTCTACATACATGTATGAGTTCACATGATCTACATTTCATGCTTGAGTATGGAACTGTCCTATGTGGTGAAAACTATTTATATGCGGTGGTTTCGTCTTTATATGCGGTGCTTTTGTATTTATTTGCGGTGGTTTCGTATTTATATGCGGTGCTTTTATATTTATGTGTGGTAGTTTAGTCTTTATATGTGATGCTTTTGTCTTTATATGCGGTGCCTTTGTCATTTTATTCGGTGGTTTTGTATTTATTTGCGGTGGTTTCGTATTTATATGCGGTGCTTTTGTATTTATGTGCGGTAGTTTCGTCTTTATATGTGATGCTTTTGTATTTATATGCAGTGCTTTTGTCTTTATATGCGGTGGTTTCGTATTTATATGCAGTGGTTTTGTATTTATATGCGGTGCTTTCATCTTTGTATGCAGTGGTTTTGTATTTATATGCTGTGCTTTCATCTTTATATGCGGTGGTTATGTATTTATATGCAGTAGTTCCGTCTTTATATGTGGTGATTTTGTCTTTGTATGCAGGGCTTTTGTTTTTATGTATAAACTTCTTTATATGCTGACCAAACATCTATATGTGCTGTCCAAACTTCTTTATATGCTGTCAAAACTTATTTATATGCTGTCATAACTTCGTTATATGCTGTCCAAACTTCGTTATATGCTGATCAATATCGTATAAATTTCCTTGAACTTTTAGACATGCATTAATGTGTGGAAGCATTTCGAAAAAAAAAAAAAAAATTTCAAACAAATAAATATAATTTAAATATAATGAGTATAACCTTTGTTTCTCATACACAGTAATAGTCATTTGTTAGTTATTTTTTCCAATATCTTTGTTATGGTTTTTGTCGAGCCTGCGACTTTAGTCTCAGAAAGCTCGACAAAGGGATAGTGATCCGGCAGCGGCGTTAACCAACCTCTCAAAAGCTTTATATTTTAGAAGATGGAAGACCTGGATGCTTTATACTTTGTATATAGATGCCTTATTTTACGAAGTTTCCATCTGTCATATGTACATTGTCCTTGACCTCATTTTCATGGTTCAGTGACTACTTCAAAAAAAAGTTAAGATTTTTTGTAATGTTAATTTCTCTCTTATTATGAGTAATAGGATAACTATATTTGGTATGTGCGTACCTTACAAGGTCCTCATCCCCGTCAGACAGTTTTCAATTGACCTCGACCCCATTTCAAGGATCAATGAACAAGGTTAAGTTTTGGTGGTCAAGTCCATATCTCAGATACTATAAGCAATAGGTCTTGTATATTTGGTGTATGGAAGGATTGTAAGGTGTACATGTCCAACTGGCAGGTGTCATCTGACCTTGACCTCATTTTCATGGTTCAGTGGTTGTAGTTAAGTTTTTGTGTTTTGGCCTGTTTTTCGAATACTGTATGCAGTAGGTCTACTATATTTGGTGTATGGAAGGATTGTAAGGTGTACATTTCCAGCTGGCAGGTTTCATCTGACCTTGACCTCATTTTCATGGTTCAGTGGTTATAGTTAAGTTTTTGTGTTTTGGCCTGTTTTTCGAATACTGTATGGAATAGGTCTACTATATTTGGTGTATGGAAGGATTGTAAGGTGTACATGTCCAACTGGCAGGTGTCGTCTGACCTTGACCTCTTTTTTATGGTTCAGTGGTTATAGTTAAATTTTTGTGTTTTGGCCTGTTTTTCGACTACTGTATGCAATAGGTCTACTATATTTGGTGTATGGAAGGTTTGTAAGGTGTGCATGTCCAGCTGGCAGGTGTCATCTGACTGTGACCTCATTTTCATGGTTCAGTGGTTATAGTTAAGTTTTTGTGTTTTGACCTGTTTTTCGAATACTGTATGCAATATGTTTGACAGCATTTACTTTCATTAGAAATACATGACAGGCGAGACATTTTTGTGTGTCCACTCCTGTTTTTTAAAGTCGGTGCTTCTTAATAGAGGTCGTTGAGTCAATGACCCGAACAATAATTATTCTTAGCAGTGGCTGACACTTTTTTTATGACATTGTAATATTGTACACATGTTATAATCAGTAAAAACAAAGAACTGGTACCGCCCTAATTCATCAGCAAAACAGAATTCTATCAGGATGGAGGGAAATCCAATTGGAAGATCTTCTTCTCAAAATTAACCTTTCTACTTTTCTCAAAAATTTTACAAGTCTTTCAAGACACAATTCTTTTAAAATTTCATCCATTTCATCAAAATGGCAGTTATTTGTCCTTGACTGGTTACAAAATTTCTTTTGAAGCTTGAATGCTTGAATGCTTACACACATCAAGGCATATCTAAAAGTTCATGGAAAAGTCATTCACATATTGGTATGATTTTTATCAGCATATGAAGAAGTTTGGACATCATATAACGTTGTTTACACATAAAGGCAAAAGTACTGCATATAAATACAAAACCACCGCACATAAAGACAAAAGCACCGCATATAAAGACGGAACTACCGCATATAAATACGAAACTACTGCATATAAAGACAAAATCACTGCATATAAGGCAGAACTACCACGTATAGATATAAAAGCACCGCATATAAAGACGGAACCACTGCATATAAAGATAAAAGCACCGCATATAAAGATGAAAGCACCGCATATAAATACAAAACCACCGCACATAAAGACAAGGGAGCCTTGGTGGCCGAGTGGTCTAGGTAGTTCGTTATGACTACTTATGATCACTAGCCTGTCAACACTGGGGTTGTGAGTTCGAATCTCACCTGTGGCGGAGTGTGTTCGATTCTTATCTAAATTGACAAGGATTGCCAATTTTCCTACCGAAGGTCGGTGGTTCTCTCTGGGTACTCCGGCTTTCTCCACCAATAAAAACTGGCCGCCGCGAAATAGCCAGATGTACTGAAAACGGCATAAAACCCCAACTAAACAAACAAACAAACATATAAAGACAAAAGCACCGCATATAAAGACGGAACTATCGCATATAAAGACAAAAGCACCACATGTAAAGACAAAGGCACTACATATAAGGACAAAAGCACCGCATATAAAGACAGAACATCGGAATATAAATACTTTTCACCACATAAGACAGTTACAGCGTTCCATATTTTAGTAACATTTTAGCCTTTGGATCTGTGAATTCATTATTTTTCATTAGATAAAAGTTAATGTATGCATGATAAATTATGAAACTTTCATATAATTGAAATAATTCTCAAAGTGATTTCCAGTCATAAATAATAGATTGTAATACTATGTTCAGGATCTGTGTCTAACAGAAACATTCTGTACTTTACTTGGAAATCACAGTTTTGAAAATTGACAATATCATTAGTTTGTCTCGGCGTATTTATACCAAACTACAATATTTTTTTAAACAATATGAGATTCTGAAGCATATTCATGTTGGTGTCAATCGACAATATATATTTATGGGGAACCTTTATTTTAAACTCAGAAATCACAAATTTTGAGAATTAAAAATATCATTAGTTTGCATAAACTGATTTCAAACAGTCTTTGTGTCAGTCCATGGCATTTTTAAGGTGAAAAAGAGTTTTTGAAAGTTTACTTTATATCATGGAAAATGTTTAGCTGGCTTGAATAAATACTTAATAGGAATGAAGCCCCATGTCTGTTGTAATGAGAACTGGCATTTGATTTAAGTTACTGCAATTAAAGTTTTGGTAAATATCCTGGAAGACTCTCGGACCTTTGGTGTTTAGGGAAAGTACCCAGAAACCATATAACAAAGCAGTCAAAGGGAAATGGCACTTGCTTGGAACAATTGAATTCCAAACATTGCAATTCTATTATTGGTAAATATCATGGAAGACAATCTACATTTAAATTTTGGAAAAATACCTATTGGTAACAACCATTTGTTAAAGTAATCAACTGTTATAAAGTAATTTGTTAGGAAAAATGATTTTCAAAAACTGCAGTTTCATCTTTGGTAAATATCCATGAAAGCCTGTAAGACTTTTCATTTTTCTGATAAAACCTATAAATCATATTTTGTTGACATAGCGCTAATTGGTTAAATAGTAATTGGTCAGAATTGTTCGATTTGAAACATTGCAATTTCAGAGTTGTAGACACTTTTTTTTCTGTAAGACATTGGGGCCTCAAGAAATGCAGTTTTGCCAGAATATAAACTCTTTGTCAGATCAGGCTTTCCTAACAATAAGATAAATGAGAACGGATCACTTGGCTTTTTCACTCTTGGTGGCCGGATCGATAGGCTCTTGGTTGGATCTTTTTTTTACCAGGTTTGGACTCTCGGTCAATTTAATTGGCCATGCAGCAATGTTTCTATTTGAAGGATTTCCACCTTACTGGAGTGTAATATAATCGTATAATATTCACGAAGATATCCATTTAAGATATGAAATTAAATATGAAATGTGGAATACTTTTCGATATTAAATCAGAACAGTTTATGTACAGAAATGTTAAGTACAAGTTAAAGATATTCAGATAGATAATGCATAAAAGGTACCTGACAGAAATTTAGAATTAGTTGGCTGGGGGTGGGGGTTGGAGTTAGCTTCTGAAACTTGTCCTGAACAAGTAAAATGAGATGACAAAAGTGTTAATGGAACACTCAAACCCAAGTTTCTCATGTACATTACCCCACAAATCTGTTGTTGTTCTAATTAAAGTGTTCTACCTGTAAGAGAGTCTAGTAGAAGAAATATTAAGAAGAAAACATGAATTTTTCTAATGCATGTATTGTCCTGTTTTATCTTTTAGCGGTAGGAGAGTCTAGTAGAAGAAATATTAAGATGAAAACATGAATTTTTCTAATGCATGTATTGTCCTGTTTTATCTTTTAGCGGTACCTAAAATAATATATGCTTCCAGAACTCATTCCCAGTTGTCACAAGCTGTACAAGAACTGAAAAGAACAGCATATAATAGGTATACAATTTTTACTCTCTATTAATTTTTGTTCATAACATGTATATATAAAATTATTCATTTACTTGTAGTTTAACATACACAGTACCTGATAAAATTACATTTATGTTTGTACTGTCTTACGTTCTTATATTAATGTGAAGAAATTTTTTAATTTCATATTCATTTAACAATTGCGACTATAGTGGAACTCCCCTAGACTGGTCCCTCTGAAAACCGGATTGCTCTGGAAACCAAACGCTTTCTTTTGGTCCGGAATTAATATTTTATTTTTAACCTGTATTTTCAAGTATATAAATCCTCCAAAAACTGGCCCCTCTGAATTCTGAATAACAGTGATAATTTCTGGTCCAAACATATATATTCCTGCGAAATATACCTTTAAAAACCGGCCGAACTCTAATTTTCTTCATTGAGTAGTGTATTTCAAACAAGGCCTCATTGATGTGTACAGGAAAAACTTTGTTCTAATAAAGGATTTGTACTTGCCCTTCTACCAAAAACTAACGACGAAGCTTAAAGACAGATTTAGTAACAGTTACAGAAGAAAATGCAAATGTACTAAATATGTCATTTTTATGCCTTTCGATTCTCTATTAATTTACTTCCAGTCGGATTTCAGTACAGTCCAGAACCTCTCTAAACCGGCCAATTTCTACGATCCGATAGCTGATCAGATTACAGCTGTTCCACTGTACTAAGATCTTCCTATATGTGACTTAAACGCCTATTTATTATGGTGTCATCACATTACATGTTTTTAGGGAAAACTTGAATTTGTACTTAAAAAAAACCCCAGATTTGAGAATCGACTGATATCAGAGTTAATGTTATGTGAAATATTTCAGTGTGAAGGTTAGTGTTATTGGATCTAGAGAACAGCTGTGTATACATGAACATGTCAGAAAGGAACAAAGTAATGCCAATAAGGTATGCATACATGTATAGAATTGTGACCATTTACACCAAGTAGCAAATTAGTTGACAGATTTATAAAGGCAGATTTCCTTGTTTCAGAATTGTATAGTTATACCGGTTTTTTTATTATAGTTTTGTAATTGCGTTTTTTCTGATAAAAATTGTTTTAACCAAATTAAATGACATATTAAATCCACAAAGTGGCACAGGCTTCTTGAAGCCTCTCAAATTAACACATTGTCAGATTTGTATGATTTATACACACACAAACAGATATAATTCCAAATCATGCCAAAAGTATTGAAAAATATACCATTGCTAACTCATGGAAATGTCCAAAATGTCTTTTAGGGTTAGGATATTGTTTCAATCTTTACAAATGTCCTCTGAAACTACTGCAACTAATTGTTCTTAGGTGGTCTGTTTTCAAAACTATCTGGCTGTCCAGAATTTGCACAAATATGAGTTCAGAATTTAATTCTGCTCTTCCATCATTTGTCTGTCCATTCGTCTTCGTCTGCATCTATTTACTGCAACTCCTTGTACACCAGTGAATGGATTTCTGTGAAAGTTTTGGGGGAAATTCCAGTGTACATTGCCATTGTGCACCGCCTATTTTTATTTTTGATCAGAATTATTTTTTGGGTTTTTCCACAGACAAATTTTGACTTGGCTATTTCTTCATAATAGTGTAATGTCAGAGTGGTAGGCATGCCCCATCCACAACTCTTCCTGAACCAGTGAATGGATTTTTGTGAAACTTTCAGGGAAAACTTACAGCTAAATCTATAGAATTTATATAATTCTATTAATACATTAGATATACATGTATGATTTGTCTTGCATCTTGGCTTGTGTGGTTGTCTTTTGGATGACAAAACTAAGCACAAAAGAATTATTAGTCAAATCTTGAAGTCCCTGTAGATTATGAGCCCACTTAATACCATATAACGTGGATTGTATTACACTAGATGATGATCCTTTATCCAACAAGTGTGTCAAATAAAGTGCAACGTGAATAAGAGTTGCTGGTATGGAATTGCCACCTTCTTTTTTTAATAAACTGATCCCACCTTTTTAAAGCGTTGAAATATTTGATGATAGTATTATCACTGTGCGACTGAAATAAATACGTTTCCATTTTCTCTCCAAGTCGAGTTAAATTAACCAAATCGAGTCCACCATCGTTGATCTCCTTCTGTAATGAACATCTCAGAACTATACCTGTTATAAAAAAATACAAAATTAGAATCTAATTTTTAAAGCTAACATTTTAAATTCTCTATCACATTTCCCAAATAAACCATTTCTACATCTACCCCTAAAAATAATATCTGATGACATAACTTTACTGTCGGAAATGAATTTTTCATATTCTTTTGAACTAGACATATTAGTGTGTAATAATGGCCAATACGGCGCAGATTTCCAGAGAAGAACAATGAGTGTACCATTTCCCTCTCCTGTCTCATTTTCTTTATGCAATTTCTGATGACTGAGGGTGGAGGAACAACCCAATTGTTCTCCGTCCCCCAGTGCTGATCATATGCATTTATACCCATACATCCTGGACACCAATATTTAGAATTGAAAATTGTACATTTTTTATTGTAATCAGATTTGAACCAGCATGATCTAGACACAAAAATGTATTATCACTAATTTCCCAGTCATCACAGTCGACCTTTTTACTTATCTCATCTGCAACTTTGTTTTCATGTCCAGGCACCCACTGAGGTAGCAAAACTATTTTATGTGTTGAACATATATTTGCTATTCTTATTGCAATGTTTTGAAGTTCTACTTTCCTACTAACTTTGTTTATAATGTGTACTATGTTTTGATTGTCTGTGTACGTCTGTTTACTATGTTTTGATTATCTGTGTACCATTTTACTTTTTGTTCTTACAGTTCTATTAACAATGAAACCAATACTCTACTTCTAATTCTCTCCAGGTGGAGCTTTTTAAACTTTCAATTTGACTCCAATTTCCCATGATTTCATTGTTTGTATCAAACTGACAATGTAACCTCCGTATCCTGTATCTGAAGCGACACTATATACTATGCTTGTGTATTGTTCAACTATACATACATGTACTTCCCTGCCATTCAGTATGGCTGTGTTTTCCTTCCAGAAAACTATCCCACAAACAGCTTCACTGTTTAAAATTACTGGAGCATTCCAACCTGCTCTTGTCAATACACAATCATACATGCTTCTAGTTTGAAGCCTAACTACGGGACCAATAGCCCCCTGCATAGAAATTATCTGACTAATAATTGATGCTAGAAACCAAGCCATTACCTTGTTCTCACCGTATCCAATCTTACAATTAATAACTTCTAAAGTGTCTAACAGTTTTTTCACCCTTCTTTGTGTGACATACACAATTATGAGTGGCGGTTCGTGTCATTGGCGGTATGAGCATACCGTATGAAATTTTCAACGCGTTGGTTTTTATTATCAGCGCGTTGGTTTTTACTTTCAACGCGTTCGTTTTCACTTTTAACGCGTTGGTCTTCACTTTAAACACGTTGATTCGTAATTCATACGGTATGAAAAACCAACGCGTTGGTTTTCAGTTCCATACCGTAAGTTTTGCACTTTTGTCAACCAATCAAAATCTTTCTAACAAAGTACAATCTAATTAACCGGTCGGACGGACTCCAGATTGTTGTTAAGTTTGGTGGAAAAATATATTCTCCGTTGTTGAAGATACTTACTGACTTGCTACATGGCTACACGTTGGGGAGACCAGGAGCGATTTTTAGATCGATTCAAGGAAATGGTGAATTATTGTAGCCGGATTAACACTTCAGATACAATGGACGATGATACATCAGAAAATATTCGAGGAAAGTAAACATTTGATATATGTTTAGGGTTAATAAAAACTACAAAAGATATAATTTTCCATACAAGCAATAGCAAATGTTTTGTAGAAACTTTTATTCAACATTTTTTCCATAACCTACAACTCATACAACCTCTGATAGCAACCTATCTGAACGTTATTCCTTTGAAACCCAATTGTTGTAACTTTCATGGCTGCAGCTCGTTTCGTAACATGGTCGTTTCGTACATAGACGATTCGTAACTAACTATGTCGTTTTGTAACTGAGATGTTTCATAACCTTATCACAATATATAATAATATGAGTTGTAGGTTATGGAAAAAATGTTGAATAAAAGTTTCTACAAAACATTTGTTATTGCTTGTATGGAAAATTATATCTTTTGAAGCACTTTTCCACCTAAACAATTTTCTTTGTAGTGGGTACTGCTTGAAGTAAGCTCTGACGAGAACCCAGACTGTCAAGAAATATCTTTGGACTTATCATGTAGTTTTTAGGGTTAGGTTGCTAAGCAACCAAAACCCTTATGCCGTCGGTCGTTTGGTTAGACAATGAAGGAAACTTTGGAAATCTGGTGTTTTGTGGAAAAAGTTGGACCAGAAGTTTTTGAAACTATGTTTTTATGAGTAAATATGCAAGCTTATCTAGGATTGAAGCTTAAGCAAGGCTAGTTAAGCAGCTTTTTATCTCGATTTTGAGATGACACATGCGCAAAGCAACCTCCATATTTTCGAATTACGACTATGTTTATATTGGAATATCATATAAGAAAATAAACATTCCGCGGTAAAATAGTCCTAATATTTGTTGTTGCTGGTGCAGTTGTTTTTTAATAGAAATGTAACTGAAACACACCGAGAAGTGTAATTGTCCAGTTATTTAATAAAAGATGTGTGTTTTATTGACGATTTCCTTTTTGTTTTGAAAGCCGTGTAAAGTATTCGCACCTTTTAAAGTGTACAATGCTATCGGCGTAAGGATTTTGAATGTTGACATTTGCACGGATATTTTGGGAAGGATTACAATCAGGTTTATTTTCAAAAGATTTCAAAGGTAAGTTCCATTTTTGTTGTGAACGTGATTGTTAACTTATACAGAACATATTTTGCACATTATTTGCTTATTCTTCTTGTAATTCTGATGGTATTTTGTGTATTTGATTAACCTTTTGACCTGATCATCGTGACTTCATTTTGTCAAACCTGTTGGTCAGTGATAGAATTGCATACAGGTTATTTGAAATGCCGACAACTTGCACATTAAGATTGAAAACACTGTGTTTATCATTAATTTAGAAAACGGTATTATCGAAGGTATAATGGGTTTATTTTAATTGAAAGCTTGAATGTTTACGTTCTTTTTGTGTATTTGATTAACCTTTTGACCTGATCATCGTGACTTCATTTTGTCAAACCTGTTGGTCAGTGATAGAATTGCATACAGGTTATTTGAAATTCCGACAACTTGCACATTAAGATTGAAAAACACTGTGTTTATCATTAATTTAGAAAACTGTATTATCGAAGGTATAATGGGTTTATTTTAATTGAAAGCTTGAATGTTTACGTTCTGATCTACCTGCACATGCGCAATGTAGTGTAAATAGAAATAACCCCCTTCTACAATTGTCCAAACTTTGTCTTTTTATATAACCTTAATAACTTGAAGACCTTTGATTTCTGTTTATTTTAATTCATCAAATCATTATTATGCGTTTGACTTTTTAAAAAAATTCAATTTAGAGGGTGGTAAAGGGGGGGTCTGAACACGGAAACACGTGAAATAAAAATAGCAAAAACGTAGCACGGAAAATAAAAATCGGGAAAAACGAAGCACGAGAAATGAATATTAAGGAAAACGTTTTATTAGATTACACAGGTTTCAGAAGGTATTATAACACATATAAACGTTAATTCTCGCGATGGTACGTGCTTCGCATATTCGGAAGCATTTGATTGTATATCTTGGGGTATTATTTTGTGCACTCGTAGTTGCCCGAAATATGAACGAGGGGATACTGTTATAGGCTATTAATGGCGAGAGCAATTAATTTACTGGGAACCTGTTCATTAATACATAATTTAAAACAATATCCGGGCTGACTTTGAATTAGTCCCGGTTTACTTTTTTATCAAATGCGGGAGAAGCACGAGAAATTAAGAGTACCGACACGAAACACGGAAAATAAATAAGGGGAAACACGAAGCACGCACATCGAACCAAACACGAGAAAACGAGAAATAAAAGGTCAAAACACGAAAACACGTGAAATAAAAAGGCCAAAAACGTTGCACGAAAATAACCCTTTACCACCCTCAATTTAGAGTGATAATTCAAGAAACGTTAGCCGACTCGTGCTTTCTTTGATTGATTAGTGCATATTTATGTACTGACATGCGCAGTAAAGTTGAGTAGTAGAACCTTCAGCTCAGATACACTGTGTTGCGAAAATATACGTTTTAAAAAATCACTGTATATTTTGAAACCAAAGCAATACATATGCTGTCAATTTAAAAAAAAATCAGTCACCTACCCACAGGAACATTAGTATATAATAGACACTTTTTCCGCAGAGCTCGTTAACTTTCATAATTGATATATTTCCTTGTAAATAATACTGTTAATAAAAAGAATTCAATACCAAAACCTATTTTGCAATACATTGTACAAACAAAAAGCATTGAAATAATCATCAGCAATGTTTGTACAAATAAAAGTCAAATGCTAGCAACCTAACCCTACCGGTGCTATGCACTTTGATTATTAACCCTAAAAATAAATCAAACGTGTACCTTCCTGGAATATTTTCTGATGTATCATCGTCCATTGTATCTGAAGTGTTAATCCGGCTGCAATAATATACCATTTCCTTGAATCGATCTGAAAATCGCTCCCGGTCTCCCCTACGTGTAGCCATGTAGCAAGTCAGTAAGTATCTTCAACAACGGAGAATATATTTTCCCGCCAAACTTAACAACAATCTGGAGTCCGTCCGAACGGTTAATTAGATTGAACTTTGCTAGAAAGATTTTGATTGGTTGACAAAAGTGCAAAACTTACGGTATGGAATTGAAAACCAACGCGTTGGTTTTTCATACTGTATGAATTACGAATCAACGCGTTGAAAGTGAAGACCAACGCATTGAAAGTGAAAACCACGCGTTGAAAGTAAAACCAACGCGTTGAAAGTAAAAACCAAAGCGTTGAAAATTTCATACGGTATGTTCATACCGCCAATGACACGAACGGCCACTCATACACAATTCCCGTGTACATGTTCCATTCTAACCCTAACCATGTCACTGTTTGACTAGGTAACCAGTTACATTTTCTTCGGCTATCAGAAAGCCTGCCAATCGTAATACTTTTTGCACTGTAATACTACAATAATGTGATTTTCTTATCTCATCTGAACCCCCGATGCCATCATCAAAATACATTATGACCTTTAACCCTTGATCCCTAAGGTACTTAATGATGCATCTAACTACTTTAGTAAAGATGTATCCTGCTGTGCTGATCTCAAATGGCAAATGTGAATGTTCTCATAATACCAACTAGAGCCTAAATATGACTTACGCCCCTAAAAAATCTCAACGTGATGATAAGCAGAGAGGAGGTCATAGGTAAATAGATAGTCCCCATTTTCAAACAACTGACTTCCTACAGATGCATCTTCGTACTTGAATCTGAATTTATGCAAATGTAGATTTATGTGTCAGCAATGTCAAGAACTAAATGCAATTTTTCATGATTTTGTGCAAAAGTAAGCAAATTTACAACCATTGGTCTCATAGAAACTTCTTTTATGCAACCAATATTCAATAGTTTTTAAATTTCTGTCTCTACAAAAAGTCCGTTTTGTAACGCTGACCGATTATTGGTCAATAAACAATGCTCCAGTGAAACCTAAGGATATGGGTAACATATTGATGATTGAAAACATAACAAGACTAATGATATCTAGGAGTTGTCATGTGGCCTTAACAAGGAGCAACTATCCCATATAGTGGTTGAAAAACTTAAAAAGAAATAATGGCCCAATAAACAGTAGTGAATGAAAGGGAAAATTTATATGACAACAAAGAGTTATTCAGAAAAGATGGAGTAGTGTCAAAAACAAACTTTAATATTTTTAATTTTTAGGTGCATATGTGCAGAGCAAAAGTCAGTGCAAGAACATGTCATATGTATAATAGGCTAGAAGGTAAAGTATCTCTCAAAACTGTGTATTGGTGTAGAAAAATACAGTTTTTATACGACCACAAATTTTTGTGGTTGTATTAAGTTCTGAGCCTGTTGGTTGGCATCCATAGATAGTTAGGTTTCTGCTCATTTACTTTTATTCTATTGAATATCTGTATATTTTACAACAATAAAAAAATTGTCCCTCGCAAGAAGTAAAGATTGGGAATTTTTATGTCCCGCCATGCCCTGATTAAGTTAGGATTTGCGTTTAGCTCCATTTCTCAGAAACCTATAGTAACATGAGTAATACATCGATATTTCACAACTACAGTCCTCTTGTATAGTACAATGCAGTTCAGAAACGCTTGGTGACTTTGGTTAAGTTTTGCATTTAGGTTCATTTCTCAGAAACCTATAGTAATATATCACTGATATTTCACCACTACAGTCCTCATATAGGATAACGCAGTTCAGCAACACTTGTGTCACTATGACATATATTTCATGCTTCAGTGACTTTGGTTTAATTTTAATACATTAGGGTCAATCAAAATCTTATGGTAATACTAATATATCAGTGATTTTTCACCACTAAACCTGTTTGGTCTATAGATAATTCTTAGTGGGTACATGCCAGTCTGACACCTGGCTTGGGACCTTGACCTCAATTTCATGGTTGAGTGACTTTGTCACATTTCGTGGTTAAGTCCATTTCTCAGCAACAATAATACAGTGGACCCTCTTTACAACGACCATGTTTGTCCCCTGACAGTCTTGACGTTAAACTGGATTTGCTGTTATACAGAATCCATACTTCAAGAAAAATGCAAATTTGTTTAAGAGCTTTGCTGTTATAAAGAGGGATTCTGTTGTAAAGAATGTCGTTATAAAGAGGGTTGACTGTACCTAGACCCACAATATTTGGTCAATAGAAAGTTCTTGGTGGGTTCATGTCAGTCTGACACCTGCCTTTTGACCTTGCCCTCAATTTCATGCTTGAGTGACCTGCGTCACATTTTAGTGATTAATAGAATTGAGAATGGAAACCGGGAAATGTGTCAAAGAGACAACAACCCGACCAAAGAGCCGAAAACAGCTCACGCCTACCAATGGGTCTTCAACGCAGCAAGAAAATCCCGCACCTAGGGGCAGGCTTCAGTTGGCCCCTAAACAATAATATATATTAGTTCAGCAAAATGGATGGCACACTAAACTCAGAAAAATAAAAATGAACCAAAATTTAAAAAAAACACAAGACTAACAAAGGCTAGAGGTTCCTGACTAGGAAGAGGAGCAAAAATGTGCTGGGGTTAAACGTGTTTGTGTTTTGTGAGACCCTCCCCCTATACATCTAGCCAATGTGGAATAAACAAACACAGTGATACACACAGTAAAACTCAGTTCAAAAGATGTCCGAGTCCGATGTTTAAAAAGGTAATAGAAGAAACTTAGCAATATGACAATGATTAATATATATTAACAAAGGACTACTAGCAGTTACTGACATGCCAGCTCCAGACCTCAAACTGATCACAGATTGTGTCTATATCATATAGAAAATCAGCCACAATCCCTCCCATTAGGGGTTTAGTATCATGCCATCATAAATTATACGAGAAGAACATAACCTGTACCATGCCAACAATATTTAGTGTTTCCACTCTTGTTTATATAGTTTGTCTTGTGAACTTATGCATGCAACTGATCATTCATATTTTGTTGGATTTTGATCATATTTAGTATCCAAGTGTAATGGCCCTTTTTCAAGTCTAGTGTTTGATTGTCCATTCCCACATCTTGTGTATGCAACAAGCCATATTTTAGTGTATAGCGAGTATGGTTATAGTAGCACGAAAAAATATGCATATTCATTTAGCTTTATCTACAATGTAAGGAAAAAATATTTGAGATTTTTGTTCAAATGTTAGGATTCTTGAACTCAAACATTAGGAATTTGAAAATGTTGTCAGTCACTGTTGAGCACATTTTAATTTCAGAATGGATGTATTTCACCATCTTTTTTCAATATTTAATTTTAATTCATTTTTCTTTAAATTCTTTGAAATGAAGTATAATGATTGATGATTTTGTAGACATAAAGAAGAATAGTGATGCTCGTTCTTTAATTGGAAATCTGGTGGATATAGAAGATATGATTACGTATGGAGAAAAACAAAGGTATAATTAAGTTTTAAATTTTAAATGAGTCTTGTTTATACAACAATTCACACTTCCCCATACATGTATTTCTATGTGTACATGGAGCATTGTATTTTCTGTGACTCAGTATTTGTTATTGGTATGTAGTTAAGGAAAATATATTATTGGGACATAAAATGAAATCTTAGTACTTACTTTATATCTTGAATATGAAAATTTATGACATTTAACTTTGAGTGGAATAAAAGAAGGCAGAAGTCAGGTCAGCTGAAAAAGGTAAAGCTAAACCATCTAGGGCAGAACTAGGCATTAGGGAAAACTGAGAAAGGTAAAGCCAAACCATCTAGTGCAGAACTAGGCATTAGGGAGAACTGAAAAAGGTAAAGCCAAACCATCTAGGGCAGAACTAGGAATTAGGGAGAAATGAAAAAGGTAAAGCCAAAACCATCTAGGGCAGAACTAGGAATTAGGGAGAACTGAAAAAGGTAAAGCCAAAACCATCTAGGGCAGAACTAGGCATTAGGGAGAACTGAAAAAGGTAAAGCCAAAACCATCTAGGGCAGAACTAGGAATTAGGGAGAACTGAAAAAGGTAAAGCCAAACCATCTAGGGCAGAACTAGGAATTAGGGAGAAATGAAAAAGGTAAAGCCAAAACCGTCTAGGGCAAAACTAGGAATTAGGGAGAACTGAAAAAGGTAAAGCCAAACCATCTAGGGCAGAACTAGGAATTAGGGAGAACTGAAAAAGGTAAAGTTAAAACCATCTAGGGCAGAACAAGGAATTAGGGAGAACTGAAAAAGGTAAAGCCAAAACCATCTAGGGTGGAACTAGGCAATAGGGAGAACTGAAAAAGGTAAAGCCAAACCATCTAGGGCAGACCTAGGTATTAGGGAGAACTGAAAAAGGTAAAGCCAAACCATCTAGGGCAGAACTAGGCAATAGGGAGAACTGAAAAAGGTAAAGCCAAACCATCTAGGGCAGAACTAGGCAATAGGGAGAACTGAAAAGGGTAAAGCCAAAACCATCTAGGGCAGAACTAGGCAATAGGGAGAACTGAAAAAGGTAAAGCCAAACCATCTAGGGCAGACCTAGGTATTAGGGAGAACTGAAAAAGGTAAAGCCAAACCATCTAGGGCAGAACTAGGCAATAGGGAGAACTGAAAAAGGTAAAGCCAAACCATCTAGGGCAGAACTAGGCAATAGGGAGAACTGAAAAAGGTAAAGCCAAACCATCTAGGGTAGAACTAGGCAATAGGAAGAACTGAAAAAGGTAAAGCCAAACCATCTAGGGCAGAACTAGGCAATAGGGAGAACTGAAAAAGGTAAAGCCAAACCATCTAGGGCAGAACTAGGCAATAGGAAGAACTGAAAAAGGTAAAGCCAAACCATCTAGGGCAGAACTAGGCACTAGGGAGAACTGAAAAAGTTACGCCAAACCATCTAGGGCAGAACTAGGACTTAGGGAGAACTGAAAAAGGTAAAGCCAAAACCATCTAGGGCAGAACTAGGCACTAGGGAGAACTGAAAAAGATAAAGCCAAACCATCTAGGACAGAACTAGGCAATAGGGAGAACTGAAAAAGGTAAAGCCAAACCATCTAGGGCAGAACTAGGCATTAGGGAGAACTGAAAAAGGTAAAGCCAAACCATCTAGGGCAGAACTAGGCAATAGGGAGAACTGAAAAAGGTAAAGCCAAACCATCTAGGGCAGAACTAGGCACTAGGGAGAACTGAAAAAGGTAAAGCCAAACCATCTAGGGCAGAACTAGGCAATAGGGAGAACTGAAAAAGGTAAAGCCAAACCATCTAGGGCAGAACTAGGCATTAGGGAGAACTGAAAAAGGTAAAGCCAAACCATCTAGGGCAGAACTAGGCAATAGGGAGAACTGAAAAAGGTAAAGCCAAACCATCTAGGGCAGAACTAGGCAATAGGGAGAACTGAAAAAGGTAAAGCCAAACCATCTAGGGCAGAACTAGGCAATAGGAAGAACTGAAAAAGGTAAAGCCAAACCATCTAGGGCAGAACTAGGCACTAGGGAGAACTGAAAAAGTTACGCCAAACCATCTAGGGCAGAACTAGGACTTAGGGAGAACTGAAAAAGGTAAAGCCAAAACCATCTAGGGCAAAACTAGGCACTAGGGAGAACTGAAAAAGGTAAAGCCAAACCATCTAGGACAGAACTAGGCAATAGGGAGAACTGAAAAAGGTAAAGCCAAACCATCTAGGGCAGAACTAGGCATTAGGGAGAACTGAAAAAGGTAAAGCCAAACCATCTAGGGCAGAACTAGGCAATAGGGAGAACTGAAAAAGGTAAAGCCAAACCATCTAGGGCAGAACTAGGCAATAGGGAGAACTGAAAAAGGTAAAGCCAAACCATCTAGGGCAGAACTAGGCAATAGGGAGAACTGAAAAAGGTAAAGCCAAACCATCTAGGGCAGAACTAGGCAATAGGGAGAACTGAAAAGGGTAAAGCCAAAACCATCTAGGACAGAATTAGGCAATTGGGAGAACTGAAAAAGGTAAAGCCAAACCATCTAGGGCAGAACTAGGCATTAGGGAGAACTGAAAAAGGTAAAGCCAAACCATCTAGGGCAGAACTAGGCATTAGGGAGAACTGAAAAAGGTAAAGCCAAACCATCTAGGGCAGAACTAGGAATTAGGGAGAACTGAAAAGGTAAAGCCAAACCATCTAGGGCAGAACTAGGCAGTAGGGAGATATTCCTTAGTTTAACATTTTTATATCAGTTGATCTAATGTTTGAATTTCATGCTAGTATCAAAACACTAAAACTTGATACTTGAATTCCAAAGGCAGAGATTTAAACTCAATATTCCATGATGCTAATTATGATACTCAAAATGTTAGGAATGTTTATTGATGCCTTTAGTTACTTGAGCCATAAGACTTAATTTTAAAGGTTGAATAACTGTCCAAAAGGATAAACTGGAAGATCTCACCTGAAGTTTAATAAGAAGTTATTGAAAGGTTGCATAAAATTTTGGATATTCATTTATAGGTTGCATTGGAATTAAAGACGTGGTTTTTGGTTTTATATATACTAGAAACTGTGTGGAATACTTTTTATTGTCAAGATTTTATTGTGCAAAATTAAAATGCTGTCTGTTGTTCAGACATGATTGAAGTAGGAATCAATTATTGTAGGTGATAGAATTTTATCTACAGCTGTTTAATATGTTGGTGTAATCAGGTCATTTTAAATTATAAAATAAAAGTTTTGAACATCAACATGTTGCACAGCTGTAGGTAAAATACACTCATCACCAATTCTATTCTAAACATTGTCCTGTGAACAAAAGGGTGTTTTAATTTCAGATGCTGTTCAGTGGCCTTTATGTTTGTACGTACTATCTTGCTCGAGAGGTGAATTCTGATACAGAAATTTTATTTTACAGAGTTTGTCCATACTATCTTGCTCGAGAGCTGAAGTCTGATGCTGACATCATATTTATGCCATACAATTATCTATTGGATCCTAAAGTAAGTTAGAATTGTTATGACATGGTAATATATTTACTTTGACAATATTTATTTTATATTTATTGTGATCATGTCCTTGGCTCTTAATTCTTATTAGGGCCCTGAAGATTCTAAAGAAGTTTCTTTGCATAGTTTGACCCTGGAACCTATGATATTTACCACCATGGATACATGTAATTTGATATTTAATTGATGAATTTCTAAATCCTCTTCACTTAAAACACTTCAAAAATGATGTAAACTGTACAACTGTGCACTGTTTTTTTCCACACAGAAAAAACTTCGAGAAAAACGTCAAGGCCTTAGGATTCAAGTTTGCAGCCTCAATGGATTTGTAATTCCATGTTTCTTCATATTTTAGTAGATTTTAGTGGGATTTTTATTTTTAGTGCTACTGCAATTCTTTTAGATCTGCTGAAATTAAAATTTATAAAGAATCTTTTGTGTATATACGTTTGACTTTTACGTTAAACTAATGTCATGTTGGTGAGCAGGAGGCAACGGATATTGAGTCAAATAAAACAGAACAGGAACTTTAAAGATATATAAAATTTGATAAAGTCCTATAGAAAGTAAATGCAGTTCACAGTTGTATTTAAAAAGTGCAGATGTAATGCAAAAAGTTTAATAAGCATAGATGTCTATAGATAGTTCTTGGTTTATACATACCTGTCTGAAACCTCGACCTGAATTTCACACTTTAGTGACTTGTGAAAAATTTTCATAATTAACTCCATTTCTCTTTAGCTGTAATACCTATGGTCTGTAGATATTTCTTAGCAAGTAGTTGTAAGTGTGATGCCTGACCTTGACCTCCATTTCATGATTGAGTGATTCTAATCATATTTTCACAAATAAAGTTATCGGACAAATGTCACCTGACCATAACTTTCGCTTTTAATGGATTTTCCTTTGAGTTACAATGTAGGGTAATATAATCTTTATTCCTTGTCTATGTGCGTATTCGAACGAAACATTTGGTGTGTCCACTCTTGTTTGTCTATAGATCAGGCATGGGGTAATGCACATGTGTAATTGTAATGCATGGTAATAAAACTACATCTCTGTAATTTCTTTTTAGACAAAACACAGAGATGTATACATTGATATCTTAAAACCAAAGACAGAAGAGCAATCAACTTTGAATTTTCTTTTCACTTGATAATAAAATTTACAAATGTAATGTGTAATTCAATGCATTACTTTGCAAAAGTAATTGTAATGTAATGCATTACTTTGATAAATTCATGTAATGGTAATTGTAATATAATGCATGGTTTTGTCAAAGTAATTGTAATGTAATGCATTACATTGCAATGTAATTCGCCCCATGCCTGCTATAGATACTTGTTTGTGGGTATCAGTCAGAGGCTTGTCAGATGACCTTGGAAATAATTTTAGGCTCGAGTGACATGCATAAGATGATTTTTCAGACAAATGTCACCTGACAATAACTATTTCTGTTAATTGCATTTTCCTTTGAGTTACAATGTTGGGTATCACATAATTCTGTGTCCATGTGCATACTCAGGCGAGACGTTTAGTATGTCCGGTCTTGTTTGGTCTATAGAAGAAGAAGATTTTATTACTAACCAATTAATGGGCCCATAGAGGGCATAGTTACAGTACACATATAAAACAAACATGTATGACAAATGTATGGTATATAAAATAGATACTTTTTGGTGGGTACTTACCAGTCTTAGACCTGTTAACATACCTTGGACACAATTTTAGGCTGGAATAACTTTCATCAGATTTTTCAGACAAATGTCGCATGACCATAACTATATTTTTTCTGTGGTGACGCTGCAAAGCTTATGAAGCTTGTGAAGCTGTAGCCTAGCGTATTTTTATCGACATTCTGTGATGTTCAAGGGCATATTTTATCTTCCTTTGATAGGTTCATCTGTCTGTGTAAGTAGTGCAATGTTGTTGTTTTCATAAACATCTGAGCAATTAAATTTTTATCATTACTAAACATTCGGTGACGTATTGAGGCCCTTTGTAAGGTTCCACGAGTGACTTGTTATTGTTTCAGGAAGGTACAAAAATATTCCTATCAAAGATTTAATTGAACGCAGTTTATATAGGGCCAAATAAAAAAATACATGTGTTTAGGGTAACACACTGAAAAAAGTTAGGTAGGGTAGGTAGGGAAATTTTTTTTTTTACATTAATTTTTTTAGTTAGGTTGTATACTGGAGTCACCTTGACTTTAACAGTGCTTGTTGAAGAAAGGTTATAAAAAATTTACGGTAGGCACTAAAAATTAGGTACGGTCGGGTTACCCTAAACACAAGTATATTTTTTTTAGGCCTAGGTGTGTCGGTTCTTCCTGTTTATGAAATTACCAATTTTTAAACGAAAGGAAAATATTTTAAATAATTGAAAATTGGAGGTAAACAAATGTTATCGTAATAGTGTAGTGTTATCAATCAATGACAATTTTTTCAGTGATCCTTGCAATGTGTCTAGATGCATCATGTATGCATATTTTTACTTTGGACAGTGAGTCATTTACCGTTCCGTTTTTGGGAACTTTACTTTTAGGATTAATTCATTTTCAAAACTAACTGCGCATTTACAAATTTGACGATTATTACCCATTATTTGAGAAAAAATGCTTTAAGATTATCTATTAATATAACTCAGACATGCTCTTTCGGAATCTAAATGTTTTATGCAAGGATCGGAAGTTTTCAACAGCCTCTGTCTGACATTTTTTTGATAGCATGAATTGTCAGTTTTAACTCTTTTTAAAAAATAGCAATTTCAACACACGATCTTATTTCATACAAATGTTGTTGAGCACGATATATTAATGTTTGGGTAAATAAATGTCATGTGTATCAACTCTTTAACATTCTGTGTGGAGTTGGTTTTGTATTGATAATTTCGATGTTATAGGTGTCTTCTTCGAGGTCCCCGTTTGATACGTAGTAAAAAGATCAACATGATCAATAGAAAAATGGACCACACTAAGACATAGAATGAATTAAATAAATGAATCAAATAAATTCAAGTTTAAATACTTTGAAATCAGTCTATGAAAGCCTTCTGAAAGATGAAATTTTTTTTCCTTTTCATATTTAACTAAAAACATTCGCGCATGCTCAATCGACTATTTACTAAACTACATGTGCAAAAAATGACAACAATGTGGAAATCTTCAAGTTTTGCTAAGTTAAATCTACCAAGACGTTTCTAATCTTCTCAAGTTCATGATTGTGAATTGTTAGATCGTCCGATACATACTTTGTAATGGATTTTTTTGATTTGAAAGCAGAAAGGTGTACAAAATGCCTGATTGATCGTCATTGGTGAATGACCTCAATATTGAACTTTAGAAATTGTTGACAGGTCATAAGGTGTACAGTAATTATATTTAAGCATAATAAAAGCACAGACACCTTTAATGTAAATTACTTTTATGTCATGCGAAGTGAAATTATGATTTAATAACAGAAAGTGTTGGTGACAAGAGAGTTCGCAGGGTTGTCATATCCTTGTGGTGATTTTCTTTAGTTTCTGTTGCAAATTTAGTGTGGATAATATTTGTTTTTTCGTATGTTCATTTGTAGGATTTGCTAGTTTGACTTTACTTTTGTTTACATTCTGTACAGTGTTCAAGACAAACTGTAGGAGGAATCAACAATTACTCTCAATTATAATTTTTTTCGAAATAAAAAAATGTCTGTTGAATACAATTTTGTCTCGCCTGCGACGAAAAGTCATAAAGGCGAGATATAGGTATTACTTTCGGACGGCAACGGGGGTGTAAACTTTTTAAAAACTTAGCACACATAATGCCTACAATAAAGATTTTTGATCGACAGATACCGTATTATATAAAGTTTGCCGCAAAATACTTTGTTTTCATGGTTTACTGACTTCATAAAAATAAATGTAAAATCTGCATCTAAGTTTCGTGGTTAAATCCATTTCTCAGCAACTGTAATATCTAGGCCTACCATATTTGGTCTATAGATAGTTCTTAATGGGTACATGCATGCCAGTCTGACACCTGGCATGGGACTGGGGCATCAGTTTCAAGCTTTAGCGACTTTGTCACATTTTCGTGGTCTCAACAACTATGATACCTTAACCATCAATATTTGGTCAATAGATAGTTTTTGTGTGTACATGTCAGTCTGACACCTACCTTTTGACCTTGACCTCAGTTTCATGGTTGAGTGACCTGCGTTACATTTTTGTGGTAAGTCAATTTCTTAGCTACACCTAAGCCCACCATATCTGGTCAATAGATAGTTCTTAGTGGGGACATGCCAGCCTGACACTTTCCTGGGGACCTTGTCCTAAATTTTATGTATGAGTGACTTTGTCACATTTTCATGGTTAAGTCCATTTTAGCAAGTATAATACCTAGACCCACCATATTTGGTCAATAGATAGTTCTTGGTCGGTACATGTCAGTCTGACACCTGCCTTTGACCTTGACGTCAATTTCATGGTTGAGTGACCTGTTTCACATTTTCGTAATTAAGTCTATTTCTTAGCAACTATAGTACTAACACCTAAGCCCACCATGCCTGGTCAATAGATAATTCTTAGTAGGCACATTGCAGTCTGACACCTGTCTGGACCTTGACTTCAATTTCATGCTTGATTGACTTTGTCACATTTTCGAGATTAAGTCCATTTCTCAGTAATTTAATACCTAGACCCACTATATTTAGTCAATAGATAGTTCTTAGTTGGTACATGTTGTTATGACAACGGCCTTTTGACCTTGACCGCAATTTCATGCTTGAATGACTTGTTTCATGTTTTGGGATCATGTCCATTTCTCAGCAATTGCAATACCTAGACCAACTGTATTTGGTCTATAGATAGTCCTTGGTGGGTGCATGGCTGTCTGAGACCTTCACCTGAATTTCACACTTCAGTCACATTTGAACACCTCCACTAAGATTTCAAATATTGACACTAAAACTTGACTGTTGCTTAAAGCAAAGCCTAAATACACATTGAACTCTTACTGAAAATGATATCCTGGTTTCCATACCATGGAATGTACATCGATTTTGAGAAAAACCCTAAATATTTCAGGAAAAAAGAGGGAATACATTTACTGTAATTGATCTCACTAACTAAGAACACATCTGTGATAAAATTCAATTTGAAATTGTACACAACTACAGTTGCAATCTTTTCACCACTTCTTTCCAGCATTTTGATTTTTTCTTTTCTGGAACTACTTGGTCGAATTGAATGAAACCTGACAGGAAGCATCTGTGGGAGGTTCTGTACAAAGTCTCCTCATTTTGTCTCAATAGGACTACAAATATGGCCACCATGGGGAGTTCTAGTTTCTGACTGGCTAATATAAAAAAATCTCTTCTGAAATCACTGGACCAAATGGAACAAAACTTGACAAGAAGCATATATGGGAGGTCTTTTATAAAATTTCCTCATTTGGTTCCGAATGGACTACAAATATGGATGCCATGGGCAGTTCTGTTTTAGCTCACCTGGCACAAAGGGCCATGTGAGCTTATACCGTCACTAAGCGTCCGTCGTCTGTTGTTGTCGTCATAAACTATTTCAAGAATCTTCTCCTCTGAAACTACTGGGCAAAATACCTTTAAACTTTAATTGAATGTTCCTTAGGAAATCTAGTTTATAAAGTATATCTAAAGTTTTGATCTATCAACAAACATGGCCACTGTTGCTAAAATTAGAACATAGGAGTCAAATGCAGTTTTTGGCTTATATCTCAAAAACCAAAGCATTTAGAGCAAAATTGACAGGGTAAAAATGTTCATCAGGTCAAGATCTACCAGCCATGAGATTTTCAGATGAATCGGACAACCTTTTGTTGGGTTATTTCCCCTGAATTGTTAATTTTAAGGAAATTTTGCAATTTTAGGTTGTTGTCTTGAATATAATAGATAAAGACAAACTGTAAACAACAAAAATGTTCAACAAAATAAGATCTACAAGTAAGTCAACATGACCAAAATCGTCAATTGACCCCTTATAGGAGTTTTTGCCCTTGAAAGATTATTTACATGTAAACAGGAAATAATGGTCTGACATTGTCACACATGTTTAGGGCGTTACTTGAAATAAATTAAATGGTAGCAGTACAAGAAAAATGGAGCATCAAAGGTCAAGGTCATTGAAAATTCCATAGCAACAGATAAAAAAGTCCCTAGCAACCATATATATTTGGATTAAGGACCTTATAATTTACCTGTACAAGTCAAAAAGAAAGGTCAAGGGTCAAGATCATTAAAAAAGTCCATAGCATCCAATGAAAAAGATTCTAGCAATCATATATATTTGAGTTCAGGACCCTACAATTTACCTGTTCAAGTCAAAATGGTAGGTCAAGAGTCAATGCCATTGAAAAAGTCCATAGCAACTGATTAAAAAGTCCCTAGCAACCATATATATTTAGGTTAAGGACTTTATAATTTACCTGTACAAGTCAAAAAGAAAGGTCAAGAGTCAATGCCATTGAAATAGTCCAAAGCAATGATGAAAAAGTCCCTAGCAACCATATATATTTGGTTCAGGACCCTACAATTTACCTGTTCAAGTCAAAATTGAAGGTCAACAGTCAATGCCATTGAAAAAGTCCATACCAATCGATGAAAAAGTCCCTAGCAACCATATCTATTTGGGTTCAGGATTCTTTATTTTAGCTGTACAAGTCAATATCAAGGAGAAAATTGTGACGGTATACATTAAATAGCAGAAATAATCATTGATGCAAGATCTACTGGTACACAAAAGATAACAGGTGAGCGATTCAGGCTCTTGGGAGCCTCTTGTTTTGATTGGCTGATATAAAACAATCTTCTCCTCTGAATTGGCTTGGTCAAATGGAAAGAAAGTTGACAGGAATATCTATGGAAAGTCTTTTATGAAATGAAATATTTTTTTTCATCCTGATTGGCCAAATGAAACGATACTTAACAAGAAGCATCTGTGGGATGTTTTTTAAAAAGTTTTCTCATTTTGTCAAGATCATGCGACAATCATGGCCACCCTGGGCAATTATTGTTTATGCCAGGTGAGTGATACAGGCTCAGCCCTCTGAGGCTCTAGTTTTTTATTAAATGATAACTGCCAATGAAGAATTTATTATGAAATTATCAGCGTTATTGCAGAGGAGCACTTATATTTAATTTATTGCCTTTGAGTTACAATGTCGGGTATAAGATAATCTTTATTCTGTATCCACGTACATACTCAGGCAATACATTTAGTGTGTCCACTCTTGTTATTGTTAACATGACTAATGCATGTAAAATTATAGAGAAATTTTTAAAGTTTTATTCACTTTCTCTTTCAGTCGAGGAAAGCACATGGTGTGGAATTGCAAGGAAATATTGTGATTTTTGATGAGGCTCATAACCTGGTAAATCAGTTAGACAAGACAATAGTTTTGTAGACTCTTTAAAGCCATACTTTCCAACCTTCTGAAGAGCAGTGGGGCTTTTTTAACCAACAATGATCATAATTCAAATATTGGATATAACACATAAACAACAATTTTACCTCGCCTGACAAAAGGCCATTTGAGCTTTTGTCATCACGTGGCGTTCATCGTCCGTCCATCGGTCTATTAATGTTTCACATTTTAATCTTCTCCTCTGAAACCACTTAGCCAAATGGAATTAAACTTGATCTATGTAAGGTCCTTTATAAAGTTTGCTGATTACATTCCGATCAGACAACAAACATGGCCATCATTTGCAATAGTTGTTTCTGATTGACTGAGTTTTCAAAAATCTTCTCCTCTAAAACTGCTTGGCCAAATGGAACAAAACTTTACTGGAAGCATATATGGGATGTCCTTTATAAAGTTTCCTCATTCGTCCCAATCGGAGTACAAATATAGCCACCATGGGCAGTTCTTCTTTCTGATTGGCTGATATAAAAAAATGTTCTCATCTGAAATCGCTTGGCCAAATGGAATAAAAACTCCCATAGCTTCCATGCCAGGTGAGCGATACAGTCCATAGTTGAAAGATGCATTGTATTGTAAAGGAAAGAAATATCATATTGGATACATTAAATGTAGTTCTTTAAGATGAAATTGTACTCCATGCAAGCTCATCTTGCATTGTTTAAAGCTTTGTCTGGTGGAAAATATTCCTAGCATTCATTATTCTTGATTTATTTCATTTATATACACAATTAGTATCATTACTCAGTTGTGATTAGAATGTAGAGAATGTTTTTATTGAAAATAAGCAGACATA
This sequence comes from Mytilisepta virgata, assembly GCA_028015205.1. Taxonomy (NCBI): domain Eukaryota; kingdom Metazoa; phylum Mollusca; class Bivalvia; order Mytilida; family Mytilidae; genus Mytilisepta; species Mytilisepta virgata. Next base: position 95,184,679 of record CM051519.1, on the reverse strand, counting down.
TTTTTATTATTCATTTTGGTTTGTGTTTGATTAAAAACTCATCCTCTCTCCTATCATCCCTGATAGCTTGTTATAAACATGTGTCGACCGCCTCGGTGGTCTCATGGTAGCGTGCCTGCCCCGAGTGCGGAAGATCGCGGGTTCGATCCCCGGCCGGGTCAAACCAAAGACATTAAAATTGGTATTTGCTGCTTCTCTGCCAAGCACGCGGCACCTAGGAGTAAGAGCAAAGACTGGTCTGCTCGGAGTCAGTATAATGTGTCCGAGTGAGGTGATATGTCTTCCTGCGGACAATTACCTCGTGAGCTAGCACATTAAAAATCCGACTTAGCGTGTCGGTCTAGTACAAAGCAGGGATCATATTCATTATCATATCAACATGTTCTCGTCTGATATGCACCTGGTTGCCACTGGACGTTAAACAATAATTCATCCATCCATCATAAACATGTGTCAATCTGGAAGTTAATTTGTAGGATTTATACTCTTTAATCATGAGGAAAACATTGTTAGATGTCTTATTCACTTTCAAATACATAATAAATAGTTTAAAGTTGATTACATCTCATAAGAACTCAATCTTATCTAAAATGTTTGTTTTATTCAAATACTGATTTTTTGGCACCGCCTAATGGTAAAATATGGTGAAGTGATCAACAAGAGTTATCACTCTCTGTTAAGATGGTGTTATTCTTGACAGCTATGGATGAAATGATTTTGGTGGTAATTTTAATACCTGCCGAAGGTCATGATCGCTGGGGGATGAAAGAACATTATTGCATGTATGACCCGTCGATTGTGGGTCAGTTGGCAAATATGCTTGAGCAATGCTCAATGAGCATGTGAATTAATTTCAGATTTTTCCTCGTAAATAAATCATCAATATTTGATTGGAAAAAAAAAATAAGACTTTTACTCTCCTTTGATGATGTAACATACCCATTAATACCAAAATTGCTGAAGGTGAGACAAAGGCTTTATATTCCAGTGGCAACATGAACAACTTTCTTAGAAACTTTAAATTCAGATGGTATATAGATGCCTCACGGTTCAAATTTTACACAAATAATCTGTGCTTGACCTCATTTTCATGGTTCATTGACTTAGTCAAATAAGCACCCAGTTTTCAGGATAAGACCACATTATCAGGAAGTAGTAGGAGCCACAGTTGCAAAGTGGTCTAGGTAAATTGTCTTAACTTATTTTGATCACTATCCTGTGACTGAGATGGTGTCAGAGTTTTAATTTAGCTTGTGGTGATCACTAGCCTTTCACTGAGATGGTGAGTTATAATCCAGCTTGTAGTGATCACTACCCTGTCACTGTCTAACATAGGACCCTATGGCAAATTTATTTTTATAACTTCTTGTCTGAAACCACTCAGCCAATTGGAACTGAAATTAGCACCAATGATCTTTAGGTGGACCTCTTTCAGAATTATATCAAATTACCCAGACCGCCATCCAACATGGCTGCCATAGGCAAACATTTTAACATAGGACTCTATAGGAAAGTCACTTAAAGATCTTCTTGCCTGAAATCACTAAGCCAATTGGAACCAAACTGTGCAGCAAATCTTGAGAGCAATATTCGAGAATGCCAACAAAACTAGATATAATTGAAAGATTTATTTCGCTGAAAATGATACCCAGGTGAGTGATACAGGCTTTTGTGTTTTTGATGCTTTTGGTTATATCTTGCTGTTCTGTTACCATTCTCCCAAATTATACCCCCACTCTATGGAGTGGGTGGTATACTGGATGCACCATGTTGTCCATTCAAACTGAAATTTTTCTTCACACTTTTCTCGGCTTCTGCACAACAGAATGTTTTGATATTTGGCCTATAGCTTTATGACCATGAGTTGTATCGTCTCTCCTATTTTCAGGTCTGTCAAGGAACCACTTCCTGTTTGCTGATACTTACAAATTTTACAATACCTTATATTTACTTGAAATTTTTCGTCAAACTTTTCAAGTCTGTTTTCCCAATTTTCAAAATTAAAAAAGAGTGTGGTATTCTTTGCACGATAATACATGCAACCTCTTGTTTGTCTTGTCTGAGTCCTCTTTTAATTTAGTGCTTTAGTATAAAACTCAGCCAAACTCAGTCAGAAGGTATTGGTCTCACTCTGCAGACAGTTCCTGCTAATGTTGGTATTTTTTATTGCTTTTAACACATTTTTACTTTTTCAAATGCATTTTCACTAATGAATGTGTATTCCATCAATATTTAAAATGAATCTAAAGGTGTAATTGTAGGAGAAGATTTGTGAAGATAGCTCATCATTTGATTTAACATCAGCTGATTTGGCAACGGCAATGGAAGAATTAACGAAACTCTCTGAAAAAATCTATGAAATGACAAAACATGAAGAACAAAGTCTGGTAGAGATGACAGATTCCTCTAGTATGCCTGGTATGAAATGGTTGTATTTGAAAATCTCCATGACTCAAAAAAAAATGTATTGAATGATGACTGTCCTTTGTCATAGCTTACTTGGGCTTCGTCTGTTGCCTAGTGAATGCCAGTATGAATTATTGCAATCCCCTAGCATCTGTCGACTGTTCATAAGCTTTTCACATTTTTGATCTCATTGAAATTTACTGATCAGGATTTAACCATACTTGAAAGAGATGTTCTTAATTAGGGCCCTGCATCAGGATTTAACCATATTTGAAAGAGATGTTCTTAATTAGGGCCCTGCCTCAGGATTTAACCATACTTGAAAGAGATGTTCTTAATTAGGGCCCCGGATGCGGGAACCTATAGTTCACTTCATTCGTCTGTCCCCTTTTCCATCTGTCTGTTCGTCTCTCCATCAACAATTGTTGTTAGCACTCTCAATTCTACATTTCTCAACAGATTTCAACTAAATTTATATGGAAGGTGTACAGTGGAACCTCTGTAAACCGAACAGCTGTGGGACCGGAGAAATCGGCCGGTTTTCAGAGGGTCCGGTTTTAGGAGGTTCCGGAAAAAGACGTATCTGATCCGGAGAATGAAACCGGAAGTGTATTACAATGTATTATACCGTTTTTTTGGTATGTATAGTGCACACATTTATACCCTGGGTCATGTTTCTTGTAAGAGGGGTGGGCATTATACATGCCTACAGACATTTTTGTAAGTCTTTTTACAGGTCCAAACTCCGTCAAAGAAATTTCCAGGAGAAGTGAAGAGTACGGAATATTTTTGCTAAAACGTCGATTATTTTTATGTTTTACATGTTATATTTGTAATATGTATCTTATTGTTCTTGATTTGTCATGTTTTATTAAAATAAAATACATTTTATATCTCTGTAGTTACGTTTATTGTGTAAATTTGGCCATCTGTTTGCAATCCTTAAGTTTGTCATGTCTTAATAAAGAAACAACAAAGCTTTTGATGTCGGTAAAATTGGCCTCAGTGTTTCTTGTTGTCATAACTTACTGTTTTTGTATGTGTTCATCATGGAGAGTAAATGTTGATCGTATGAAAATTGAATAAACGACGCTCATTTTGAAAAGATGAACTGCCATTTTTAGCTCACCTGACCCAAAGGGTCAAGTGAGCTTTTCTCATCACTTGGCGTCCGTCGTCCGTCGTCGTCCGTCGTCCGTCGTCGTCGTTAACATTTTACATTTTGAACTTCTTCTAGAGAACCACTGAATGGAATGAAACCAAACATGGCATGAATGTTCCTTATGAGGTGCTGACCAAGTGTTGTTACTTTGTAGCCGATCCATCATCCAAGATGGCCGCCAGCGGGGAACTTAGTTTAACATAGGACCCTATGGGAAATGCATACAAATGACTTCTTTTAGAGAACCACTGAATGGAATGAAACTAAATCTGGCATGAATGTTCCTTATGAGGTGCTGACCAAGTGTTGTTACTTTGTAGCCGATCCATCATCCAAGATGGCCGCCAGAGGGGGACTTAGTTTAACATAGGACCCTATGGGAAATGCATACAAATGACTTCTTTTAGAGAACCGTTGAATGGAATGAAACCAAACATGGCATGAATGTTCCTTATGAGGTGCTGACCAAGTGTTGTTACTTTGTAGCCGATCCATAATCCAAGATGGCCGCCAGCGGGGGACTAAGTTTAACATTGGACCCTATGGGAAATGCATACAAATGACTTCTTTCAGAGAACAACTGAATGGAATGAAACTAAATCTGGCATGAATGAACCCTTATAAGGTGCTGACCAAGTGTTGTTACTTTGTAGCCGATCCATCATCCAAGATGGCCGCCAGAGGGGGACTTAGTTTAACATAGGACCCTATGGGAAATGCATACAAATGACTTCTTTTAGAGAACCGTTGAATGGAATGAAACCAAACATGGCATGAATGTTCCTTATGAGGTGCTGACCAAGTGTTGTTACTTTGTAGCCGATCCATAATCCAAGATGGCCGCCAGCGGGGAACTTAGTTTAACATAGAACCCTATGGGAAATGCATACAAATGACTTCTTTTAGTGACCCACTTAATGGAATGAAACCAAACATGGCATGAATATTCCTTATGAAGTGCTGACCAAGTGTTGTTACTTTGTAGCTGATCCATCATCCAAGATGGCCGCCAGCGGGGAACTTAGTTTAACATAGGACCCTATGGGAAATGCATACAAATGACTTCTTTTAGAGAACCACTGAATGGAATGTAACAAAACATAGCATGAATGTTCCTTATGAGGTGCTGACCAAGTGTTGTTACTTTGTAGCCGATCCATAATCCAAGATGGCCGCCAGCGGGGGACTTAGTTTAACATAGAACCCTATGGGAAATTCATACAAATGACTTCTTCTAGTGACCCACTTAATGGAATGAAACCAAACATGGCATGAATATTCCTTATGAAGTGCTGACCAAGTGTTGTTACTTTGTAGCTGATCCATCATCCAAGATGGCCGCCAGCGGGGAACTTAGTTTAACATAGGACCCTATGGGAAATGCATACAAATGACTTCTTTTAGAGAACCACTGAATGGAATGAAACTAAATCTGGCATGAATGTTCCTTATGAGGTGCTGACCAAGCGTTGTTACTTTGTAGCCGATCCATCATCCAAGATTGCCGCCAGCAGGGGACTAAGTTTAACATTGGACCCTATGGGAAATGCATACAAATGATTTCTTTTAGAGAACCACTGAATGGAATGTAACAAAACATAGCATGAATGTTCCTTATGAGGTGCTGACCAAGTGTTGTTACTTTGTTGCCGATCCATCATCCAAGATGTTTAGAAGTCTATCAGAAAATTGTAAAAAAAATTCTGAATGGTCACAACTTGACCACATATTCAAAAATAATAATGATAAGATGTCTTCAGTAGCTATTGTAATCACATTAGATACATGTGAGCGACACAGGCTCTTGAGAGCCTCTAGTTTCTAATGTATCAGGCTATCGCAAGTCATGTGACTTAATATTGTAAAGTGATGATTTAGTCAATGAGAAGTTGTTTTTTTTTATAAATACTTTTCTACTTGTATTTTTTAAACAACTGATTAAAACCTTTCAAGAAATTATGATTGAAAACATGATAATCCCATAACTGTTACCTGAACGAATTTAATTAGGAACAAGGTGAACCTGTCATTGATTTGTTGATTGATTAGACCCATTGATTAAGGTGTGATAATCCGGATTAAAAGCTAGAATCAACAAACAAAAAATAAAAATAATGAGATTTTAACAATTTATTTCAGCACTAATTCATAACATAAAATTAAATAATACATGTATATTGCATTTATATCAAAGCACTGAAAGTCACAATATTCAAGTCAGAAAGCACTAAATATACATCAAATTGTCATTTAAAACCCTTCAAATGCATCATCATCACTGTCTTCATTGAAGATCCTGTAAATATCTTGTAGTACAGATAGTGGTGTGTCTTCCTTGTCTTTGTAATAGAGATCAAGATCATCATCTTCTTCTTCTTCAGCTATGTTTTAATATAAAATCTTATTTATTTGTCAGAATATTTGCAGTTTCGTATGAATTACGTATTCCATACGGAATTCTCCGAAATAGGTGTCCATTTAGAAAACTTCCAGATTACCGGCTTCCTGTTTGCCGATTTTGGAGATATGACTTTTCCGAAAATGTCTTATCTGTATAATACGAACAAGAAACTTTTTTTCTCAAGTTTCTTGGACCAGAAAGGGGGTGCACACAATACACAAATGCGCACTATACATACCAAAAGACGGTAACGATGTTGTAAAATTGTGCCATGTGCTTACATATGTACATGTACCACGCGCATATTATTTTAATGCAATTAATTGTTTTTAATTTCAATCCGACGTTTTTATTGATGCCTGATTATTGTTTGATTAACGACTTTCACACCTTTATTTAAAATTGTTATTTAGTTTAATGATGTCAATCATCGATCGATTAAGGATGACATGTATTTTCCAGGTAATACATTGTTTTGGCCGGTTTCTGGAGGTTAATTTGACAAGAATATATATGTTTTGTACCGGAAAGTATGGCTGGTGTTCGGAATTCAGAGGGTCCTGTTTTCAGAGGATTTTTTTTACTTGAATATATAGGCCAAAATTCCGGACCGAAAGTAAAAGTTCGGTTTTCAGAGGAATCCGGTTTTCAGAGGGACCGGTTTTCGGGGGTTCCACTGTATATGGCAATACCTAGTTTAAGTTCGAAAATGAGCGCTATCAGATAATTTTTGTGGGAGTTACTTCCCTCGACTTAGTTTTTCTCCATCAGCTTCTTCTTAGTGCTCTAGATTCTACATTTTTCTATCCATTTTAACCAAATTTATGTGGAAGTTGTATATTGACAATGCCCTAATCCGTCAGTTGAAATATTTTTCTGTTCTCTACAACAATATACATGCAGTAGCGCCCTTTGTTATGATCACATCATCACAGAATTTTAGTTCTTTCCAAGTGTTGATGTGGAAGGTTAAAAAAAAAAAAACAGTATTGATAATGCCTGTTCTAATCTCTTACTTGAAAGTTTTAAAACTTTCTTCTGAAAAATGTCTGTCCTGATTGAAACCAGGTATATATAATATATAGATATATGTGGGAGTTGATACTTTGTTCCTTTAAAAGTTTGCATTGTAACAATGTGAGAATTTACATTTTGATGAACTTTCCAAGAACATCTATGTAGTGACACCATTCAAATGACAATAAAGTACTATTACGTGAGTACATATACTGGAATAAAAAAGATGGTATGGTTAGATGTCCAAAGAGGCAATATTCCATTGCAAAAGGCCAAATAAAGATCACAGAGAGGGTATTGTTCATTCTCCAACTGGTATGTAATGAAAAAGGTGCAAATTATTGGAAGACAGGGGAAATTGACCTGTCATTGCTTCTTCATATGACCAAGTTCTCCAGTCATATGAAAAAGGTGTTTACTAACTGCTCTCTAAATGTCTTTGTATGTATCCATTGACCATGTAGAATGTGTAACTTCTCACCTCTCCCCATAAATCTGTCATCAGAATTGAAGCAAAAGTAAACAAACAAGATCAATCCCTGTAAATGGTTATTTCAATAAGTTCTGTACTAGACCAATGTGTCTTTACATATAAAACTACAAGCAGGTTGATATACTATTGTACTTAGAATGGACATTGTCAACTTGGAAATTAATTTCATATCAGCATGAATTGAGTTCATTTCTGTTATATTTTTCTTTTTTCAGAACCAGAATTTAATCTAGAAGATTTGTTAAGATTGAAAGGTAGTAACTTAATACGGTAGTTTTACAGCTCTACAAATGATAGCCTTATTACAACAACACACTTTTTATCGTGACAATAATATAAACCCTCCTTCCAATAGTTTTTTCTTGTTCATTACAGTATTTTCTATTTTGTGTGTTATTTTATTAAAGGAGATTTCTTTTCATTTTTCACCAGTGGAAATAATAAAGTTGTATTTCTCTCTGTCAAGCTTTTCTGTCTTGAGTTTTGATGCTGAAAAATTTGACTTATCGTGCTGATAATATTCCTTGATATGTCCAGTAAGACTGCAATTCTTCCATCGGATTTGTCATCTTCATGTAATTTTCTAAAAGTCTCCATATAGGTTTCTTAAATTTTTGCGATCATCTTGTAAAGTGTCTATTTTTATATAGTGAAAGTAAAAGGTGACATGATTCAGGTTTCTACTGGCAACATAATTATTAAGGATATAACTATTTACATACTTGTATTGTTCATCGTTATCAATAATGAATATAATTTGTATGACTCTGTACATCCAACTTTATTTAAATATATTTTAGCAACTTTAAAAGATTTAGAAACTAAGATAGATGAAATTGAAGTTCCAAGTAATGGCAAAGGTGTTACCAAACCTGGAATGTAAGTTAATTTCAATTTTACACAGTTCAAGTATTTCCCTGAAAGCATACACACATCCATTTATATATAATCATAACATAGTTCTCATTAGACTCCAATCAGTTCTCCCTTTCTTTTAGCTGGTGGGGGAAAAGGAGGGGGAGGGTTGCAAATCATGTTTTGTTGATTTCTGATCAGTGTATTATTGCGAAGTTTGTGGGTTTTCTTGGAATCTCCTTGCCTGTTTGTCTATCTTTCCATGAACTGTGGTTACCAAACTCTTCGTAAACAGTCATATAGAATTTAATCAGTAGCACACACCATATAGAGTTTAATCAGTAGCACACACCATATAGAGTTAAATCAGTAGCACACACCATATAGAGTTTAATCAGTAGCACACACCATATAGAGTTTAATCAGTAGCACACACCATATAGAGTTTAATCAGTAGCACACACCATATAGAGTTTAATTAGTAGCACACACCATATAGAGTTTAATCAGAAGCACACACTATATAGAGATTAATCAGTAGCACACACCATATAGAGTTTAATCAGTAGTACACACTATATAGAGTTTAATCAGTAACACACACCATATAGAGTTTAATCAGTAGCACACACTATATAGAGATTAATCAGTAGCACACACTATGAAGATATGCATGAAACAAATTAATTGTAACTTGAAGAGGAGAAAATTAGAATTCAGCATTTATTTGAATCATTACATAAGTACAACTCCTAATCATACATATTTCTGAACAGTTTTCATATGATGACTGTTTGTGATGTATGCTGTTCATCATTGACCCTTAGAAGTTATCAATCTTGCTGTACTATCAAACACTATAATCAATTATCGTGGATTTTGTGGACAGACCAATCCACGAACTTAAGAACCCAATGAAATATGAACCATCAGATCACATTACTTAGAGGAAATATTGAAACATTTGTTACCAAGACAAGTTTAATCAATATGAATCAGTCGTATAGAAAATTATTATTTATCTATAGGTTTTAAATATATATTTTTATTAAAAATTTGAAATCAATGAAATTAAGAAACTATGAATATGCCCCTTTTAATCAATCCACAAATATTAATGTCAGTGAAAATTAAGTGAATTCACATTATATTTCAATTCTGTCACATATACACCATTTCCTGTTATTGTCTTACACTGTATATGAAATATAATCACCAGAAGTATAGTTGTAATATTTTTATTTCAGATTTATATTTGACTTACTCAGTAATGTATCCATTGGGTTTGATACAAAGAATTTTGTGATTGACTTGCTGGACAAGATCATTAACTATGTTTCTCAAGACAGTAAGTTATTAAGGCCAAATTGAAAAAAATCCTGTGAAAAATGACAGACCTTAATTTTCACTGCCTGCCCTAATTTGATAACCAGTTTTAAATCGGGAAGATCCCCCATTAAAATATATTCAAAGTTTTGAAAAAATATTTAAAAGAAAATGTGAACCTACCAATCGTAAGTTTTATTCATGTTACCAAAAAACAAATTGCTGTAAAACTTCGAAAAACAGGTTTTGTAAATCAGGGCTCCAAGTGGCACCTAATGTAGTCGGCTTAGTGACTTTTAATAAGTTTAGTGCCATGTAATTCATGATAAGTCACCAAATTGGCGATTAATTTTGTGAACATTGGCGACCTGTGAAATGTGAATTTTAGTCCGTCTTTGACTCTAGTCCCACATGCATTTGAATGCTAAGAATAAATTTATCATGTCATGTAGGACTCAGATTAATAACTACATGGCTTCACACAACAAGATCTTCAAAAAATGTATTATTTTTAGCAATTTCCTATCTGTCAGTAATTGGCAGCACAAATTTTTGATTGGCACCTGGAATTTTTGATTTAGGAGACAATGGCACCTTGATCCAAAACTCTATATATTGTGAGGCCATGTGAGCTTTTTTCATCACTTGACGTCTGTCGTCTGTCCATCATTTTTATGATGGATGATTTAATTTCTAGATGAAGCAATTAATCTAGATTTCTTGTAGATTAAGAGAGTTTTTTTTTGGAAAGATTGCAAATCGTTGCTATGGCATCGGCCTCCAAAACCGAAAGTGTGGCCACTTCGATACCATCGGACATTAGTACATAAAATGTAGTTCCAATGATGACAGCTTTTTTAAATTACAAGTACTTTATTTGTGTTTATAATATCTGAACTAATATTTTTAACTTAATAAAACTATATGGTTTACCGAAATTACCACGGAATTAAAATGAAGTCAACACAGACTGGGGATGAATTTATCTATCATAACGAATCTACAAGAAACAGCTTCCCGTATTGGTGTTGGGAACTTTACTTTTTAAATTAATTCATTTTCAAAACTAATTGCGCATTTACAAATTTCACGATTATTACCCGTTATTTTGAGCAAAACTACTTTAAGATTATCTATTAATATAACTCAGACATGTGCTTTCGGAATCTAAATGTTTTAAGCAGGGATCGGAAATTTTCAACAGCCTGTCGGACATTTTTTTGATAGACATGAATTGTCCGTTTTAACTCTTTTTAGCAATTTCAACACACGTTCTTATTTCTTACAATTTTTGTTACACACAATTTATTAATGTTTTGGGTAAGACCTGAAATAAATTTCATGTTTATCAACTCTTTAACATTCTGTGTGGCGTTGTTTGTGTATTGATAATTTTGATGTTATAGGTGTCTTCTTCGAGGTCCGCATTTGGTACGTATAAATAGATCAACATGAACAATAGACAAATGGACCACACAACAATGTACAATGATTTAAATAAATGAACAAAATAAATTCATTTTTAAATACTTTGAAATCAGTCTATGAAAGTCTTCCCGAAAGATGAAATTTTTTATTCCTTTTTCATATTTAACTACAAAGATTTGTGCATGGTCAGTCGATTATTTACTAAACTTCACGTGCAAAATAATGACAACAATGTGGAAATCTTCAAGTTTTGCCGAGTTAAATCTACCAATGCGTTTCCAATCCTCTCAAGTTTATGATTGTGAACATGTTAGATCATCTGATGCATACCTTGTAATGAATTTTTTTTAATTTGAAAGCATACTTTTATGTCATGTGAAGTAAAATTATGATTTAATAATAGAAAGTGTTGGTAACAAAGTTCGAAGGGTTGTCATATCCTTGTGGTGATTTTCTTTAGTTTTTGTTTCGAATTTAGTGTTGATGATATTCGTTTATACATATGTTCATTTGTAGGATTTTCTTATTTTGTTTGTTTACAATTTGTACAATGTTCAAGACAAACTGTAGCAGAAATCAACAATTACTCTCCATTATATTTTTTTTTGAAATAAAAAATTGTTTGTAGAATACAATTTTTGTGTTGCCTGTGACGAAAAGTCGTGAAGGTGAGATATACATGTAGATATTACTTTCAGGCTGCGACGGCGGTGTAAACTTTTTAAAAACTTTAATAACTTTGCACACATAATGCCTACAATTACAATTTTTGGTTGACAGATACCTTATCGTATAAAGTTTGCTGCAATATACTTGTCTGGTGACCATGACCTTGTTTTCATGGTTCACTGATGTCATAAACATAAATGTAAAATCTGCATCTTAAGTTTCGAGTTAAATCCATTTTTCAGCAACTGTAATATCTAGGCATACCATATTTGGTCTAAAGATAGTTCTTAATGGGTACATGCATATCAGTCTGACACCTGGCTTGGGACTTTGACGTCAATTTCATGCTTTAGAAAGATCTAATCCATCGATGCTTTCAAAATAAAAATGGCAACAGCAGATACACATACTTTGTCATTGGTAGAGATAAATCATACTTTGTTAAAAACCACTCTAAGTCTTACAAAAAATATACGAAGAACAAAATTGTCCTGATGATTGAATTTATGATCGACAGCATATTTGTTCAATTTGGTGGAAGTGTTTTCCAACAGACAGTTGGCATTCCTATGGGTACTAATTGTGTGGCACTACTGGCCGACTTGTTCCTTTACACACGAGGCAGACTTCCTTGACGGGCTTCTTAAGGAAAAACCGAAGAAAATAGCCTGTACCTTTAATTTCAGCTTCCGCTACATAGATGATGTTTTATCACTCAACAATTCACGTTTTGAGAATTTCTTACATCTCATATATTCCAATGAGCTCGAAATTAAGGATACCACAGAATACAGAACTTTAGGACAAACAGGATGACTTCCCATTTTTGAGCGGCAATATTCCATAAATGTCGGCATATGGGTATATATTTCACAACTCATATTCCAGAGCTTGTGACATATATATATATATATATATATATATATATATATATATATATATATATATATATATATATATATATATATATATATACATTGACTTCCTGGACAGAGCCCGGCTTCTCACAGAAAAGTTGCTCAGACAGGGGTATGTTACTCCTAAGTTGAGTCATCCTTGTTAAAGTTTTATGGATGTCATCATGACTTGGTTGACAGGTATAAAAAAATGTTTCCAAATGAAAATGGACCTGTTCCTTTGATGTTATCCCTTCCTCATACCGGATTTGACATGGGCAGCATGGCATGAAGCAGAGACTGCACCGGAACACCGGAGTCTTTCCCCAGTTTTTTTGGCTAACCCTTTGTTGAGTTATTGCCCCTGAATTGTTAATTTTAAGGAAATTTTGCAGTTTTAGATTATTATCTTGAATGTTATTATAGATAAAGACAAATTGTAAACAGCAGAAATGTTCAACAAAGTAAGATCTACAAATAAGTCAACATGACCAAAATCATTGATTGACCCCTTAATTTTTTTAGTTTTTAATTGTAGTGCATGTATTGTTTTGGTCTTGTCTTCGTTGTTCCCTCCTTTGAATATCCCTTTGGTATTTCTTGACTTTACTTAGTGACTTTGTCACATTTTTATGGTCTCAGCAACTATGATACCTAGACCCACCATATTTGGTCAGAAGATAGTTTTTGGTGGGTACATATCAGTCTGACACCTACCTTTTGACCTTTGCACATTGCAATCTGACACCTGTCTCTGGACCTTGACTTCAATTTCATGCTTTTCTTTGCATTTTCGAGATTATGTCCATTTCTCAGCAATGTAGTACCTAGACCCACCATATTTGGTCAATAGATAGTTTTTAGTGGGTACATGTCGTTATGACAATGGCCTTTTGACCTTGACCGCAATTTCATGCTAGAGTGACTTGTTTCATGTTTTGGGATAATGTCCATTTCTCAGCAATTGCAATACATCGACCAACTGTATTTGGTCTATAGATAGTCCTTGGTGGGTACATTGCTGTCTGAGACCTTCACCTGAATTTCACACTTCAGTCACTTTCGAAAACCTCCACTTAGATTTCAGATATTGACACTAAAACTTGACTGTTGCTAAAAGCTAAGCCTTAATACACATTGAACTCTTACTGAAAATGATATCCTGGTTTCCATACCACGGAATGTACATCGATTTTGAAAAAAACCCTCAATATTTCAGGGAAAAAAAGGGAATACATTCACTGTAATTGATCTCACATAACAAAGAACAAATCTGTGATAAAATTCAATTTGAAATTATACACAACTACAGTTGCAATCTTTCCACCACTGCTTTCCAGCATTTTCATTTTATATTGGAGGAAGCACTTCTGATTCATTTATTAGATATCAATTTTTGTTTTAAACTTACAATGTATATGATGACCCTACCCTCCAATTTAACTTAGTTAAACTTGAAACTATGGGAAAATTTACTTAAAGATTTCTATCTGAAACCTCTTAGCCAGTTGTAATCCAAGTTGATTTCAATAGTTCATTTCAAGAATCACATCAAATGTCCACACCATTTCAACCTTCAATAGTTCATTTCAAGAATCACATCAAATGTCCACACCATTTCAACCAAGATGGACAACACAGCCAAATATAGTTTCAATAGTTGAAACCATGAGCCAGTTTGAACTAGACATAGCAGTTATATAATATACAAGAACTCTAAAAGCCATCCAAAATAGCTGCCAAAGCCAAATTAATTTTAATATAGGACTCAGTAAGAAACTAAATTTCTGTAAGAACCTATCAGCAGCAACGTGTCATTGTCATAATTCTCAAAGGATCAAAACTTTGCCTCATACATAAGTTTTGTGGTAAACAGAGTAATCAATACATTGTAATTGAACTTTTTATATGCAGATTTCCCAATAACTTTGTGAGAAATACATTTTGAATTTTTTTGTGTGTGTAACAGGGTGTTTTATGCATGATATCTGATTAATTGTTTATTTTCAATATTGTGCAGGCAATGTCTAATCATTTTAATTATGTCATTTCGTACTTGTTTTAACAGTTAGTGAGATCGTGTATTTGAGAATGGGGATATCCCTGTACTGAGCCTCTTCTATTCTCTACTGTTTCCTATAAACTGGTTCTTTTCAATTCTATTATTTTTATGGTTAGTTTGTATCTAAACTCTGATTGGCTTTTAGTTTTGGAGCGATTGATATTTGTAATGGCCACATTTGTAGATGATCAAAATATAAGAGATGAAACATTTGTGCTCTGCTCCATAATTTGATGCCATGATAGCTTAGGAACTTTATCAATACTTTTGGGACAGTGGAATTCGTATATTGATTGCTGTGGTTGTTTGCCATGATTAGTGTAATTGAATAATGTAGTTTTGGTGACACAGGGTGTAGCTGTTGTATCAGCAGGTTACCTCTCTCCATAAGTGGGGTTATTTGTATGGTGTAATCAACATAATACACTATAATAACACTAGCATGGACTCTGTTATATTATGCCACTTCAGAGCTCCCATTACATGTGTAAGGTTCATTATAATCTGTGATATACATGTAAGACATTAAAATAGATTTTCTAATTTTTTAGCTCTAACTGGTTTTAGTACAAAAGGGGCTGGTCTCACCAAATTTTGTGATGTTTTAAAGGTATGATATCAATTATCCTTAAAGGAAAGGCTTGTATATATTTTATAGAGATTTCCACAAACAAAGCAACATTGAGTGCTATTACCTGCCAATTTTTGTCTTGAGCATCATTTAAGGAAATATATATTTTAGCTCATTTGGGTCAAAAGACCAAGTGAACTATTGCTGATTCTTTTCTGAAACTACTGGGCCAGTTGAGAGTAAAGTTTGAAGGGTCCTTATGTGGTTCCTTTCAAAATTATATTTGATGACCCACGCCACATACCAATATAGCAGCTGCTGTGAAATAGCTGAATGTGCTGAAAACAGCGTAAAACCCCAACTTAACAAACAAACAAACCAATATAGCTCCCAAAGCAAACTTAGTTTAAAATATGACCCTATAGAAAAAATTTAATCAAAAAATTTTCTTTCTTTTCTGGAACCACTTAGCCATTTGGACCCAAATTTGGCAACAATTTTACTATAAATTATATGATGACCTGGCTGCCAAAGCTAACTTAGTGACCCATAAATGTAAGATCCTATGAAAAATTCATTTTAAGGACTTTGTTTTTTTAAACTACTTAGCCAGTTGGAACCTGTCTTGGCAGCATCCAAAACCCTTTTGGCCAATAAGAATAGTCCTTAGATGGTTGCTATTTCAAATTTGTATCAAATGACTTGAAGTGCCAACCAATATGACTGCCAAAGCTGAAGTAAGAATCCTGTGGGAAAATCTTTTGTTTTTTTTATCTGAGACCACTGAGCAAATTCTAATAAAACAAGGGAGCATTTGTCCTAAGGTTTGCAAATGAAATCCAGGTGAGCAATACTGAATGCTCGTCTTGTATTTCTTTTTCTGTTTGACTGGAAATGATTTTGGTAAATTCTGTACTATATAATTCTTGATATGAAAAGAGAAACTATATGGAATAAACATCCCCATGCAATAAGCTTGGAAAATATTGCTTTGCAAAACTTGTACATTACATATGAAAACACTCTAGATCTCCATATTGGAGTGAAACTTTAATGAGCTGAGTTATAATACTTGTAAGAAATTCTTGGGAAGATTTATCATCAATCTTTTTGTATTCAAGCTTCAAGAAACTACAAATGCATTTTCCAAAAAAAAATATAGTAACACTAAAAATAATCTGTTTATTTCAGATAATATTTAGTCGTGACCTGACTGATGGAGGTTCTCTTCACTTACATAAGGCTAACTTAGCAAAGTCTTACAAGGTAATTTTAATGTTAAAACATATATTTTATAGTAAATAACAAATTCTTATTATTTGTAATCTTATGATCCGAGAAATATAGAGAGAGTTTCTGCATGTATATAAATGAAGCACCCCTCTCTTTTGAAGTGGAATAGACCTACATGTAAGTTCAAAGTCAGCTTTGGATATTCAGCACCATTTTGTAACTTTAATTTATTTGTAAGTCTAATTTGATATGCTATGTTGACTGTATTTATACTATCAATTATGACACATGAGTGAACCTTATCAAAGCAGACATTTTCAAAAAAGTGAAAGTAACAGCGCCCGTGTCCGCCAGCTGCACAATTCCACCATACTTGCCTGTAATATAAAAGTTTAAAAATAAATGAGAATTTTTTAAGTAAGAAAACGTTTTTCATTCACAACATTTTAATTCCTTGATTTAATTACATTATACTGGATAATATTGTTATTAACCCCCCCCCCCCCCCCCCAGGGGTGTGCTTTATCTTTCCTTACTTCATAACCAGATTATACTTGATAATATTGTTACCAGAGAGTGTGTTTTACTTTTCCATACATCATAACCAAACATCCAACTAAGTCATGTCTAGTGAATGAAGTTGAAATGTCAGGCCTGGGTGCCATAAAGAACTATTTTTGATGAGCAAAGAAAACTTCACTCAAATTTTCATTCTCAGAAAATCACATTCGAGTATCCTTGTATTTAAGAAAATTCTCAGACGTAAGAATATTCTCAACTTTTATGGTGCCAGGCCCTGGTATTTAAGAATATTCTCACAATTAAGAATATTCTCAACTTTTATGGTAACAGGGCCTGGTTGTTTTGATGATTAAAATATGTTTTGCATTCAGTATTACAGTTTAAATTTTGCAGGTCAAACTCAGATCGCCCGAACACCACCATTGGCTTGAACCGTTGGAAAGTCTGTCATGTTAAAAAAGCCCTGGTTTCTTGAACATTGATTTCTCAAAAAGTAGAATGATAGAATTGTGTATTTTACCATGGAAAACTCGAACTCAGTTACTAAATAGTTTTAAAAAATTTGTGATGTTAATATTATTTCTTTCATTAATATTTATACAGAAAAACAATTTTGCTTTTAGGTCCACATACAACAGACACAGTCAAATAAAAAGTTTAAGAAAATTGACAGTTGGACAAACAGCTCGTCAGACAAGATGGGTATGATTGTAAGACATGAAAGTTTCATTGAATACTTGTTGTTGACTACCATGTATCAGTATCGAAACTTTTCTTTAAATTTGTGATTTACCTGTATATAATTCTAACTTAATGGTGCTGAAAGCATGGCAGGCAGATCATCTGGCTCCTGTAGCAGGGTAACATACAAGAATCATGATTGATCTATGTCAGCCTCATTGATATTTTACCAATGAGAGGACATACAAGTAACATACAATAATCATGATTGATCTGTGTCAGCCTCATTGATATTTTACCAATGAGAGGACATACAAGTAACATACAATAATCATGATTGATCTGTGTCAGCCTCATTGATATTTTACCAATGAGAGGACATACAAGTAACATACAATAATCGTGATTGATCTGTGTCAGCCTCATTGATATTTTACCAATGAGAGGACATACAAGTAACATACATGTACAAGAATCATGATTGATCTGTGTCAGCCTCATTGATATTTTACCAATGAGAGGACATACAAGTAACACAAGAATCATGATTGATCTGTGTCAGCCTCATTGATATTTTGCCAATGAGAGGACATACAAGTAACATACAAGAATCATGATTGATCTGTGTCAGCCTCATTGATATTTTACCAATGAGAGGACATATAAGTAACATACAATAATCATGATTGATCTGTGTCAGTCTCATTGATATTTTACCAATGAGAGGAAATGAATAAAGCAGCAAATTTTTCTCAGTCAGAATAAGATTTATTGGGTATTGTGGGGTTATCTGTTTCAAATTAAATCTTTGATGGTATCATTCAGTGAAAAATGTAAACAAAATAATTCTCTCCATGCTCAAATGACATCAATGAATAATTATAACCCCTCTTAGTAAAGCGAAGGTAAATAGTGAAGGGGGAGTCTGTTCATCTGTCTGGTAACAGTATGTTCCACTTTTGTATTTGCAACTCCTCCTAAACCACTGATTATAATTTAATGAAACATTCCTCCTAAACCACTGATTATAATTTAATGAAACTTTCTCTGATTCTTTATCATATAATGCCATTGTGCACCTCCTATTTTTTATTTGGTAAAAATCATTTTTCGGGTTTCTTTTCTAAAAACATGGAGTTTGCCATTGCCTTATATAGGGAGTATCCATTTGTATATGCAACTCCTCCTAAAACACATTCTATAATTTAATGAAAATTTCTCATATTCTTAACTATACAATTGTGCACCTCCTATTCTGTTTTTTTTTTTGGTCAAATTGATTTTTGGGGTTTCTTTTTCCAAAACAAGGACTTACCAAAACATGGATTAGGAAGTTGCAAGTGGTGGGGGTATCATTTTGTGAGCTTTGATCACAGTACCTCTAGTTTCTGAATTTATTTGATGGCAATTCGCTTTTGACTTTGCTTTTCAGTGAAATTTATCATCAATCAACAGAAGCCATACATTGTATAAATGTAAGCATTGTTCATTCAGTGTCTGGGCATATGAACTTCACAAAAAAATTTCAACCCCTATGTTGTTTTTCCTAGGTTTTTTTAGCTCACCTTGCCCAAAATGCCACTCTTTTATGACTTTGAATTTTCAATAAACCAGTAGATTTCTGCAGCCAGCCAGTTTAGAAATATTCATTGTACATGGACTTATGTTTCTTCGTTGCTGTCCTCATTGGTAGTTATTTATTTAAATGATTTATTTTAGATTTTTTTTCCAGGTAAAACATTAAGCTACTGGTGTTTTAGTCCAGGACATAGTATGGCTGATTTGATGGCACATGATGTTAAATGTGTGATATTGACCAGTGGCACACTCTCACCAATAACATCTTTTACTATGGAAATGCAAATGTAAGATGTGTCATTAATTGTCGTGGTTTACAGTTGTTTCATGAATTTCAGTTGTAAATTCAAATGTCGCGAAAGGCGAGATATAGTTATTACTTTCCGCCGGCAGAGACAACATAAAGGAGACCTTAATAACTTTGCACACATAATACTTACACTTAAGATCTCTGGTCCACAGATACATTATGATATAAACTTTGCAGCTGTATACTTGATAGTTATTTTCATAGTTCATTTACTTCATAAACATTTGTAAAATCTGCATCATATTTTCGTAATTACATCCATTTCTCAGCAACTGTAATACCTAGACTCATCATATTTGGTCTTTAGATAGTTCTTGATGGGTACATGCCAGTATCACACTTGTCATCTGACCTTGACAGCTATTTCTTGTTTGAGTGACTTGTGTCACATTTTCACGAATAATTCTGTTCCTTAATATGTAAACCAACCATACGTGGTCCATAGATAGTTCTTGGTGGGTAAATGCCTGTCTGAGACCTTGTCCTGAATTTCACACTTGAGTGACTATTGTCACATTTTCATGATCAAGTCCATACCTCTGTAGCTGTAATACCTATATGCATCATATATGGTCTGTGGATACTTCTTGGCATGTAGGTGTCAGTCTGTCACCTGACCCTGACCTCAATTTCAAGCTTAAGTGACTCTTGTCACATTTTCACAAATAAGTCCATTACGCAACAAATTTTATACATAGACCTGCCATTTTTCGTCTATATATACTTTTTGGTGAGTACATACCTTTCTGAGACCTGTTAGCTAATCTTGGACACAGTTTAAGGCTCGAGTGACATGCATCAGATTTTTCAGACAAATATCACCTGACCACAGCTATTTGTTTTAATGCGTTTCCTTTTTGTTACAATAATCTTTATTCTAGTGTCCACTTGCATACTCAGACGAGACATTTAGTGTGTCCACTCTTGTTTTAGGTATAAATTTAGTAATTTCTCTGAATTTATGATGTCTATCATATTGATGGATAAAATTTATCTATATATCTACTACAGCTTGTCAAGATATGAAATATGTCATTTTCTTCTTATAGACCATTTCCAGTGACCTTAGAAAATCCTCACGTAATAGAGAAGCATCAAGTTTGGATAGGGACAATGAATAAGGGACCAGACGGAGTTACTCTTAACTCTAATTTTGAAACAAGGTATATTGTAGCAAAATATCAAATAAAGATATTGAGTAGATATATAAAGGAATACATGTATATAGGGAAACAAGAAAGAATTTTAAAAAAAAAATCTTTTTTCTATTGTTTTATGTCAATTTGACAGCAGTTATTTTTAAGCAATCAATTAAACTGACAGTAAGTTGATTGCTTGTTACTTTTTACCTACCTTCCCATATAGAAACTGGATTTTTCAGATAAACTGAAGCCCTTTCTAGATGTCAATCTTGGACCAATATGGATGCTATTACTAAAATTAGAAAATCAAGCAAGAACTGTTTGAAATAGTTTATTCGCTGAAAGTGTTAGGCCATTTGGGACCAAAATATGGTTGAATTTTTTTTTGCATGGTCTCCTTTCAAGATTGAATGGGAGGGGCGGGGGTCTTAACCTTGGACCAATATGGCCACTGTTACTTGTCTCCAGAACTGTCACACCAAACTGAAAAGTTGTTAGGATGTTTCCTTTCAAAGAAATAATTGGAATTCTAACCTTGAAGCAGTATAGCCATCATTGCAATAATAGAAAATATCCACTGAACAATTTTCCCAGAAATGGCTAGTTGTAACCAAACTTCACTGATGGTGCTTAAGTGGGCCTCTTTTATAACTAGGGCTCCAGACCTCTGACCAATAAGGCAGTCATCATGAATAATAAAAAAAAAAGTTTTTCCTTTGTAAATACTGGGCCAGTTGAGACCAGACTTTTGTGGAATGATTCTTGGATGGTCCCCTTTCAGGATTATCCAGACCTTGGACCTGCTGTTACTGAAGATTAAAATTAAACTAGAAAAACTAGAAAGACTTTCTTCTCTGAAACTACTGGGTTGATTTGTAATAAATTTTGTTGAAATTGTCCTTACGTAATTATCTTTTTATAGGTTTTGGATCTTGGACTAATATAAAAATTAAAAAATGCAAAAATCTTCTGCTCTTTCTGGATTTTACGATTTGCATAAAGGTTCCAGGTGAGCAGTTTAGACTCCTTGGAGCTGCTTATTTCAACATAAAATGTCTTCAATAACACATTCGTTAAAAAGAATAAGAAAAAATTTGAAACAAACATTTGTTCTAATTAGTCAGCTTTTTATTACAGTCATATATACATGTGTAAGTTTAAATTAAATTTTGATATTCTGAATATTTATAATTTCAGATATAATGCCAGCTATCAAGCTTCATTAGGAAATTCCATTGGTATGTTTTTCACAAGTCTCTTTTCCAGTTACTCTGACTTAATAGCTTAGTGAGCTATATCCATCATTTGGCATGAAGCATCTCGGGCCAGTTGTTCAGCTCATTTAACCAAAGGTTAAATTTAACCACAGGTTAAACTCAGTGATTTTCTATACAATTTAATCAAGGGTTAAATTTAACCTTGGGTTAAATAAGTTGAACAACTGGGCCCTGGTGTCTATCATCAAAGTATCTTCTAAAACTACTTTTACGACCTGGTATAAGTTTTGGTAAAATATTTCATAAATGTTCCTTATTTCATGCTTTATCAATGTTGGTGCACTCCATTCATTAATTTGAGTGCACAAAAACACAGTGTACCTACTGTCTGTAAACCTCAGTCACCGGAATGAATTTTTCAAATTTGAGTACCTTAACCAATGTGAATTGTCTTATCACATAGCTGACGAATGCAAAAAGCTATGTTGTAACTAAAACAATTGAAATGACCTGTTTCTATCAATCGTGTCTTCACGAAAAGCAAAAAAATTTGTCTATGGAAATTTCAGGTCGAGGGGAGATAACTCTTCACATGAGATTTTATAAAATAAAATGTTACATCCCTGTGTTGCATGAAAAATATTTTAAATAATGGTTTTTAGTCCAGCACTGGTAGTTTTGATAAAAACTAGCCAAGCTGGAGTATTGTTAACACGACGATCTGTTGAGCCAAAGTACCCCCAATCTGCAAATAGTTCCTATGAACTCAATACAATTTTAAATCAAGGTACAATGCATAGGGTTGCCTGCAGTTATTCACTGAAAAACAGCATATATACATGTAGAAAGATAACTCTATCGAATAACAAATGGGTGTTGGAGAAAGCTGTTTTGAGTCAAGCAAACTTTAGCGTGTGAATATGAAAAAATACAGAAGTGCGAAAGCGAGGGAAATTTAATTTACAACCAAGATAATCCGTAATATTGTTACCGGTTGGTGACAGTCGGTAATTTTAATATTTTCAGTAAGGTAATTAATTTCAGTCCTCATAGAGTGTTCATTTCGTCATTCATAACCATTTCAACCATTTACTGTATTAAAAATAGTTGTATCGAGAATGATTTTAAAATATATTTTATTGATTTGTTTTCTACCTGGAAGTTATCTTTCGAAAAGAAATACGAAACAAGTTCGGAATGGACTTCTGTATTCACGTTTCTCAGAGGAATAAATTTGAAATATTCAAATGAAATGATTTTTTTTTTTTTTAGAAAAAAAATCCTCTTATTAGATATTAAAAGGTTATGATTATATATTTTCTAACAAGACGAATGTCAACAAACGTTGAACACGTGTACTAAAAATGATTTGTGAGATGCTCCAAAACTTTTGGTCACGTGTTACAAATTTGTCAACAGTATGGCGGGTCCATTAGTGTTTGCTGCCGTTTTCGACTTTGACATTAAAACAGCTATTTGAAGGAACAAGAAAGATAATTTTTTGAAAGCAAAAAAAATAGCTATGCCGAAAGTATGACGTATTATTATGTTTTCCTATTCTTAACATGCATTCGCCAGGTCAATCTTGTGCCGAAATTGTGGAGTCAAAACTGAGGACGGGACGAACAAATTCTATTTTTCGGACAATTTTCCAATTGTACTAAACATTGTTGTGTTTTGATGTAAAAAAATTAAGATGACCATGAGTATGTATTGTAAAAGTCCAAATTGACAGTCAGCTGTCATATTTATCCACCCTCTCAAACCCCTTAACATTAAAAAAACTATGAAATGGTTGAGATCTCAACTCAAAACGAATTTTTTTCTCATAACAAGACGCACATTCATTGGTGTGAGCACCTAGGCTTGGTCTTTATATATTTGAAAACATCGAGATTCCCACTCTATAATTATATCTGAATTTTGTGTATCCTTTAATTTGTGAATTTTAGTTTCAGTACTTTTAGTATCTTCTTAAAGTTATGCATAATGGTAGAGAATTTTTTTTTATAAAGGACCCAGCAGAGACATATATTGTTTTGTATGTCTCTGAACCCAGTGAACAATTATACATCTGTTTGTAGTTATTCAAAATCAATTGCTAATACGTATGTCTGAAATAATTCATTTATATCCATTTTTTTAATTCGCAAAAAAAAATTGATTCCTCCTTTTAAAACTTCTTTTTACAAATCAACTAAATATTAATGCCTGTTACAGTGGGATTTTAGCATCAGTGCTGGACAAAAGCACTTCGTGCTATGTTTACAAATTATGAGATAGGTCTGAGTTTGTCAATGTAAATTTTAACTTTTTTCAAATTTTTAAGTGCATTAAGTTTAGTATTCTAAATTACCCATTCAGAATCATTTTGAAGGGTACAAATATAACATCTATTAACAGCTGTATAATTTTTATGTTTTTATGGATGATTTGATAAGGCCATCTAAAATTAATTCTCTGGTTCTCAGACAATTGATTTTACAAAAAAAGGTAGGGAATTTATTTTTTTTAGTTTATTTTCCCATCAAAAGAGGCAAGGGATTTTCAGGTGTTTATTTTGGCGACATACAAATCAATTTAAATGCATTCACTTCTGTGACCTTTTTATTATGCAAATGGATTATCTGCTTCCAGTGGTTCTAATTTCCTCCATATCTTCTGCAAATACTTATACTGAGCTGTTTCACGGTAATTGTAAACTGTACATGAAGTATAGTCCATGGAATGACTTTGGAGCAAATATTTCAAGTTAAATTCACTGCCATGATTGTTCATCAGCTGTTTATTTACTTTCATTTCAACTTGATTAATGTCAATCTAGCACTTGAGTCTGGCAGATGCTTGAAAAATACTTTTGGAGCCAAATTTCTAATTTTTTTTGACGGAAAAATACCTGAGAGAGAAATTTTTTCTGGAATTCAAATAAAATCGTCCGTCACCAACTTTTTAAGTGAAACAGTGGTGTTTGAGAACCAGATAATGAAGTTAAGATGGCCTTAGGTTAATTAACAATAAAAAATTGTCTTATAATTCTAACATTTAGACTTACAAAATGCCAAAAATCCATTCCATGAAATGAGGTTTACAGACAATAGTTTGTGTAATTTGAAACTCCAAAAAGTTCTGTATCTCCATATTTCAAACTGTGTGCATTGATTTGATACATATTGAAGATGAAAATCTCTTATTCCAGAAAAGAGTAGAGTCATTAAGGTCCTACTTAGGCCCCAATTTTTGCTATTTATTAAGTCCTCAAGTAGATTCAATAAGGTTCTACTTAGGCCCCACATTTTGGTAGTAATTAAGTCATCAGTCAGAACAACTCCTTTGCAATCTTTCATAAGCTCTTGCAATTTTCAAATCGTCATTTTTTTTGTCAAAATACACATTTAATCACAATAATTTGTGCAAAAGGATTGTAAAGGATGTTTTGAAGGTGGTAAAATTGACATTTTATTCATTTTTAGCTGACCTTGATTAAAGGTCCATGTGAGCTTTGACTATCAGTTAGAATGTGTTGTTTATTTGCTGTTTGTCTATAAACTTTCCACAACATTATTTAGGTTAGCGTAGGACACTATAGGAAAATTCACTTAAAGATATTGTCTGAAATGACTTTAATAGCCAATTGGGTGTTTGTAGCAGTGATCATTAGGTGATATTTTTTCAGCATTTTTATCTGCTGACAATGACCACCAACCAAGATTCCTCCACATTTTATTTTAGAAATTTACAAAAAGAAATTTTTTTAAAAAGTGAATTCTAATTATTGCAATGTTCATCATGTCAGATTTTTGGCATTTTCTAATATAAAGACTTGTTCCAAACAAAATTTAATATGAATTCCTGACATGGTAAATCATAATATTTTAACAATTTGCTTTATGTTTTAATTTCCAGTAAATTTTGCCAGAGTCGTTCCTAATGGTCTTCTTATTTTCTTTCCTTCATACCCAGTAATGGATAAATGTATAGAGTATTGGAAGGTATGTTGATAAGATATTTGATATAAGGCTTATGTACAGGAGGAATTCTTTCACCTGTTCTGTAAGGGAAATGGGGAGGGAGGAATTGGGATGTGTCGTTTGATAAGGTATCAGTTTTGTTCTACGTAATTAATAAGAGCTAAGGGAAATCTACAAGAAATAGATGATAAGGTTATCATTGTCTAGATTTAAGTAAAATATATATTGAATTGTTGATAATATAATACAAGGAATATATATGGAATATGTGAGCTGTTCAAAGGGCAAAGAACGACTAAAACATATATATGGAATATGTGAGCTGTTCAAAGAGCAAAGAACGACTAAAACATATATATGGAATATGTGAGCTGTTCAAAGGGCAAAGAACGACTAAAACATATATATGGAATATGTGAGCTTTTCAAAGGCAAAGAACGACTAAAACACATATATGGAATCTGTGAGCTGTTCAAAGGGCAAAGAACGACTAAAACATATATATGGAATCTGTGAGCTGTTCAAAGGGCAAAGAACGACTAAAACATATGAACACAGAGAGAGAAAAAAATTTTCTCTGGAACTGCATGGCCAAAACCGTCAACCAAACTTGACATGTAGCATCTATTGAAGGTCATATGAAATTAATTTTTTTCATCCTGATTGGAAAACAAGCATGGCTGCCATGGGCAATTCTTGTTTCTGATTGGCTGATGTAAAGGAATCTTCTCTGAAACCGGTTCACCAAATGGAACGAAACTTGACAAGAAGCATCTGTGGGAGAATTTTTACAGAGTTTACTCATTTTGTCCAGATCAAACATGGCTGCCATGGGCAATTCTTGTTTCTGATTGGTTAATTTTAAAGAAAACATTTTTTTCTCTGAAACTGTTGAGCCAAACTTGACAGAAAGTATCTATGGAAGGTACATCAATATAAAAACAGCTTTCATGCCAGGTGAGCAATACATGCCCAGCCCTGTGAGCCTCTAGTTTATGTTTTGGTCTGTTTCTCAGAAACCTACTGAGATGTCACTGATATTACAGAACTTCATTCATCTTAGGGACGAGATCAAAAGTTCATTGTAGGATAAAAAACTTAATTCACAGTTTCAAAGTTACTGTCAACTTATATTGCCACATAGCAATTTTGAGTCAGTATGACCTACATTTTATGCTTGAGTGACTTTGGTTATATTTTTGCATTTTATTCCATTTTTTAAACCTGATGATATTTTAATAATATTCTACAACTACAATCATCTTTTTTAGTTCAACACAGATCAGCAACATATGAGCCAACAGCCTAAATTTCATGCTTGAGTTCAGGACATCCATGTCTTACATACACATTCTCTAGTTTACCAATGTTATTGAACAAAATATTTCTGCATTGTTTAATTTCATACTTCAGAACTTGGGCTGTTAATTTAATCTCACCTGTTGGATTGTTTTAGCCAGTTTTACCATTTGAAATAATAATGGGTAAAGCAGATATATTTTTTACTTATTTTTTTCTCTTTTTTTTTTAGGAAAATAATATATACAACCGAATAACGCAGTATAAACCTGTGTTTGTGGAACCGAGAGGAAAAATAGACTTTCAAGATGTAAGTTTACAGTGTTATGGTGTAAGGTTACAGTGTTATGGTGTAAGGTTACAGTGTTATGGTGTAAGTTTACAGTGTTGTGGTGTAAGTTTGCAGGTTTATGGTGTAAGTTTACAGTGTTATGGTGTAAGGTTACAGTGTTATGGTGTAAGTTTACAGTGTTACGGTTTAAAGTTAGAATTATTTTAATTCAAATACAGTATTTTCAATCTCATAAGTCAGTGGACTGTTCAGAGGGACTTCTGGCAGAGCTTATCCTTGTAAAAACAATGTTATATTTATGTGGTTTTCTGCAATACACATGTATATGACTAACTCATGATATGTAAAAAACATATGAACAACAGGATTCTATTTGTCTTGTTTATATAGGCAAAGAGCGGTGTTAGATTAGATGTTTATATAGGCAAAGAGGGAGGTTAGATTAAATTGTTTATATAGGCAAAGAGGGAGGTTAGATTAGATTGTTTATATAGGCAAAGATGGAGGTTAGATTAAATTGTTTATATAGGCAATGAAGGATGTTAGGTTAGATTGTTTATATAGGCAAAGATGTAGGTTAGATTAGATTGTTTATATAGGCAAAGAGGGGTGTTAGATTAGATTGTTTATATAGGCAAAGAGGTAGGTTAGATTAAATTGTTTATATAGGCAAAGATGGAGGTTAGATTAAATTGTTTATATAGGCAAAGAGGGAGGTTAGATTAGATTATTTATATAGGCAAAGAGGGGTTATTTATTGTTTATATAGGCAAAGAGGGAAGTTATTTTAGAATGAGGATTAATGCTCATCGTGTCACATTTTTAGCCCACCTTCCCCAAGGGGCCATGTGAGCTTATGCTATCATTTTGTGTATGAATTCATCATCTCCTCTAAAATCACTGTCCCAATTTAAACCAAACTTTGCAGAAATAATGTATGAAAAGGTATCTATGAAATTTCTTCAAGTCATTCCCACCAGATAAAAAACAGCAGCCAGAGGAAATTCTTGATTCTGTTTGTTCATATTTCCAAATTTTGTGTTTATCTGATTGCATACACGGCGGCTAAGTTATAAGTTTATATTGAAGCCTTTGGGAAATCAGTTTCTCTGAAACTACAAAGCCAATATTAACCAAAGTTACCAGGAATATGGAAGGTTCTAATTAACTAAGCCTTTATATACAAACAATATAAAATCTGCAGAATGTTATCTACTTCAAGGTGAGTGATTCAGGCTGACTCCAGGCTCTAGTTCATGTTTCTTAAAATATTCATAACTAATTTCTGAAATTATAGTATTAATTCATTGTAAGCAGAGGTAATTGATTTTGATTTCCATGTACATTTGACTCTCGTTATCTCAAACACATTTAAGTCGAAATTATGGGTAACTCAAATTATATGTTTGGACCCTAAACAGCAGTAACTATACAGATTTACTCCTGATAAGTCTAACTAGATTTTCAGGTCCCAACGGATTCGACATAGTCAATTATTGACTGTATATACCATCTACTGTACAAGTATTTATTATTTTACGATATTGTTATTACAACCTCTGTGAAGTGCCTCATAAGAAAACTTAATATAGGTTATTGAAGCAGAGCTTACAGGTGTTTTCATCAATGTTATTTACTCAGTTCCTTTCTTTTTAGACTATGTTTGAGTTTTATGACAAAATTAATGATCCATCATTAAATGGAGCCATTTTCGTAGCAGTATGTAGAGGAAAGGTTGGTATTGTTAGAATTAAAGGCTAACATTAAACTGAAGTATATCAAATGATATTGCCACTAGAAATTAGTTATCCTATTTTTAAATGAATTACAAATCAGGCTGTATATTCTTCTTTGTTTGAAATCTTTCTTTTTTTTCCACCTGATTCAACCATTGAAATTTTAATTTTAACAAATTTTTTTTTATTATTACCTCCCATGTTAACCAAAAGGAAAATTGGACTTTATGACATCAAATTTTTTCTTGGATTTGAGAATTATTCCTCATACATGTACAGTGTAGTTCAGTGGAGTTACACATTTGAGATTTTGTTCAACAGATTCAGGGTTTCAGCTTTGTTCTGTTTATAATTATAATAATACAGGTTCTGGGGAACTGCTAAACAGGTAATCTGATGAAATAAGCATTAAAATGGAACATTTTAAGTACCACTTCATAAAAATCTTGCACAAGGTGGTGAATGGTTAGAAAGTCTACATATTTATTTTTAGCTCACCTGGCCCAAAGGTGCTTGTCTCAATTTGGCATCCGTAGGCATCCATTGTCCATCATCAGCCGTAAAAATATTTTCCATTAAACCACTGGGACTAAATCAAACTTTGGTGGGATGGCCCTTAGGTAGTATCCTTTCAAAATTGTTTCCAAAAACTTGACCTCCAACAAATATTGCCTTCGTTACAAAAAACCAGAAAAATCAGCAAAAAGACTTTCTCTAAAACTACTAGGAATCCTTAGGGTGTCCCCTTTAAAAAGTAAGTCTGGTTGTGTGCACCTCCCACAAATATGACCTAAACTGTAGAAAAAAAAGTCAACCAAAAAATATTAAAAAATCTTCTTCCATGAAACTGGGGCAATTGAGAACAAATTTTGATAGAATGGTGGGATTCTTTTTCAAAATTTTGTCAGGACCTCCAACAAATAAGGGTGCTATTACTAAAATAAGAAAATCGGCAAAATAATTTTCAGATATTCTTTGAAACTACATTGGCAATTCAGTCCAAACTTTGATGGAATGGTCCTTAGGTGGATCCCTTTCAAAATTTGTCTGGGGAGTCTGGACCTCCAACAAATATGGACACCATTTTATATTATAGAAAAATAAGTAAAATATTAAAAAATCTTCTCCTCTTAAACCAAAATTTTATTTAGTGGCCCTTTCAGAGGTCCTCTTTCAAAATTGTGTCTGAGGGTGCAGACCTCTGGCCAACTAAAAATAGAAAAATTAGCAGATAGTATTTAAAATTCTTGTCTTCTGAAACAAGTTGGCCTATGGACACCAAAAATTGATGGAATTTTCCTTGGGTGGCCACCTTTCAAAATTATGTCCAGGGATCTGGACCTCAAACAGATATGGCTGCTGTTACTAAAATTAGAAGAATCGGCAAAAAACAAAAATCAACCCTGAAACTACTGGAGCACTTTAGATCAATCTTTGATGGAATGATCCTTAGGTTGTCCCATTTCAATTTGTGTCCAGTGTCCATAAAATATGGCAACCATTATAAGAAATACAAAAATCAGAAATAAGATATTTTCTGAAGCAAACTAGTTAGACAGTTGAGGCCAAACTGCAATGAATGATACTTGGATAGTCCCCTTTCAAATTATGTCCTCAACCTCTACCCACATTATTAAAAATAGAAAAAAACATCAAAACCTGTCTAAATATTTTCTCACGAGAAATAATTTAATATGATTTGAATACTGCATGTTAATTGGCTGAACAGCATAGAGCAACATTGGTTATTCTGTATAACCTGGTTTGGTTGGGATTAATCTGCCTGTTGTAAATTCAAATAGTCCCATTTTATTAATGCTTGAATCAAGGAATCATTGTACTTCTGTTTGGAAATTAAATTATAAGGAATTTTTCAAATTTTTGAATTGGTTATTCACCGTTTATTATGCGTAAAATTACCCAAATCAGGTTATATCGTATAACCTGTTCAAAAATTGGAAACATTCCTTAAATGATTTTTTTCAATTTAGATGGAATGGTAGTTAATAAATGTAGTACCCAATATTTTGCAGGTAAGTGAAGGATTAGATTTTGCTGATGAAAATGGAAGAGCCGTTGTGATTACTGGACTGCCATACCCACCATACATGGATCCTAAAGTTGTACTCAAAATGCAGTTCTTAGATGAAATGCAAGGAAAACAAGGGGTAAAGGTAGGAAAAAAATGTAAAACGTATTCCACTATGTTGAATAGAAAAGGTAGTTTTGATAGAAAAGTAATAGATTATTTTACAACCATTATAATTGACTAAATAAACCAAAGGTAAAATGTATTCCGCTATGTTGAATAGAAAAGGTAGTTTTGATAGAAAAGTTATAGATTATTTTACCACCATTATAATTGACTATATAAACCAAATTTAAAATGTATTCCGCTATGTTGAATAGAAAAGGTAGTTTTGATAGAAAAGTTATAGATTATTTTACCACCATTATAATTGACTAGATAAACCAAAGGTAAAATGTATTCCGCTATGTTGAATAGAAAAGGTAGTTTTGATAGAAAAGTAATAGATTATTTTACCACCATTATAATTGACTAAATAAACCAAAGGTAAAATGTATTCTGCTATGTTAAATAGAAAAGGTAGTTTTGATAGAAAAGTTATAGATTATTTTACCACCATTATAATTGACTAAATAAACCAAAGGTACATTGTAAAATGTATTCCGCTATGTTAAATAGAAAAGGTAGTTTTGATAGAAAAGTATTAGATTATTTTACCACCATTATAATTGACTATATAAACCAAAGGTAAAATGTATTCCGCTATGTTAAATAGAAAAGGTAGTTTTGATAGAAAAGTTATAGATTATTTTACAGCCATTATAATTGACTAAATAAACCAAAGGTAAAATGTATTCCGCTATGTTGAATAGAAAAGGTAGTTTTGATAGAAAAGTTATAGATTATTTTACAGCCATTATAATTGACTATATTAACCAAAGGTAAAATCTATTCCGCTATGTTAAATAGAAAAGGTAGTTTTGATAGAAAAGTAATAGATTATTTTACCACCATTATAATTGACTATATAAACCAGAGGTAAAATGTATTCCGCTATGTTGAATAGAAAAGGTAGTTTTGATAGAAAAGTTATAGATTATTTTACAACCATTATAATTGACTAAATAAACCAAAGGTAAAATGTATTCCGCTATGTTAAATAGAAAAGGTAGTTTTGATAGAAAAGTTATAGATTATTTTACCACCATTATAATTGACTATATAAACCAGAGGTAAAACGTATTCCACTATGTTGAATAGAAAAGGTAGTTTTGATAGAAAAGTATTAGATTATTTTACCACCATTATAATTGACTATATAAACCAAAGGTAAAATGTATTCCGCTATGTTAAATAGAAAAGGTAGTTTTGATAGAAAAGTTATAGATTATTTTACAGCCATTATAATTGACTAAATAAACCAAAGGTAAAATGTATTCCGCTATGTTGAATAGAAAAGGTAGTTTTGATAGAAAAGTTATAGATTATTTTACAGCCATTATAATTGACTATATTAACCAAAGGTAAAATCTATTCCGCTATGTTAAATAGAAAAGGTAGTTTTGATAGAAAAGTAATAGATTATTTTACCACCATTATAATTGACTAGATAAACCAAAGGTAAAATGTATTCCGCTATGTTGAATAGAAAAGGTAGTTTTGATAGAAAAGTAATAGATTATTTTACCACCATTATAATTGACTAAATAAACCAAAGGTAAAATGTATTCTGCTATGTTAAATAGAAAAGGTAGTTTTGATAGAAAAGTTATAGATTATTTTACCACCATTATAATTGACTAAATAAACCAAAGGTACATTGTAAAATGTATTCCGCTATGTTAAATAGAAAAGGTAGTTTTGATAGAAAAGTATTAGATTATTTTACCACCATTATAATTGACTATATAAACCAAAGGTAAAATGTATTCCGCTATGTTAAATAGAAAAGGTAGTTTTGATAGAAAAGTTATAGATTATTTTACAGCCATTATAATTGACTAAATAAACCAAAGGTAAAATGTATTCCGCTATGTTGAATAGAAAAGGTAGTTTTGATAGAAAAGTTATAGATTATTTTACAGCCATTATAATTGACTATATTAACCAAAGGTAAAATCTATTCCGCTATGTTAAATAGAAAAGGTAGTTTTGATAGAAAAGTAATAGATTATTTTACCACCATTATAATTGACTATATAAACCAGAGGTAAAATGTATTCCGCTATGTTGAATAGAAAAGGTAGTTTTGATAGAAAAGTTATAGATTATTTTACAACCATTATAATTGACTAAATAAACCAAAGGTAAAATGTATTCCGCTATGTTAAATAGAAAAGGTAGTTTTGATAGAAAAGTTATAGATTATTTTACCACCATTATAATTGACTATATAAACCAGAGGTAAAACGTATTCCACTATGTTGAATAGAAAAGGTAGTTTTGATAGAAAAGTATTAGATTATTTTACCACCATTATAATTGACTAAATAAACCAAAGGTAAAATGTATTCCGCTATGTTGAATAGAAAAGGTAGTTTTGATAGAAAAGTTATAGATTATTTTACAGCCATTATAATTGACTATATTAACCAAAGGTAAAATCTATTCCGCTATGTTAAATAGAAAAGGTAGTTTTGATAGAAAAGTAATAGATTATTTTACCACCATTATAATTGACTATATAAACCAGAGGTAAAATGTATTCCGCTATGTTGAATAGAAAAGGTAGTTTTGATAGAAAAGTTATAGATTATTTTAGAACCATTATAATTGACTAAATAAACCAAAGGTAAAATGTATTCCGCTATGTTAAATAGAAAAGGTAGTTTTGATAGAAAAGTTATAGATTATTTTACCACCATTATAATTGACTATATAAACCAGAGGTAAAACGTATTCCACTATGTTGAATAGAAAAGGTAGTTTTGATAGAAAAGTAATAGATTATTTTACCACCATTATAATTGACTTAATAAACCAAATGTAAAACGTATTCCGATATGTTAAATAGAAAAGGTAGTTTTGATAGAAAAGTAATAGATTATTTTACAACCATTATAATTGACTAAATAAACCAAAGGTAAAATGTATTCCGCTATGTTGAATAGAAAAGGTAGTTTTGATAGAAAAGTAATAGATTATTTTACAACCATTATAATTGACTAAATAAACCAAAGGTAAAAAGTATTCCGCTATGTTGAATAGAAAAGGTAGTTTTGATAGAAAAGTAATAGATTATTTTACCACTATTATAATTGACTAAATAAACCAAAGGTAAAATGTATTCCGCTATGTTGAATAGAAAAGGTAGTTTTGATAGAAAAGTAATAGATTATTTTACCACCATTATAATTGACTAAATAAACCAAAGGTAAAATGTATTCTGCTATGTTGAATAGAAAAGGTAGTTTTGATGGAAAAGTAATAGATTATTTTACCACCATTATAATTGACTATATAAACCAAATGTAAAATGTATTCCGCTATGTTGAATAGAAAAGGTAGTTTTGATAGAAAAGTTATAGATTATTTTACAACCATTATAATTGACTAAATAAACCAAAGGTAAAATGTATTCTGCTATGTTAAATAGAAAAGGTAGTTTGATAGAAAAGTTATAGATTATTTTACAACCATTATAATTGACTATATAAACCAAATGTAAAATGTATTCCGCTATGTTGAATAGAAAAGGTAGTTTTGATAGAAAAGTTATAGATTATTTTACAACCATTATAATTGACTATATAAACCAAAGGTAAAATAACCAATTCAAAATATCAAAAGATAAAAAGGCCCAAAAATGGAGGCCAGGTCTAATCACACTTGACCTTGCAAACGTTAAGTGTGCACTGTGACATTGTTTTGATTGCTTATCGATCTGCACAGTTGACCTCTAAGGGTCAGCTCTGCTGTGCAGCTAATATTAACCGGGCCTTAAAATGCCTTTCAATGTCACTTTTGTCATTTCTATCAAAGGGAAGATTCTGTCAAAATTTTTGTGGAAAATATGACTAAATTAGAGCCCTTAAAGATTAAAAGAACATTAATGGCACTTTAGGTTTTACATATTTAGAAAAACATTAAAAATATTTTAAGATTACAAGGTATATTTCAGTTTCTACTGAGATCTCAGACTAATATTAACAGTAAAGTCGCTGATACACTTTTCTTAATTTTATCATAAATTCATTGCTAATAATTTCTTGTTCACAGTCTTGTTCTAACTATTTTTTTTTAATAAACCTTACTTTAATTTTATTCCAATCATTCACTACAAAAGTAACTAGTAGATGTACAGTGCTAATCAAGTTCAATATTAAATAATGAATAGAACTTCAAGAAAATCTTTCATACATTACTAGAAAGGGGTCTAGTACAATTTTTTGTCAAGTTTGATAATAAAAACATGTAGTGCTATTAGGAATTTCTTGCACACATTACTAGAAAGGTTCCTGGCTGGGAAAATCATCTCTGATTTGAAAACAATTGACAACAAGTCAATAAAATGCATAAAGAAGTTTTACAATGCCCACAGCTATAAAAGTAGATAACAGATTTATCCCCGGTTTGTCCATTTCAGTGGTAAAAATTTATAATAATCGGACGAAAAGCAAAGAAAAATGTGACGTCAATTTCATTACGCATTTAAGCAAATATAAATTTTATGCAGAAAATGCCCTCCTTTCCATGTCAAGGATGGTACCTATGCTACCAACCTCAGAGTTATTTGTTTTAATTTAATTTTTATAATGAAATGGATCATACAGAGTTATTTCAATTTTTCCGTGAAGTGGTACGTTTTGACGTTATAATAGCTTTGATGTCACTGGAAAGCAAATTGTCTTCTTTGTCCTGATCAAATTAATGTTCAGATGTATAAATATATGTTTTATCTAAAGCATAGAGAACAGAAATGTGACATTTTAATATGGTAACTAAGGTACTTGACAACTAGACAGGGGCATGGGTTTTTAATTAACATCACATTAGCGAATCAACAGCCGACATGAAGAACATTTATAAATTTCCTCATTTCGTCCCGATCGGACTACAAATATAGCTGCCATGTTAAAAACCACATACTTTAATGACTTGAATTTACTTTACCATAGATTTTCATAAACTTTTTCAGAGATTGATTGTTATCATTTTTTGACATCTTTGCTAAATTCCAAATAAATTTAGAAGTCATTTTCAAGGCGTGCAAATATTTGAAAAACAATTTATTAATTATAAATATTAAAGGAGACAAAAGGGTTTTCATTGATATTTTCAGATATCATTAAGATTTACCCCAAAAATCAACTTTACAGCTTTTATGGGACATACAGTAGTAATAACATTTGTCTTCTGTACATTTCATCATTTCCAGAAAAGTTTAACCTCATGCAAACTACATGCACAATTACACATAATACATATTTTGGTAATGTGGTTTAGGAGCTGTAGCGAAAGCAAATATATACAGCAAAGACTTGTTTTAACTTTGCTGATCATTTTATATAGAGTTTATCAGGTAAAGAATGGTATAGACAACAAGCCTCCAGAGCAGTAAATCAGGCTATTGGGCGGGTTATCAGACATCGGCAAGATTATGGTGCCATACTTCTGTGTGATACAAGGTAATTTTATAGTTTTCAGCATGCTTAGCCAAAGACCAGCTATTTCATCACTAGGTGGCAATCCATTGTCCATTCATAAACTTCTGCTTGAGAACTACTGAACTGAATTTAGCCAGCTTGGCACAGATGTTCCTTATAAAGTCCTTCCAAGTATTGGTACCACGGTTATTCCCATAATAATTGCTCAAGAAACAAGCATGGGTGCCATAGCCTATTTTAATTTCTGATTGACATTTAAATTAAAAATTTTAAAAACTTCTCAAGAACAAATTACCAAATTGAACTCAGTTTTTACAGATATGTGTCTACAATGGTCTTTAACAAGTGCTGATCACAAATCCATATTGGTCAGACTTATATGAAAGTGAAATCCAGGTAGTTGTAAATTTAAAATGCTTCAATTTGTATATGTTACAAATGAATTTGAAATGATTGGTCGAAAAATTATTTAGAAAATTCACTGAAAGATCTGGTAGCAATTGTCCTGTGGTCAGAATTGTATCAGTAAACAGTATCTACTAACCTGGATTAGATTAATAACCAGTTGATTTTGCTTTTGATGGACAAGTGAAATCCATGTGAGCAATAAAGGTTTCTAGAAGCATCTAGCATGTTTATATAGATAAGATTTTACTACCCATCACTTAAACATGCCTACTAGATTTAAAATATTTATGTTAATTAATGAGTATGTAGTTGATAAAATGAGTTTAGAAAAATGAATGCTACAAACTGAGTTTCCTATCTGTTTTTTTTTGACTTACTAATAAAAAAAAATTTAATATTGTAGATTTGCTTCCCCAGATTCAATAAAACAACTGCCAATCTGGGTGAGACCACATGTTAATAAATGTGAGAATTTCGGGAAAGCTTTAAAAGACATCATGGTATTCTTCAAAACTGCTGAACAAAAGGTAAACAGTAGGAAATTTATATGTTGAGAAAGAAAACTGAAGTGTCTATAAGTAATGATAAATATAGGGACAAAGACATCTGGAAAAAGGAAAGAGACAAGAACAAAGACAAAGACAAAACCATGAGTAAACTTACAAGAGCGAGTAGTTCTGGCTTCTTTAAAAACACCTGTTGTATAATACATTTGTAAATAGAATCATTGAAAGACTTTTTTTCCTTCTCGTCTAGATTTCATTATCAACTGGGTTACTGATAGTGATTCAGGTTTTATTTTTTTATCTTGTGTGTTACTTCTGTCAATCATGGATTTCAAGAGGGGGCAACAGGATTACAATAAGTGATTCAATAAGAATATTTATGGAATGGAAAATTTC
The DNA here is from genome assembly GCA_028015205.1 of Mytilisepta virgata. Lineage (NCBI taxonomy): Eukaryota > Metazoa > Mollusca > Bivalvia > Mytilida > Mytilidae > Mytilisepta > Mytilisepta virgata. Next base: position 95,146,470 of record CM051519.1, on the reverse strand, counting down.
TCAAAAACAATATTAACTAAATTCTTTGAAACAAGTTTTGCTGCACAAGATGTGCACATTTCTTTAATTTATGATTCATCCCTTGTGTTCAAGGCCTAAAATGTTGAAAACCTAAACAACAATCCAAAAAGTTTAAGAGTGAATTCAAAATGCCAAATGAACAAATGGTTATAGCCAAAAACATCCAATGACAGAGTAATTCATGAGAGATATACCCCTTAGTTTCATTAAATTTAACAGTTTTGTAAAAATAATATAAAAGTATCAATTTTAGGCTAGTATCAAAATACTAGCAACTGAATTGATTATTCCCTTAGGGTCTTGAGAGTCCACAAGCTGCAGTATCAAAATACTAGCAACTGAATTGGTTATACCCTCAGGGACTTTGGAGTCAACCAGCTGCAGTATGAAAATAATAGCAACTGGATTGGTTATACCCTCAGGGACTTGGCAGTCCACCAGCTGCAGTATCAAAATACTAGCAACTGAATTGGTTATACCCTCAGGGACTTTGGAGTCAACCAGCTGCAGTATCAAAATACTAGCAACTGAATTGGTTATACCCTCAGGGACTTGGGACTCCACCAGCTGCAGTATCAAAATACTAGCAACTGAATTGGTTATACCCTCAGGGACTTGGGACTCCACCAGCTGCAGTATCAAAATACTAGCAACTGAACTGGTTATACCCTCAGGGACTTGGCAGTCCACCAGCTGCAGTATCAAAATACTAGCAACTGAATTGGTTATACCCTCAGGGACTTGGGAGTCCACCAGCTGCAGTATCAAAATACTAGCAACTGAATTGGTTATACCCACAATGACGTGGGAGTCCACCAGCTGCAGTATCAAAATACTAGCAACTGAATTGGTTATACCCTCAGGGACTTGGCAGTCCACCAGCTGCAGTGTCAAAATACTAGCAACTGAATTGGTTATACCCTCAGGGACTTGGGACTCCACCAGCTGCAGTATCAAAATACCAGCAACTGAATTGGTTATACCCTTAGGAACTTGGCAGTCCACCAGCTGCAGTATCAAAATACTAGCAACTGAATTGGTTATACCCTCAGGGACTTTGGAGTCAACCAGCTGCAGTATCAAAATACTAGCGACTGAATTGGTTATACCCTCAGGGACTTGGGACTCCACCAGCTGAAGTATCAAAATACCAGCAACTGAATTGGTTATACCCTTAGGGACTTGGCAGTCCACCAGCTGCAGTATCAAAATACTAGCAACTGAATTGGTTATACCCTCAGGGACTTAGGACTCCACCAGCTGCAGTATCAAAATACTAGCGACTGAACTGGTTATACCCTCAGGGACTTGGCAGTCCACTAGCTGCAGTATCAAAATACTAGCAACTGAGTTGGTTATACCCTCAGGGACTTGGAGTCCACCAGCTGTAGTATCAGAGGTTATAATAAATTCTGAAAAGATAGTATTGGGTACCTCAATAGGGACTTATGTCAGTATGATGCCTGATGGTTATCAAGCATTAAAAAAAAATCAGTACTGCTCCGAGTTAAAAGATAATAACTTTTATTATGGTTTTACAGCCCCAAGAAGTTACACACCACTCATTCAATGTGCAAACTGTTACATTAAGTTACCAAGTAGGATGCAAAATTAAAGGTATCTAGTATGACATGTCAGTTTTGAGAGTTCTTAATACATTTATACAAATTTTATGGTTTTTCAATGCTAGTCATCAAGCATTGCAGAAAGTTTCATTTTCTTAACAAAACATGAACAGGCTATCAGCTTTTTGTCAAAGATAGACATGTTATATTAATTACAGATGCCAGCATCAAAACCAAAGAAAAAGATTGGTATATCTGCAGGAAGTTCTCAGGGAGCTTATTTTATGCCTACTGTTACCAGACAAACTGGTCCCAGTCATCTTGCAAAGGCTAGGACTGTATCCGATCATGTAACCAGTCTGAAACCATTAGCAGGTACAATTATAATTTCAATAATGTTAATTCCAATATCTTGAAAATAACAATCCAAAGATACTAATATTAGATATAGTAAATTTATACTATGCTGTATACGACCAAGATTTTTATTCTCATCAAAAATTTTCTGGGTAAGCATATTGCCATAGCTTTGTCCATCTGTCTGTTCATCTGTCCTTCCGAAACAAGTGATTTCCAGATGATGGTAACTTAAGAAGTAATTACCAATGCTGCTTAATATAATGATTTTGTCATTTGGACATCAAATTTAAGATTTTATTATCTGCATCGCTGAAGGTGGAAGCAGTCTAAGTGTCTGGTCACTCTCTCCGTCACAGAATAAGGTACCTACTTTTGTGTAATCTGAAACTCAAACACCATAAACCTGGCACTTCTGAAATTTTGCACAATTATTCTCCGTCACAGAATAAGGTACCTACTTTTGTGTAATCTGAAACTCAAACACCATAAACCTGGCACTTCTGAAATTTTGCACAATTATTCTGGACACATTGAATTTGTGCACCTCTCATTTTGGAGTAATTTGACAAATTGAGCATTTGTTGAATTTAGTCATTTTTATGCACATGATGTTTTAAGGGTATCTAATTTGTGTAATCTGAAACTCCAACATCTTCACCATGCATTTCTGAAATTTTGCACAGTTATTCTAACCACATTGTAGATAAAATTGCTAAACATTCTCTTATTTGCATGTGATGCAAGTCCAGACATCTAATTGGGCTGTATACTATTAGATAAATTATAGAAAAGCTATTATATAATGTAACAATCTAGTAAATTAAAACAAAAAACAAAAAAATCTTTGACCCAAGTATTTAGTTATTTAACATGCTGTTGACAATGTCAGGTATTTTAGCATGTTTGATTTTATGGACTTTAGATGATAGTACAAACTTAGCTAAATTAAAGATACAGTATGAAGGATCCACTACATCATCATCCTCATTTACCACAGATACAAGAAAGAAAGGACTACTAGGTGCTCTGACAGAAAGTGAGGTAAAGTTAATAATATTAAGAATGTTGCAAAAATAGCTCATATCATTAATTATCAACTATGGCACCCACTGGCCCTGAGACATCAATGTTAAGCAATATAAAATAGAGAATGGAAACTGGGAATGTGTCAAAGAGACAACAACCTGCCCAAAGAGCAGAAAACAGATCAAAGCTACCAATGGGTCTTCAACGCAGCAAGAAAATCCCGTGCCCAGAGGCCTGCTTCAGCTGGTCCCTAAACAATAATGCATACTTGTTCAGTGAAATTGATGGTACACAAAACTCCGAAACATACAAATGAACCAAAATTAAAAAAACACAGAAGTCTAACAAAGGCTATATAGGTTCCTGACTTGGGACAGGTGCAAAAATGTGGCAGAGTTAAACATGTTTTGTGAGATCTCAGTCCTCCCCTATACCTCTAGCCAATCTTGAATAAAATAACATGCAACGATACACGCAGTAAAACTCAGTTCAAAAGATGTCCAAGTTTAAAAAGGTAACAGAACAAACTAAGCAAAATTACAATGATCAATATATACAGTTGAATCTCGTTATCTTGAAATCGCTTGAGTCGAACTTTCAGTTATGTCGAACTTTTTTTCTGGTCCCGACCAGCCAACAGTATAATTTATGTATTTTAATTCCTTCTATCTCGAAATTTGATGAGGGCTATTCCAGAAAAAATGGTATGGGGGGGGGTTGGAAGGCATTTTTTTTCAGCACCCACTACCCATACAATTTAAAATAAAATTTCCTTATGCTTCCTTTAGAATTTTTTTCCAGACCCCCGACCACCCATACAATTTTATATAAAGTGCCTTCCAACCCCCCCATACATTTTTTTCCGGAATAGCCCTGAGTCGAAATTTCGGTTGTGTCAAAGTGATATAATGTACAAAAGAAATATAATAATTATAGGATAACTAATTCAAGAATTTGAATATCGCAAAACATTCAATGAGTGACCGAAAAACACCTTAATTCACAAATGCGCACAGTGCATGAGGGAATTATCAGCGTTTTCTGGTCACGAGTTGAATATTTTCGATATTCAAATTCTTGAATTAGTTATACTGTTTATTACATTGATAAAATAGACAAAAAATGCTTCAAAAGTGTCATATTTTCCTTAGATCCCTTCCTGAATCTTTCGACATCACAAATATGAAATTTATTTTCACTGGAAATTACGATAAATCACCATCATCAGTGTAATAAGTGCAAATATAAGCTCATTATGTTGAATTTATTAATCATCTGTACAGGCGTGACTTGCCGAAAAAGAATCTATATTGATTGATTATTGTTTAACGCCGAGTTGGCTATATTGCAGCCAATATCACGGCGAAAAAAGAATTTATAAAATCAATATTGGTCAACATGAAAGATTATCAATTTGTGATTTCAAACAAATTGTAATCAAGAAACAATAAGAATTTATGAGACAATCATCATTAATCAAAATCATTTGATTGCACTAACAAGTAAAAACAGTCAGTGAATGCATGGAAGGGAATATAAAAGTCATTTAATGTTTATCTCCCTTGTCTAAAACTCGAGAACTTCCAGCTCTGTTTTAGTTGAACTTCAGCTATCTCGAACCCTATTCCATCGTCCCTTGCACTTCAAGATAACGAGATTTAACTGTATTAACAAAGGACTACTAGCAGTTACTGACATGCCAGAAACAGACCTCAATTAAACTGATCGAAAGATTTTGTCTTTATCATATAGAAAATCAACCACAATCCCCCCTGTTAGGGGTTTAGTATCATGCCATCATAAATTATACAAGAAAAACATAACCCGTATCATGCCAACAACTGGTTTTAGAATAAAAGTGTTTATTTCCGATGCAAAGACCCTATGAGTGAATCAATATTAATTCCAAAAAATGCCATCTTTAATCGTAACTATATCCCTTATGTATACGTCTGTTTAAAGGTTTGGTTAGCTTTTCAGGTGAATGACGACATTTTTGTGCTAATATAAGCAATATATGTTAATTTCCTCCTAGTTTATTGAGTCTCCCAAATGGAGTTTGGAGATTTAGTGCTTTTACTTTGTTTTTCTTTCTTTCTTGAACTTGTCTTTGGTGCTGTTTGGAGAATTTTGATTAAACAGGATGATAGCCCTCCATTTGAAGTTGAACATAGGTTTCAAATTGAAAGGGGTTACCAGGGGAGCTTGGCCCAACCTCTCAAACCCCCCAAGATTCACATTTTTCCAAATAACTTGAAAATGGTTGAGATCTCCACCTGGTAACCTGATATTTTTTTACTACTTATGAGCAGACATATTCTTTGATGTATAGGATGTTACCCAACATCTTTAGACATTAGGGAAAATTTTCATTCTTCATTGTGATATTAAGGGTAAAACAGTATATAATACACAAGTGATTACGGTAATATCTAGACCCACCATTATTGGTCTTTAGATACTCCTTGTTCGGTCTGAGACCTGTCAGCTGACCTTGTTCATTTTCGGTCTTAGACCCGTCAGCTTACCTTGTTCTTGGTCGTTCTGAGATCTGTCAGCTGAACTTGAACAAAATTTTAGGCTTGAATTACTTGCATCAAATTCTTCAGACAAATGTAACATAACCAAAACAATTTCTTTTAATTCATTCCCTCGGAGTTAGACTGTTGGGTATTGGATAATCCTTATTCTTTGTCCATGTGCGACCTCGGGCAAGACATTTAGTGCATGCACTCTGTTACATTACGTAGACTAATAAAGTAGAATTAATGTGTAAGTAAAAAATACCTGTATTGCTAACATGTTATTTTATATTCTTCTTTCAGACAAAGCATCTTGAAGATAGCAGTGAGGTATTTTATTGGTAGAAAAGCAAAAATAATGAAAGGTCATTTCTGCTGTTCAGAAATGAAGAAGGTCTTGCCATTCCTCAGTTCCCTAAGAACAGATATGACAAAGAAAGTTTCCAACATGCCTGTGTAAAATTTGATTGACGCTAATTTCAGGTCAAAATGTCTTACTGTTTTTTTAGAAAAATTTAAATTTAAAAATTTGTCCAAAATAAATGGCTGAAATATGATAACTGAATTTTTAAAGAGCTCTTAGTTTTTTCAAAGGCATATCTTTTTCATCCAGTTTGTTTTTTTTTCTTTGCAAAAGACAGGAAACTGATTTTGGAAAAACTTAAAAAATTACACATAATTTTGGTCTTTCACTACTTCATTCTCTTCTATGTCTTCTCACTGATTTTCCCTTACACTCCTATAAGGTGTCATCAGATCCTTTTCTGCAAACTTGATGAATTGGTCTATATTTTAAGAGGGAACACCAGTCTGTTACCTGTCTAGGGACCTTGACCACAGTTTCATGATTGAGTGACTTGTGTCACATTTTCGTGATTTAAGTCCATTTCTCAGTAACTGTTATACCTAAACTCACCATATTTGGTCTACATGTAGTTCTTAGTGGGTGCACCAGTCTGACACCTGTCTCTGGACCTTGATCACAATTTCATGCTTGAGCCATGTGAGCGTCAGACTTGTGTCACATTTTCATGATTTAAGTCAATTCTCGGCAACTGTAATACCTAAACCCACCATATTTGATCTTTAGTTAGTTCTGAGTGGGAACATGCAAGTCTGGCACCTGTCTCAGGACCTTGACCTCAAGTTCATGTTTGAGTGACTTGCATCACATTTTCTTGGTTAAGTCCATTTCTCAACTACCATAATACCTAGACTCACCATATTTGGTCTATTGATAGTTTTTGATGGGTACATATCAGTCTGACACCTTGTATGTGAAAAAGGCTGTTGCTCATATCAAAATTTCAATTCAAAGGTCCAAAAATGAGTAAAATTTTGTGTTTTTAATTGATTTCTTCACAATTATCCATCTTCGACAGCAGATTGCTATTACAGAAATTTCTTGTTGAAAACAAAACGTGTTCCTTAAAAAGCAACATCTTAAGAGTACTTAATGATAGCTGAGACTAAGTTTTTCATTACTTTTTGATTTTGGAATTCAAGGTGCCAAATATCAGTTCCCCCTGGGATTAAAACTTGTCAATTACTCCATTGTATTATCTTGGGTTCTGATTGGAATTACAAGATGACTGACACCATTTTCAGAGTATTTTTTAAAATAACCAAATCATCATGTACTGTAAATTCTAAAATTTTCACATGCACTTATTATTGCGATTTTTCTACCCAAGCACTAGAAACAGCTAATGCTTAGTATCCTCGGGAAAAGCTTAAAATTAGCGGTTTTTGCTTAACTATCAAGCAAACCCTCTGAAATTACGCATAAGCCGAGGAGTTTAAGCCAACACCGATAGATTTAAGCCAACACCGATAAAGTTAATGGTGTTCCGTGATATTAAATGAGCGACCGATATTATTAAGGAAACGACCGATAACTTTGGCCACCCGTGGTGGTTGCACGCAGCGTGACAAAATGGCCATGTATGGCAGCTATAGTACTTAATTAACCTGGAAGGTGAAGTTTTATCCTATCTTGTGTGGTGCCACCATTATAACCTGTGTGTATTTATCCACAAGGTGAATTTACCATCCTTATCACGTAAAGCAAATATATGTGTATTCACAAGTTTAATTATTATCAAAAACTATATTCATAAATATGTAACCAGATCGATAACAATTTAATTTTTTTTTAACTATATTCTCATCCGATGTTTCCGATCATAATCGCATGGTCAATGATGCAATTTAAAGATTTAGTTTATTGGTAATTACCTGGATGGAGATAGATTAACAACCGCGTCATGTCTGTTATACTGTATATTAAAGAAATAGAAATATAGATATAGAAATATAAAAAATATTCGTTTTTTTAATCGCGTTTGTCGCCGCCTTTATTACTTGTGTGTATTTTTCTAGATATTCCTGTTCGGCAATGGTAAAGATATATTAAGGACCGCGTACGATTCCTATCACGTAGATAACAATTTTGAATACGATGAGGAAATTCTGGGGCCAACAAATTTTGAGCGATTTTCCAATATTGTTTTCATTATAAAATCTTTACTTTTGAAAGAACCGTACACAAAAGAAGGAAATATTATAAAGAGTTTCCAGTATTTAATGAATGATACACCATTAGCAAACGTTGTCGAGTATTTGAAACTAAATTAAGGTGTAGTGCAGTACTCCTATCAGATTATTTTAGATGAAAACCGCACATCAGTATTGTTTATTACAGTGGTGAGTAAAAAAAAAAGACAAACACATTTGGGAAATATAAAAAAATCAGAAGTGAAACTATGTTTAAAAAGCTGGGGTAATAAAATTTTAAAGTCTGGTTGTTCAATTATTCTGCCTATGATGTACATGTACTTGAATTTCTTAAGAAAGTTATGGTATTCAGTTTATTTTCAGAAAGCACAATTTTTCGATAACCAATATATTTCTTGAATTTGACACAACCAATAATGAATGATGGGACACCATATTAAAAAATCATATCCTTTCAATTTCCAACAGTGTAATTTTTCTAATTCAAATATTTTTTTCAATTTACAATATTTTTTACCACGCATGCATCTTTCGAATTCGACAATAATTTCACAAATATGTGTGAGTCGTCCAAGGACGTCAATTTTTACAAAAGATATTAAAATGTTCTAAAATTGAAATTTATATGCACACCTTTGCATTAAGGTTAATGCACATAGAAAGTTTCATCAAATTGCTTTGTGTGGTTATGGAGTAGTTGAGGATAGAAGTTTTGACTCCTCCTTTTTTCAAAAATGAAAATTTTCTAAAAATGAAATATATAAGCACATTTGTGCATTAAGGTTAATGCACAGAGAAAGTTTGCTTTAAATTCCTTTCAGCGGTTATGGAATAGTTGAGGATAGAAGTTTTGACCCCCCCCCTTTTTGCAAAAATGTCAATTTTTACAAAATTAAAAATTTTCTAAAAATGAAATATATATGCACACCTGTGCATTAAGGTTAATGCACAGAGAAAGTTTCATCAAATTCCTTTGAGCGGTTTACGAGTAGTTGAGGATAGAAGAAAAGTGTGACGACGCAAGAAGCAAGACGACAGATAGTGTCAGTATGCAGAAGGCATAATAACTAGGACATTAAGATTTGTGAATGCCACGAGGAACAAATATTTAAGTCTCCATTTCTACGTGAATAGGATAGAAAGTCAGAAATACAAGTTCTCAAAATATTTATTTACATTAACAAAAAACAAGTTACATATATATATATAATGTTTAATAATTCAGTTTGTCAAGAATATATATATATAATGGAAAGACGAGCATAGGTAATATAATTCAGTTTAATACAGATTATATATATAGTCCAGTCAATCTAACATAAATTTGACCCTAACCTTAAAGTAATTGCAACAGAAGATTTTTAAGTTTTAATCTTTAGCATTATACCCCAAATATACACAGAAAAAAGTCTAACAAAATCTAACTTGAGGAAGACTAAAAAATCACGATTTTAAAATTCCTATGGAGATTTGCATTGAAAATGGGAGATAACTCTGCAAAAAAGGCAGAAATATCAATAAAAATTATACAAAATTATAATTTTACCGCTTCTATTCAGCAGAATGTATTGATTATTGATATTTTATCCGTCTTTAGAGTATAACAAACAACTCTAAAGGTGTTTTCATATCTTTTATCAAGCTACAACCTAGATTTCGTCATTCATTAGTTGACCATTTATTAAATTTTTCAACATGTCAGGGTAAAGAATCTTTAAGCTCATATTCTTCTTTTTGTGGTTTAAAGTTTCTTTAAATAAGGTAGATGCTGAACAAATATAATTTACAGATATAAACAATACCAAATTTTCACATTATTTTTTCAAAATGGTCACAAAGCCACAAATTTGCAATTCCTTTAATGAAAAATGTGCAAAAAAAAATAAAAATACCCATAACCCATAACATTTCGGTTTTGTACATTTCATGAGCAGAAGATTATATAATATAGTCCAATATGAACTTATAACCCCATCAAAGTATCATACTTTACATGAATTTTAAAAAAATCAACCAAAAACTGACAAAAAAAGACTAATTTTTGTGGAGTTATCTCCCCTTTCCAATGTTTATTTCCAATTAATTAATCTATAGATTAGAACTAAAACATTTTCTGTTGCAATTAGTTTGAGGTTAAAACTTTGTTTGACTGGACTAATATTTAAAGACAATTCTATACCAACCCCATAATAGAATTCGGCAGTACTAGTTGTCAAATATGTATTTACATTAACAAAAACGACAGTTAAGCACACACACACACACACATATATATATAGGAGAAATACAAGCATAGGTAATATAGGTGGATTTTTATTTTAGCAGTGTTCCATATATGATAGAAAGGGGAAGGCATGTTGATTATTTAAATGCATGAACACATGGTGGTGACATCTCAGCAACATTTATCACATGTTTCACATTAGTGCCTGTACAATTAACAAACATGCATCTGCTGTCCCATGTCAATCTGGGGAAGAACATACCATTGTACCATTGCTAGTTCATGGATGTGGCCTCCCAATGTAACAGTAAAGAAAAAAATGTGTGAGTCTTCCAAGGAAGACGTGTGTCGTCTGCCCCCCCCCCCCCCCCTTTCAAAAATGTCAATTACTAATTTCAATTTTTACAAAAAAAAATTAAATTTTCTAAAAATGAAATACATTTGCACACCTTTGCATTAAGGTTAATGCACAGAGAAAGTTTCATCTAATTCCTTTGAGCGGTTAACGAGTAGTTGGGGATAGAAAAAGTGTGACGACGCAAGACGACTTATAGTGGTCCCTACGTGTTGACCATGCGTTCCGCAGGCGACACAAAAAGTATCTTGCACATACATCCATGAACTAGTATGATACAAGTCTTCTCTCTCTGATACAAGTCTTCTGCTACAGCTGAATCTCGGTAGCCTACGGGCCGTGCTGTTGTGAAGTAACTTTCCAAGTTCAGTAATAGGGTTAACCTATCAAAAAACATTTTAAAAGATTTAAATATTTAATACTCATATAATCGTTATTAAGTACATAACTAAGTCATAATTGTCCCAGATATAGCGGGAGTATAAGTTTACAAATTGATGTATACAGTATCAATTTTTTTTAAATTATTTCTTGTTTGTATATATTTTCAATTTATTTCTAATAAAATGTTATAAAAAAAATAAGCAATTCATTTTATAAGTTCCATTTTTAATATATATATATACATACAGAAAACAATTATTATGATTATTGTGAGATTTAAATGTTATGTTTATTTTTAATTATTTGTAATAATTGTATGTTTGTAAGCAATTGGCCCATATGGGCGTAAAATGTTTTTCAATAAAATATAAAGTTAATTATCATTATATTTTTTTATAATTAGCACGTTGAAGATTTGTTGCAAGGGAAGGTTAGAAAATGAATCAGAGAAAAGAAGAAAGTAAAAGAAAATAACTGATTTAAAATTATTAATTTTGGCAAAAGTAACGGGAATCAAAACAAAACCAACCTCCAATAAAACTAAATGTACAACGGTATCACAGGTAAATGTGTCAAAATTTAAATTCGAACATATCCATACCCTGTAATAAAGTCACTAAGATGAAGAATGTTTATTGGAGTATACCTCAATGGTGCCATATACTTTTTAATTGGTAGTACCTTATCTCAGCATGATATCTGAAGCCGTGAGAATTTTTTTACAGGTGACGAAAAACTGCCCTGTCCAACCAAATGTCAGGAATCCGAACGCACTTGATTTTATTTAGTAACAAAGCGGTCTATAATTAAAACGACTATTAATTGACAGGTTCATTACCGCATCTAGTTAAAACATTTTAAATTTATTATAACATGGAATTACCTAGTGACTTTCCGCTACGTGACTATTTGTTTCCAAGTTTACATTAGTACGAACAACCTCGGAGAAGTTACAACTCACCATTGACTACTCAGACTCCCATCTAATTTTGGTAATGGTTACAATTTTTCTATGCAAGAAAATAATTCATCACCAGCCATGTTGCAGAGATTATTTCCTTCTCCAGTTAATAATCTCCAGAAATCTTCGGAAGGTAAGTTACATTTGTATGCATACGGATTCGATGGTAGAATGAATCAAATTTCGGAATAAGTTGTGAAAATAATATCGTTTTCTTTATGTTAAATATGAAATGTATATATAAAATTTCATGTGGATTTCAGCCAAAATTGAATTATAAATATAAGGCATTCAAGGTTCAAAAAGTAAATTATTGAGTTTCGATAATGTGAACAGATAAGAAGTTAGTGTGCGTCAGTAATAATACGTGTTTGATTATTCTACTGATCGATTATATTGTTATTTTCTTATTTATATAACCACTTTCCAAGGTTTTAAATTATTAAAATGTGCCCAGAGTTTTAAAATTAGTAATAAATTTCGATAGAATTTTAAGAAATAAAATCAATTATTTCATTCTGGATATATTAGGGACGAGATCAAAAGTTCCATGTAGGATAAAAACTCATTTCACATAGTTTTTTCACTGACCCCCCACCCCCTCTTAACTTCATTTGGGAAAAATTATTGACCAATATGGGCATATGCTTTGAGAGTATACTTTTTGTACCATGGGTCCTGTTTTTCCTCAACAATGTATGTTTGTTCTGTATATTGACTTGGACATCACTTAAATCCGTATTTTACAATCCGAAAATCGATGTCGGATAACAAAACTTGCAGCGATTATAACCTCCCCCCACCCTCAAACTATTTGAATTAAGGTTTTTTATCCTACATTGAACTTTTGATCTCGTCCCTATATTGTGTTTTGAGAATATATTACCCGGTTTATGATCATGTCTATAATGCATATACTTAATATTTTATGAACCGATACCTTAAACTGAATTTTAATTAATGGTATTTTTTTTAAATAAATAAGGAACGAATATGATATCTTTTGACAAAATTTGAGAAATTAAAAAAAATACTATTATATTAAAATCCGGCTCCTTTAAAATCTTATAATCTTTATGTTTGACGTATGCCAATGTACATATGCAAAATATCTGGATAATGAAATGTTTGACCTATCAAAATGACTCTATTATATCTATATATTTTATTTTCCTTTTTTCCAACTGAAATGAAAAAAATAATAACATTACTAGGTGTGCGCTCCTTTACAGGAAGCTACCGTGAAGAGAAGTAAAATAACTTGTTGCGCGTACTTTGTTTTTCTGTTAAATGTTGTCTATTATTTCTTTCATTGAAGGTGAATGAAATTTGAAGAATAATATTTGTTAATACATTAGCATCTTGGATTTCTTCATTAAAATTCATGAATTTTTTTTTTCAAATTTATAACTATTCCACATTAAAATTAGTGAGACCGCTTAGGTGTGACGTAGGGGGTATTTATTAACATAATTTAATAATTTCAGATCGATGAGAAGGATCCAGAAATATGTGTATCATTTTTAAAAAATACAGGAAAGAAACATGTAAAGTCTTGTCCACAGAAACCTGACACCAGCTTGCTTGATTTGAGTGAAAAGTGAGAAAGATTTCAGCTCCAGAATATGACAAAAGAAGGCGTCTTGTTTTCAAAGACTGATTTTTAGCAATTTTAGCTTCATAAGGATATATGTTATTATTTGATAAATTAATTAATTGATAAATCACTTACACTTGTCGTTGCTTGTGTCTGTTTAAAATAATTCTCCAGCCAAGGACAGTTGTCTGTTATGTACCCAGCTTGTACCATTTCACTCACATGACTTCATAAAGTTGACAAAGACAAAATTAACACCACCATAACGGAGACATTTAACACACAAACATAGATACTCTGTCATTTTAAGAATAATGCTTTCTGGTAGGTGTTAGCAGTTTATATATCATTTCTCATTGCTTGAGTAAATTAATTAATAGTAATTGCATTTACTCAAAGTGAACCCAGGTTAGTGAATGTTGAACTAATATTCAATCAGTCTTAATTAATATCATATCATTATATATAGGATATATCAGTTAGGTAAACCCCATTGACAGATTGTATATTTTTTTTAATTTGTCCAAAGGCGAAACTGAATTATACTAATTTAAAATTACATTATGTTTACTTCTGACGTTATATTGTATTTACGTTTTAACTATTTTTAGTAAAGAATATATAGAGTATATGTATCCTTCATTAATAAATAATAATATATTTCAAACTGTGTCACGCCCTTTGCCACTTTCTAATTTTTTCAATGAAAACATAGATAAAGAAGAAATAAATTTATACCTGTTAAAAAGTAATTCATTTACAAAAAGAAATGTATAATTTAAATTATCAATCGACTTGCATATAAGAACCGGATTTTAGTCATTAAGAATTGTAAAAAGACATATCCACTATGTCTGCATATACTTTTGAAAAAATCGGAGTTGCATTAAATCGGTTGCAACGATCTTCGACTTGAATTTCTTAATTTATACTATATTTTGTTTCCATTTCAAAATCCTGTTTAAAATAATAATTTTAACTATAAAAAAAACCGATCGTACAAAATTAGCTTTTTCATTAATGTTCATAACAACAACAAAAAAAAACCAAAAAAAACAGCATAATTTTTCATGCATTATTGGTACCACAAACAGATAAATTTTGGTTGTAGTTATATTGTGGTTTATTCGGCGCCTGTTGCTACTGTACCACAATTAAATACGCTGAAATAAAGTGATAAAAAAATCCAAAATAATTGCAATTTCTTTTAATCTTGAAAAGTTAGTAAGCTTGGTTTATTGAGTTATACACATTTTATTAAAACTAACCTATTCAATGTCATTTCTTTTATCAAAACAATTAGGGCTTTAAAAGAAACTATTAACAAGTGTCAGTCATGACAGCCTGTAATCAAAATTACACAAACAGATTAGAAAGTCTCCTCTCATTGAATTGAGTTTTATTTTCATCTTTGATATTTTTCTAAAAGCGCCAAAATTAAACACATTAATATAGTGTAACACGTCGTATTTTAAACAAAAACCGTTAAATACCCCTACATTCCCTATGCCGGAATATCCAAATTTGCGACACGTCATTAGTATTGATCATGTTGATAATTAATTAACATTTTCATAAAGAATGCTATTAACAAAAGCTATTTAACAAATCAACAAGAAAAGTAGCTTTATTCCATACTCTAAACGATCATGTAAACCCAAAAAGCATGTGGGGAAACTATATATACTTCGCAAAATATTTAGTTTTTTTATACGCCCGTCAACATATTATTGTATACAAATGTCCAGCGACCGTCTGTCCGTCTGTCCGTCGCAAACATGTCGCGCCGTAACTTGAGAACGACTCATCCAAATTTCACGAAACTTAACATAGTTGTTTCTTATGATGATCAAACGATCTGTATACTTTTTGGTGAAAATAAGATTAAAACTTTTTGAGTTATGGGACTTTGTAACTAAAACAGAAGTGTGTTTTTTTTTCACATGTCGCGCTGTATCTCAAAAACGATTTATGACTATTGCTTAAAACTTTACACACTCCTTAGTCATATTAATCTAAAGATCTGTATACTTTTTGGTGATGATTCAAAATTTTATTTTAGAGTTTTTGATTTTTTTGTAAAAAGGAGGGGGGTTCACATGTCACGCCGTATCTCAAAAACGATTTATGATTATTGCATAAAACTTTACACACTTCTTAGTTATATTAATCTAAAGATCTGTATACTTTTTGGTGATGATTCAAAATTTTATTTCAGAGTTATTGAGTTTTTTGTAAAAAAAGGGGGGGATTCACATGTCGCGCCGTATCTCAAAAAATATTTATGATTATTGCTTAAAACTTTATACACCTCTTAGTTATATTAATCTAAAGATCTGTATACTTTGTGGTGATGATTCAAAATTTTATTTTAGAGTTATTGAGTTTTTTGTAAAAAAAAGGGGGTGTTCACATTTCGCGCCGTATCTCAATCAAAGTGCATAGCACTGGTAGGGTTAGGTTGCTAGCATTTGACTTTTATTTGTACAAACATTGCTGATGATTATTTCAATGCTTTTTGTTTGTACAATGTATTGCAAAATAGGTTTTGGTATTGAATTCTTTTTATTAACAGTATTATTTATAAGGAAATATATCAATTATGAAAGTTAACGAGCTCTGCGGAAAAAGTGTCTATTATATAATAATGTTCCTGTGGGTAGGTGACTGATTTTTGTCGAGCCTTCGACTTTTGTCGAAAAAGCAAGACATAGCGATCCTACATTCCGTCGTCGTCGTCGTCGGCGGCGTCCACAAATATTCACCCTGTGGTTAAAGTTTTTGAAATTTTAATAACTTTCTTGAAATATCCTGGATTTGTACCAAACTTGGACAGAAGCTTGTTTATGATCATAAGATAGTATCCAGAAGTAAATTTTGTAAAATAAAAATTCCAGTTTTTCTGTATATTACTTATAAATGGACTTAGTTTTTCTGCCAGGAAACATTACATTCATTCTGTGGTTAAAGTTTTCAAAATTTTAATAACTTTCTTAAACTATCCTGGATTTGTACCAAACTTGGACAGAAGCTTGTTTATGATCATAATATAGTATCCAGAAGTAAATTTAGTAAAAAAAAAAAAAAATTTCCGTATTTTACTTATAAATGGACTTAGTTTTTCTGCCAGGAAACATTACATTCACTCTGTGGTTAAAGTTTTTAAAATTTTAATAACTTTCTTAAACTATCCAGGAATTTTACCAAATTTGGATAGAATTTGTTTATGATATAAAGATTGTATCCAGGAGAAAATTTTGTAAAATATTTATTTCTGTTTTTCAGTTTTTTACGTATAAATGGACTTAACATTGCATTCACTATGTTGTGAAAGTTTTTAAAAATTTTAATAACTTTATTATTTTTATTAAGTTTGCAGAGAAGTTTCTTCCTTATCAAAATAGAGTATCCAGAATATGTCACCTGGCCTTAAACATCTTATTCTAATTCACTCTAAATGTAGTTTATGAGAAAAAAATGCAAATTTCCTATAACCCACAATTTTCTTATTTGTACATATATTCTACTTTTTTAATTAAAGGCTAGATCATTAAGCACTTTAAAATTTGTCTTCTTTAACATTTGTTCATTCAATAAATTTATGTTTCTACTCATTTATAAATCTATATATATATAATTGCATACTATATTAATTTTTTACAACAACATCTTTTTTCATACATTTCAAATGTTTTATTTCATTAACTGCAAATCTATTATGTGCATTCACCTATCACACTGAAAATATAGACAACATCAAAAGTAGGCGAGACACTGGGTTCCGCGGAACCCTTACGAATTTTTTTTTAAATTGACAGCATATGTATTGCTTTGGTTTCAAAATATACAGTGATTTTTTAAAACGTATATTTTCGCAACACAGTGTATCTGAGCTGAAGGTTCTACTACTCAACTTTACTGCGCACGTCTGTACATAAATATGCACTAATCAATCAAAGAAAGCACGAGTCGGCTAACGCTTCTTGAATTATCACTCTAAATTGAATTTTTTTAAAAAGTCAAACGCATAATAATGATTTGATGAATTAAAATAAACAGAAATCAAAGGTCTTCAAGTTATTAAGGTTATATAAAAAGACAAAGTTTGGACAATTGTAGAAGGGGGTCATTTCTATTTACACTACATTGCGCATGTGCAGGTAGATCAGAACGTAAACATTCAAGCTTTCAATTATAATAAACTCATTATACCTTCGATAATACCGTTTTCTAATAATACCGTAATGATAAACACAGTGTTTTTCAATCTTAATGTGCAAGTTGTCGGCATTTCAAATAACCTGTATGCAATTCTATCACTGACCAACAGGTTTGACAAAATGAAGTCACGATGATCAGGTCAAAAGGTTAATCAAATACACAAAATACCATCAGAATTACAAGAAGAATAAGCAAATAATGTGCAAAATATGTTCTGTATAAGTTAACAATCACGTTCACAACAAAAATGGAACTTACCTTTGAAATCTTTTGAAAATAAACCTGATTGTAATCCTTCCCAAAATATCCGTGCAAATGTAAACATTCAAAATCCTTACGCCGATAGCATTGTACACTTTAAAAGGTGCGAATACTTTACACGGCTTTCAAAACAAAAAGGAAATCGTCAATAAAACACACATCTTTTATTAAATAACTGGACAATTACACTTCTCGGTGTGTTTCAGTTACATTTCTATTAAAAAACAACTGCACCAGCAACAACAAATATTAGGACTATTTTACCGCGGAATGTTTATTTTCTTATATGATATTCCAATATAAAGATAGTCGTAATTCGAAAAATATGGAGGTTTCTTTGCGCATGTGTCATCTCAAAATCGAGATAAAAAGCTGCTTAACTAGCCTTGCTTAAGCTTCAATCCTAGATAAGCTTGCATATTTACTCATAAAAACATAGTTTCAAAAACTTCTGGTCCAACTTTTTCCACAAAACACCAGATTTCCAAAGTTTCCTTCATTGTCTAACCAAACGACCGACGGCATAAGGGTTTTGGTTGCTTAGCAACCTAACCCTAAAAATGATTTATGATTATTGCATTAAACTTTACACACTTCTTAGTTATATTAATCTGAAGATCTGTATACTTTTTCGTGATATTCTTTATTTTATTTTTGAGTTATTGAATTTTTATTGAGCTTTTTGGTAAAAAAAAAAGGTAGTCTTTTTTGGTCACATTTCGCGCCGTATCTCTATTGCTTAAAAGTTTACACGCTCATGTTTTGCCGGGTTTCCATATACATCCCAACAGCAGCTCCACTAAATAAAGGAGGATTCCAAAAACATTTATTATGTTTTTTTCACAAGATGACGGGCGCAGCTGTTTATTTAAACATAGTGTGACTTAACTGTGCTATAAAATACGTACCTGTCCATAATGTAAATTCTTGAAAAATACCCATTCCATTCTCAAGTTAATTTAATATTTATTTTTAAAAGAAATATCAACGAGGATTAAAACCGGCGAATATATAGATAATGTAGATATACATCTTATTTTATTAAAAAATAATAATCTCCGAAATAAGAATCGTATGCGGTCTATAATCCATCTTTTAACCTTATCGAACAGGAACATGTAATAATTGCGGCAACGAACACGTTAAAATTGAAAATATTTCGATTGTTAAACGAATCTTCATTTCCTTCAACACTCTTGAGAAATCAGAAAAACAGGCGGATGTATTTTTATTTTAATGCAGTAATTACCAATACACTAAAATTTAAATTTTATCGTTGGCCATATATTATGATGATCAGTAACACCAGATGTGAATATACGTAAAAAAACATACAAATTGTTATATATTTATGGATATAATTTTCGATAAGTTATTATACTCGTGAATACACTAACATTTGCACCGGATAGTAACTTCACCTTTCGAACAGGTACGTGTAGATAAATATACACATGTTATAATGCTGGTAGCAGATGCGATCAAATAGATATTTTTTTATTCTTCAATGAATATATTTTTCTTTCTACACCTCGCTGAGAAAGTTATCTTTATTATACAGTATATCAGACATGACCCGGATGAATTTATATTTAATTCCAAGTAATTACCAATACACTAAAATTTAAAAAAAAATTATCTTTGGATATATATTATGACGATCATTATCATCAGATGTGAATAAACCTAAATAAAAACAAATAAATTGTTTTCTATTTTATTATCTATTTATGGATATAGTTTTGGACAAGTGATTTAAATCGTGAATACACATCTTTTGCACCACACAAGACAGGATAAAACTTCACCTTCCAGGTTAGTTAAGTACCATAGCTGCCATGCAATTCTTCTGAGATCGATAAAATATGGCCATTTTGTCACGCTGCGTGCAACCACCACGGGTGGCCAAAGTTATCGGTCGCTCATGTAATATCACGGAACACCATTAACTTTATCGGTGTTGGCTTAAATCTATCGGTGTTGGCTTAAACTCCTCGGCTTATGCGTAATTTCAGAGGGTTTGCTTGATAGTTAAGCAAAAACCGCTAATTTTAAGCTTTTCCCGAGGATACTAAGCATTAGCTGTTTCTAGTGAAGGCAATATTGTGAGGTTTAATTAATGCAATTGCCGCCTGTGTGAAAAATATCTTTTATTATTACGAACTGAGATCTGATAAAAATTAAAAATGGAAGTTTTATTAGTGTAATCGTTTTAATTAATGGTTTTAAAAACATTAGAATTCAAAATGTTATTATATATGTATTAGCTGTCCAAACAATAATTATAAAAGTATTTATCAATTTACCTGCCTCCAATGTAGCCAATGTAAACAAAGGGAGACAAATCTAGAATAAATCTGACATGAAAATATGCATTAAAAATTTGAGTTTTAAATATTGCGATTCTCAGCTAATTGCAATTTTTGCAATAATAAAAACGTCGCAATAATTTCCATATTTACAGTAATTAGTTTTTTTCGTATCAGATTCCTTGGCTTGGGTTGTTTTCTCGTTCATATTAAAATATTTTTGATGGAAATATACTATTTTTACAGGGATCACCATTCAGACTTCCAAAGGAGGAAATGGTATTTAAAAAGCAACATCGAAAAAAAATTGTCATCAAGGTGAATAAATTTTAGTATCCAGAAAGCGAAGTATTTGCTAGACTTTACTGTCAATTTTTTTTTAAGAAAAAAAGGTCAAAAGTGAATCCAAAACTCCATTTTAAGGAAAATATTACAATATTAATCATGTAACCAAGAATTTTGAGATTTTTAGAATCTTAGAATCCAGAATGTTTATGGATATATTGAAGATGCATGAAGGACTATAGTGTCATTTAAAGAATTTTTATCCAGATTCCATGCTGTAGAACTTAGCAAAATTTATCTAATTCTCAGGCAATTTTAGAGTCCGCCCTCCCCCCATTCAAGAATGTAGACAACGCATGCAGCATCCTGATGACCAGTTCCTTACGCATTTACTTTTGATATACTTTCACAGTCATGTCATTGGTCTTAGAATTATTAACATTTTAATCTTCCTGTCTGAATTCCCTGGGCCAAGTTAAAAGAAACATCTGTGAATCACCTATGGAAGGATTTTGCAAATCTACACAATTTTCTTCAGCAACTTTGTTGTCATGAATTTTATTTCTGATTGGTAGGATTGTAATACATGTAATCTTCTCTGAAATAGCTCCTCCAAACTACTTGAATTTTAGAATACAAGGAACATAAAAGGAAATAGTGAGCTGTCAAAAGGGGCATACAATGACTTAAATGTACAAAATACACAAGTTGAAAAAAATCTCAAATACCAAATCATGAAAAAAACGTCATTCTTTGTTATTGTTGTATGAGCTGTTTCGCAACATACTTACATTTTTTAGTTGAATTTTAGTATAAATCATTTGTGGAAGGATCTTTAGGAAGTTTTTTTGTGTATTCTAGTTTTTCAGCTAACATGTCCACAGTTAAAAATTATTGGAAACAGTTGATGTCTGTCAAAAAATGTCTAGATTTGCAGAAACTTTAGGAACACAAAATTTGTTGGATGTTGTAAGCATTTATTGGAGCAAAGAAGGTCCGGTCAAAGAAGGATTGGTCTTATTTTAGGTCCAGCATTCAACATGTAATGAATAATTCATTACTTCTATAATTCATTATATATCTTTAGATTTTGACAGTTATTCCAATGGTTTTTAGGTGGCCGAGTGGTCTAGGTAGTTCGTCATGACTACTAATGATCACTAGCCTGTCAACGCTGAGGTTGTGAGTTCGAATCTCACCTGTGGCGGGGTGTGTTCGACTCCGATCTTAATTGACAAGGATTGCCAATTTTCCTACAAAAGGTCAGTGGTTCTCTCTGGGTACTCCGGCTTCCTCCACCAATAAAAACTGGTCGTTGCGAAATAGCCAAATGTGCTGAAAACAGCGTAAAACCCAAACTAAACAAGCATTGGTTTTTATGTTGAAACTGTATTAAGAGAGTAAAAAAAAATAAGATGTATTATTTGAAATTTTCAGAAACGGGATGAACCTTGTGACAAGAAGTTGTCTCTGGAAATTGTAGAAGAAATACCATCAGCTGTAAAGACAAATCATTTACATACAGCTGAGTCTTATGTTACTGAGGTATTAACTTTTATCTCTACATTATAGCTCTCTTTCCTTTAATGATCCTTAAAAAGAGTACTGAATTAGTTATGCCTCACCTGATTTGACATCTACTTTCAATCACCAATATAAAGACATATACCAAGCTTGTTTTACTTTAAATTTTAGTTCTAGTCCATTTTTAGCTCAACTTGCCAAAGGAGCAACTTGTGCTAGCAACATAACTCTGTTGTAGTCAATTGTGGTCAGATTATTGCCCCTGTTACTAAAAACAGATTAAACAGCAAAATGGTTTTTGAAATTTTGCTAGCAATCCCCTTTAGGTGGTTCTCTTTCAGAATTGTATCAATGACCCAAATTGCCAGCTAAGATGGTCATGGTCAAACAATTTATTTTTCTGCAGATGATATTCAGGTGAGTGATACAGGATCATGGGAGCCTCTTGTTTGTTTTCAACAATATTTTCATAAATGATTAGTTGTTTTAGTCCCGAAATGACCTAAATATTGACCACTGAAAGTTGAAAATTAATTGTTTTCTTTTCATGACTTATATTTCTCTTATTATCTCACCAGGGCCAATGGTCCATTTGATCTATTGCCATAACTTGGCATCTGTCAAATGTTTGTCTGTCAGCCGTCTGAAAAATTTTACAAAATCTGCTCTGAAACTACCAGGCCAATTGAAACGAAATTTGGCTACAATCATCCTTAATGTTTCTAGATTCAAAATGATATCATATTATACCAGCCACAAACCATCATCATCAAATCTAAATATATTTAGCTGACTTTTACTTTTTAGTTGTAAAATAAGTAGTTATGGATTCCCTCTGAGTTTTGATGTGGTTGACCTGCTTTTGATCTAGTTGTTTTTCTCCGAACTTAAGAATTTCATGCATTTAATATAGGAATCACCGTGTCCAACCCTCCATCTGTCTGTCCATGTACCTTGTAAGCGCCACTCCTAAACCAGTCAATGGATTTTGATGAAACTTTATATGAAGGTTGGGCATCATATGTAGATGTGCATGAAGAAAGATAATTAATGCCGGATGCTTGCAAAGGGAGATGGCCACAACAGCTGAACTTAGTTCATGGGGGGGCCTATGAGAGAATTGTTAATAGATCATCTTCTCTGATACCACTTTGCCAAATGCAACCAGACCTTTTAGCAGTGGTCCTTCTTAAGTATTGTATCTATGACTCTAACATGTTATTTTTCTGCAAGTCTGCTAATGATATCCAGGTGAGTAATACAGTATCCTGGGAGCCTCTAGTTAATATAGAGAACAATCAAAATTTAGATTTGCATTCAATAACCTTAATATTGTTTCACCAAATCATTTGAAAATTGGATATGTTCTCATGAACAACTAAACACAGATCAAATTCCCATTTTGATTTATTTGACTTTTGTAGTTACTAAGTTATGCCCTATATTAATGTGGAAAGTAGTTAAAATTGAAGTTTCCATTCAATAACTGGAATATTGTTTCAAATAATCATTTAAAATTTGAGTTGGAATTTGACATTTTTAACTTTTTTCATTTTCGGGTTATACCCTTCACAATGTAGACCTAATTTGGTATCGGTAAGTATATCTGTAAGCTATCTTTATTATTGAATTTAATTTCCTGTATTTACCTCATTGACAGGTGAAGAAAGTGTTGTCAACAGACAGATATAAGATGTTTTCTAAGGCTCTTGTAGAGTACAAAAAAATGGGAGATTTTGATAAGCTGACTCCAGTGTTAGTTGGACTGTTTACTGAAGACAACCAGTATTATCTATTATTTAGGGGTTAGTATACAGTTCTATAGAAATATTGCTAGTTTTAAATGTGATTAGCTTAAGTTCTTTTAGTGAACATATATTCAGTTGCTACAAGAAGTAATATCAGTTTTTGGAAAGATTGCATTGCAATCACTCAGTGGCACAGTTTAACAAACCTGCCGCAACTCGGTGCAGGGACAGAAATCGTGGGCGTCCATCTGTCCATCCGACATTTTAAGTGCTCTCATGCCTACATTTCTGACCGAAATTTTTATAAAATTTATATCATAGTTGTGATTTAGTATTATCTCGATCAAGTTCAAATTTCTTTATTTTTGTTGGAGTTATTGCCCTTTGAACTCTGAAAAGTATGTCAATTTTTCTTGTAAGCGATTTCACGCGTACAAACCTTAATGGATTTTATTTAAATTTATATCATAATTGTGGTTTAGTATTATCTAGGTCAAGTTCGAATTACAGTGCGATACCATTATTTTTTTTAGGAGTTATTGCCCTTTGAACTGAAAATGTGTCAATTTTTCCTGTAAGCGCTCTCACGCCTACAAAGCTTAATGGATTTTATTTGAATTTATGTCATAGTTGTTATTTAGTATTATCTTGATCAAGTTCGAATTTCAGTTCTCTACCATTATTTTTTTGTTGGAGTTATTGCTGCATGGTGGGGGACATTGGAACGCTGTTCTTGTTTGATATGTATCGACCATCTTGTCTTGTATCCAACATAAGGGCCCATACTGACATTTCAGTTTCGTGAATAAATTTGGAGAGTTTACATATTAATACATTTCTTCAAGAAAAACCTTTGTTATTTTAATTACATATAAATGCTATTAGTTTTGTTTGTTCTTACAGAATTCTATCGATTTGTGAGACCAAAAGATAAATGTGCATATGATGAATTGTGTAAAAACTTAACAGGAAAAGGATGTGGATACAAGCCTGAAGATTCTATCTCTAAGAAAAGATTACATTCCAATGATTCTAGTAAGATATACATGTATACTCTGTTAAAAAAATGGGTTCCCACTTGTAAATTTTCCCTATACAATTCATATAAAACTACTTTTTTCAAAATATTGTCCTAATGTTGTTTCTTATCCTATAATTATGAAATTTTTATAATCAATCTCAGAAATGCTTAAAGTTTCTTTAGATAATTTTTCTGTGATCCCAAATTTGGATAAATCATTATTTTAACACAAAGAAGATTTTAAGTGGGTCAAAATTACATAGGTTTAATGGTAAAAATGTTGTTGAAACTTAATAATTGTATTTAAATTGTGGATTTTAAAAACCAATAAAATATTATAATATTTTGATATTATCAGTATGAATTATACATATTTCTCTGTCCTCTAATACAAATTTCATTAAAATCAGACATACATTTAGAATAACTTCAGGACAAAATTTTGAAAAAGATTGAGGTACTACATGTACGTTGTTAGAACCTACACAGTTTATCTATAAACTAAAAAAAAATTTATTACAGAAATCTACCATTCACATAATATCCTTTGCAAAGTGTAAAGTTTTGGACATATTTGTAACTGATCAGTAATTACATTGGTAAAGTAAACCATATTCTTTATACATTTTAAATAATAATTTAATTCCAATTCACAATACTAAAAAGCTAACATACATTTAGCATACATGTAGGTAATGCTTAGTTAAAACAGGGAATTGGCATTCAGGTAAGCAGAATGTAAATAAGTCACAATCGTCATGACAGGTAGATCATTTAGTTACAGGTAAACAATCTTATTTCAGAAGTTAATTATTGAGTAAAACCTTGAATTTGAATTCAGTGAAGTAGATTGTAAATAATAGACAAGCACCATGACAGGTAGAAAATTTAATTACAGGTAAATTAAGCCCTGTTAAAGTCATTTTAGAAGTTAATTATTGATGCTTGTTACTAAAGTACAGCAGATGGTTCCAGCCAGAAAATTTTTATCATATTTTATATAAACTACAAAATATATCATAAATATATATTAGAATTTTTTAATTTTTATTTTACCTCGGATGAAAAATTTCCCCATACCTACATTTTTATCCATGTTCATTTTGATACATATATATATATAAAAAAATAACATTTAAGTTGAAATATTCAATTAATTTACTGTGATAGTACTATATCCTCAACATATTTGCTGAGATCCACTTCCAGAAAATCTGGTAGATATGACCATTTTCCATATTAAATCCTTTTCACATTGCAGACTTTGACATCTGTCAATTCATGTTTAAAATCTTTTATACCAAGTCTTACTCATTAAAAGGTATAAATAGTCTTATGTTCAATTGTTCAACCCTGTAACTCAGAAGTCTTTAGTATTAAAATGACTTACAATTGAATTTATAAAAATGTCCTGAAGGTTTTGATAGGAAGTAAGATAATTAAGTGCTTAATACTTTTTATTTTAGTTTCCCATAAATCCATTAAAATAAATGTTCCATCGTTATATTTAAAACATATTAGTACCTTTTTAATTTGATGTTTTTTTAATGGATTGAGACAACTTTTTATTAGATTACATTTTATTTATGACAGGTTCTTCAGACAAGAGACAGAAAACAAGTAATGGTACTGATAATTGTATTCCCCAGAACACATCAAACTCCCGTAGTCATCCAGGTTTAAGCAGCTTAAAAAACGTAACAAATGAACGAGTACAATCACCAGCAGGAAGTTCTACAATTAATGAAAAATGTTCAGTGACAGAGGCAAAATCTGTGTCGTCTGCTTTAAATGATAAAACTGTTGCTATCAATAATAGTTCAGAAGATTTGTTTGAGGAATCAGAATCAAATAGATTCAGTTGCTATGACAATAAAATTTTGACAGCCAATGACATTAAATGTCCTGAGTACATATCAGGTATTTTTTTTTTTAGTTCTGCTTATATAATTTTGTTATCTCATCATTTTTTAGCTCAGGTGGTTTTGATCAGTGCGGATGTCCATTAATCAACTTTTACATTTGAATCTTATCTTGAAATATATTTCATTTTGCATGGACAACATACATGGCCACCATTGACAAATTTAGCTCCTGATTGGTTGAGTTCCAAAATATATTCTCTGAAACTACTTGGCCATATGAATTGAAAATCTGGGGGTCTGAGTGATATGATATTAAGGGATTATATATCTATGTAAAAAAAATAATCTTCACTGAAAATATGATCTACAGAACACTCTGTTTAGTTTGCTTATTCTGCCCAATTTGAACAGCCAACATTAATACTGCATTCTGCCCAAGTTGGACAGCCAACATTAATACTGCATTCTGCCTAAGCTGGACAGCCAACATTGATACTGCATTCTGCCCAAGCTGGACAGCCAACATTAATACTGCATTCTGCCCAAGCTTGACAGCCAACACTAATACTGCATTCTGCCCAAGCTTGACAGCCAACATTAATACTGCATTCTGCCCAAGCTTGACAGCCAACATTAATACTTCATTCTGCCCAAGCTTGACAGCCAACATTAATACTGCATTCTGCCCAAGCTGGACAGCCAACATTGATACTTCATTCTGCCCAAGCTGGACAGCCAACATTAATACAGCATTCTGCCCAAGATGGACAGCCAACATTAATACTGCATTCTGCCCAAGCTTGACAGCCAACACTAATACTTCATTCTGCCAAGCTTGACAGCCAACATTAATACTGCATTCTGCCCAAGCCGGACACCCAACATTAATACTTCATTCTGCCCAAGCTGGACAGCCAACATTAATACTGCATTCTGCCCAAGCTGGACAGCCAACATTAATACTGCATCCTGCCCAAGCTGGACAGCCAACATTAATACTGCATTCTGCCCAAGCTGGACAGCCAACATTAATACTGCATTCTGCCCAAGCTTGACAGCCAACCCTAATACTGCATTCTGCCCAAGCTTGACAGCCAACATTAATACTACATTCTGCCCAAGCTGGACAGCCAACATTAATACTGCATTCTGCCCAAGCTTGACAGCCAACATTAATACTGCATTCTGCCCAAGCTTGACAGCCAACATTAATACTGCATTCTGCCCAAGCTGGACAGCCAACATTAATACTTCATTCTGCCCAAGCTGGACAGCCAACATTAATACTGCATTCTGCCCAAGCTGGATAGCCAACATTAATACTGCATTCTGTCCAAGCTGGACAGCCAACATTAATACTTCATTCTGCCCAAGCTTGACAGCCAACATTAATACTGCATTCTGCCCAAGCTGGACAGCCAACATTAATACTGCATTCTGCCCAAGCCGGACAGCCAACATTAATACTGCATTCTGCCCAAGCCGGACAGCCAACCCTAATACTGCATTCTGCCCAAGCTGGACAGCCAACATTAATACTACATTCTGCCCAAGCTGGACAGCCAACATTAATACTGCATTCTGCCCAAGCTGGACAGCCAACATTAATACTGCATTCTGCCCAAGCTTGACAGCCAACCCTAATACTGCATTCTGCCCAAGCTTGACAGCCAACATTAATACTACATTCTGCCCAAGCTGGACAGCCAACATTAATACTGCCTTTGACCATTCTAGTTCTTGAGTTGGAATTTGACATAATTCACTTTTCCAATTTCCAAGTTGAACCCCGATGTATAATGCAGGCCTATATTTTTATCAGCATAGGTGAAGTATAGTATTGGCCATTACTTTGTGGGATCTGTGTCCGCTACATACATTCTGTCTTTATATTTATATCACAAACAACTGACTTTAAAACTGGGAAAAAATTAGAAATGTAGAATTATTTTGATTTTATTAGTTTTTGCTTGTATTAATCATTCCCTTATAAATGGTTTTAAGCAACATTGATTTGTTTATTTTTTGGTATTTGTTGATTTACTTTCTTCCTTATGAAGGTTATATATGTGCTAACTGTCAGAAGAATGCAGAGCGACCATTTGAAGCAGCCTGTGGACATATCTGCTGTTTTCCTTGCTGGAGAGAGGCTTTTGATGTAAGATAATATTATACTAATTTGCACCACTTTCATTGATTGACGACAGTTGTGATATAATAATTTGATTGATTGAGTATTAGTATTAGCATATTGGGAAAATAAAGAGTCCTGTGATTCACATTACAACATACTCTTATGAAGGTGTATTCAGGTCATATTGGGAAAATAAAGAGTCCTGTGATTCACATTACAACATACTCTTATGAAGGTGTATTCAGGTCATATTGGGAAAGTAAAGAGTCCTGTGACTCATATTACAACATACTCTTATGAAGGTGTATTCAGGTCATATTGGGAAAGTAAAGAGTCCTGTGATTCACATTACAACATACTCTTATGAAGGTGTATTCAGGTCATATTGGGAAAGTAAAGAGTCCTGTGATTCACATTACAACATACTCTTATGAAGGTGTATTCAGGTCATATTGGGAAAGTAAAGAGTCCTGTGATTCACATTACAACATACTCTTATGAAGGTGTATTCAGGTCATATTGGGAAAGTAAAGAGTCCTGTGACTCACATTACAACATACTCTTATAAAGGTGTATTCAGGTCATATTGGGAAAGTAAAGAGTCCTGTGACTCATATTACAACATACTCTTATGAAGGTGTATTCAGGTCATAATTGGGAAAGTAAAGAGTCCTGTGATTCACATTACAACATACTCTTATAAAGGTGTATTCAGGTCATATTGGGAAAGTAAAGAGTCCTGTGACTCACATTACAACATACTCTTATAAAGGTGTATTCAGGTCATATTGGGAAAGTAAAGAGTCCTGTGACTTACATTACAACATACTCTTATGAAGGTGTATTCAGGTCAAATACCAAATTTATTTCCACAATAATTACAGGCTGATAGGTAATTTTTTTTAGAGGAGCACTAAAATGTGTATTTATTTTTCAGAGTAACAAATTGTGTCCAGTTTGCAAAGCAAAAGTAAGAAGACGACATTTGAAAGTTAAATATTTTGCTGGACCTGGAGTAGACTAGTACAGCAATCATTGACACCAAAGACAATGAACTATGTACTACCTCAGAGTGTAAAATAACTAAATCTCTACAAATTAGACATTTTCATGGTGCTCAGTTCTTATATAAAAAATATGTGATACTTTGGATAAAATATATTTTCTCATTTTATATAAAATATACAATTCACAAACCCAAAACAGTTCTGTTATTTTTGTCCTATTGTTATGTAACTATCTAACTCTATTGCTGTAGGTCTCACCCAGGAATTTCACCTATAACTGCATAAAAGTTTATCACCTGTCACCTTTAAAGTGGTATATAAAACCTCACAAACTAAGCTGTTATCATCTCTATTTTGTTTTCAAGTATTGTTTTAGGGATATTATAAGTATTTGTCTTCTAAGGATTATTAGGTTTGCAAACTCTGTTATTTTTTCTTCTGAATAAAAGTTACAGTTGTTAGAAAATATCAGGAACTAGTATGATTTAATAAACTTTATCCTTGGTTATTTAAATCTAGTTGCACTCCGATCGCACTCAAGCGTTCCCTTGTTGCATGAAAACTGAGAAATCAAATATATTGTACCTTCTTTCCGGCATTACTAGTGGTTTGATATCTAATTTCATCCACAGAGGGTTATATCTTTATTTAGTTTTTCTCTGCACTGCTATATTCTGCTGGATAGCAACTTCATTTTTAGCTCACCTGTCCTAAAAGAACATGTGAGCTTTTGCTATCACTTGGTGTCCATCATCGTCTGTCCGTCCATCATAAACTTTTTCAAAGATCTTCTCCTCTGAAACTACTAAACCATTTTCAATCAAACTTAAGTGGAATGATCTTTAGGGTAGCTAGTATAAAGTTTATATTTTATTTTCTTAACCGTCAAGAAACATGGACACCATGGCTAAAAATAGAAGATAGGGGTAAACTGTAGTTTTTGGCTTATATCTCAAAAACTAAAGCATTTAGAGCAAAACTGACTGGCTTAAAATGGTCATCAGGTCAAGATCTACCTGTCATTAAATTTTCAGACAAATTGGTCAATCCTTATTTCGTTTATTGCCCTTGAATTGTTAGTTTTAAGGAGATTTTGCAGTTTTAGGTTATTATCTTGAATATATATATATATATATATATATATATATATATATATATATATATATATATATATATATATATATATATAAAGACAAACTGTAAACATCAAAAATTTTCAGACAAATTGGTCAATCCTTATTTCGTTTATTGCCCTTGAATTGTTAGTTTTAAGGAGATTTTGCAGTTTTAGGTTATTATCTTGAATATATATATATATATATATATATATATATATATATATATATATATATATAAAGACAAACTGTAAACATCAAAAATGTTCATCAAAGTAAGATCTACAAACTTTTTGGCTCTTATCTCAAAAACATAAACACTTCAAGCAAAACTGACAAGAGGTAAAAAAGTTTATGGGGTTAAGATCTACAATGTACCTGTCATGAAATTTTCAGACAAATCAGTCAACCTATTTTTGGGTTATTGCCCCTGAACTGTTAATTTTAAGGAAATTTTGCAGTTGTAGGTTATTATGAATATTATTATAAAGACAAACTGTAAAAAGCATAAATGTTCAGCAAAGTAAGATATAGAAAAAAAGCGACCAAAATGGTCAATTGACCCCTTATAGGGGTTTTTGCCCTTGAACGATTATTTACTTGCAGGCTTTCAACAGGCCCTTATTTTCATATTTTCCTCCTTTTTAGCTCACCTGGCTTTAAAGGCCATGTCAGCTTTTGTCATCACTTGGTGTCCGTCATCTGTCCATTGTCCGTCCATCCACAATTCACATTTTAATCTTCTGCTCTGGAACCGCCAGGCCAATTGGAACAAAACTTGGCAGCAATGGTCTTTTGGTGGTCCTCTTTCAGAATTTTATCTGATAACACCGCGCGTCATCCAAGATGGCCACTAGAGCCGAACTTAGTTTAACATTGGTCCCAATGGGAAATTTACTTAAAGATCTTCTTGTCTGAAACAACTTCGCCAATTGGAACAAAACTTGGCAGCAATGGTCCTTTGGTGGTTTCCTTTCATAATTGTATCCGATGACCCCATCCGTCATCCAAGATGGCCGCCAGAACTAAACTTAGTTTAACATATGACACTTATGGAAAATTTACTTAAAGATCATGACTGAAACCACTTGGCCAATTGGAACAAAATTAGGCAGCAATGGTCCTTGGGTGGTTCTCTTTCAGAATTATATCCAATGGCTTGAACCGCCATCCAGGATAGCCAACAGAGTTGAACATAGTTTAACATAGGACCCTATGGGAAATTTACTTAAAGATCTTCTTGTCTGAAACCACTTGGCCAATTGGAAGAATTGGCAGCAATGGTCCTCTGTTGGTCCTCTTTCAGAATTATGACATACGACCTAATGGGAAAGTTCATTGAATAATCTTCTTGTTGAAACTAGTGAGACAATTGGAACTTGACAGCAATGTTTCAGGCTGCCAGTCAAGATGGACATAGTCCAGGTGAGCGATACAGGGTCCTGGGAGCCTCTATTTTTGGACACCCCTTGTTTTCCTAATTTTTGAGTTAAAATCCTAAAATTGCCCTACATTTCTATCAAAATTCCTACTTTTTGCAAACATAATATCTTATTCCTTTCTTATAACATGTTTTTGTAGTAAAATGATCTATATTATTGTAAAGCAATAGTAGTTTTAGTAGTTGCAGACTATAAGTGATTGGTTGTACATATTCATGAATGCTTACAGTCATCATTTACTTGATGTGTTGATGACTATGAATCTGTTAACTCTGGTAAAGATCTAATTATTATACCCATGTAAATGAAGTTTGGGGGATATATAGGTTTCAGTCTGTCTGTCTGTCCAAAATAACGTTGTCTGCAACCCCTCCTATATTACGTGCATGATTCTCATGAAACTTTATGGGGTGTTAGATCACTCTATGAAGATGTGCATTGTCAGGACTCTGTTTGGACAAGAAATGTAAAAGACATTGCTGTTGGACTTGGGGCAATTTTTAACAAAACTTTGTTCCGTGTGTTGTCCGTAACCCCTCCTACATTACTTACATGATTCTCATGAAACTTTATGGAGTGTTAGATCACATTATAGAGATGTGCATATTATTTGCAATTTCTGTTTTGACAAGAAATGTAAAAGATATGGCTGTTTGAACTTAGGCAATTTTTAACAAAACTTCGTTCCATTTGTTGTTCGCAACTCCTCCTACATTACTTGCATGATTCTCATGAAACTATGGAGTGTTAGATCACATTATGAGATGTGCATATTGTCAGG
Source organism: Mytilisepta virgata (assembly GCA_028015205.1). Classification (NCBI taxonomy): domain Eukaryota; kingdom Metazoa; phylum Mollusca; class Bivalvia; order Mytilida; family Mytilidae; genus Mytilisepta; species Mytilisepta virgata. The sequence continues at coordinate 95,113,225 of CM051519.1, read as the reverse complement.
ATTTGCTGTTTGGGTGAGAAATTTGAAAAAATATGATTTGAACTTTGTGTAGGCTTCAAAACAGACATGTTGCTGCGGGGGTATTAGTCCCTTTCAGGACAGTTCTAATTGAATAGGTAATTATGATTTTTAGTCATCACTTGGCGTTCGTCGTCCGGTGTAAACTTTCTTTTAAAGACCTTCTCCCCTGAAACCACTATGCCAATTGGGACCAAAATTTGGTGGAATGGTCCTTGGGTTGCCCCCTTCCAAAATTTTGTCCAGTATCTCTGACTTCCAACCAACATGGCTGCAGTTACTGAAATAGAAAAAAAGAGAGAATGAATTTCAAAAATATTCTTCTGTGAAACTACATGGCCAATTGGAAACAAACTTGACGGTAATGATCCTTAGGAGAAATGGTCTTTCAGAATCGTGTTGATGACCAAGGACTGTCAGCCAAGATGGCTGCCACAGCCGAACTTAGTTTAACATAGGGTCCTATGGAAAAATTCATTGAAAAATCTTGTCTGAAACCACTGAGCCAATTAGAACCACACTTGGCAGCAATGGTCTTTAGATGGTCCTCTTTGAGAATGTGTCTAATGACCCAGACTGTCAACCAAGATGGCTGCCACATCCAACTTAGTTTAACATAAGACCCTATGGGAAAATTCATTTAAAATTGTTCATGTCTAATACCAATTGGCCAATTGGAACCTGACATGGCAGCAATGGTCCTTAGATGGTCCTCTTTCAGAATTGTGTCCGATGACCCTGGCTGTGAACCAACGTGGCACCCACAGCAGAACTTAGTTTAATATAGGACCCTATGGGAAAATTCATTTAAAAATCTTGTCTGAAACCACTGAGACAGTTGGAACAAGACTTTGCAGTAATGATCCTTAGAAGGTTCTCTTTTAGAAATGCATCCATTGACATGGATTGTCAACCAAGATGACTGCTACACTTAAATGTTTAGTCAAAGGTGACAAGTTAAATCCAGGTGAGCGATACAGGCTCTTGAGAGCCTCTAGTTGTAGGAAAGTTATGCTTTTTTACCCTAATTTTAGGGGGAAATCCCTAACAAAGCCCCACAAATTCCCTTATATTTCATGAAATATTCCCTAAAATTGCCTTTATTTTTCATAAAAAGTGAGTTGAAAGCCTGTACATGTAAAAAGTTGTTATCAGTAAAAATAATGGTCTGACTTATTGTCACAGATGTTTAGAGCACAACTTGAAATAAATTAAATGGTAGCTGTAAAGGTAAAATGAAGGGTCAAGGTCATTAAAAATGTCCATAGCAACTGATGAAAAAGTCCCTAGCAACCATAAATATTTTGGGTTCAGGATTCTATATTTTAGCTGTTCATGTCAATTTGGAGGCTCAAGGGTCAATGTCATTGAAAAAATCAATAGCAACCAGATATATTTGGGTTCAGGACCCTACAATTTACCTGTACAAGTCAAAAAGAAAGGTAACGATTCAAGGTCATTGAAAAATTCCTTAGCAACCAATGAAAAAGTCCCCAGCAACCATATATATCTGGGTTCAGGATTCTATTTTTTAGCTGTACAAGTCAATATTAAGTCGAAAAATGTGACAGTATACATTAAATAGCAAAAAATAATCAACGATGCAAGATCTACAAAAACAACAGGTGAGTGATTCGGGCTCTAGGGACCCTGTTTTTAAAGTAATCAAAACAAAAGATCAGCTAACAATAAAATGTTGCATTGGAATGATTTTATTGCATCCATCCGTCGTTCTCCCACATGTCTGTTAATAGTCTTCATATTCTTCCTCTGGTAATTCGAATCCTTCCTGAAATATTAGGGATTTGTTTATGATTAATTTATTGATCCCTGCATTCAAAAGGGAGAATCTAAAGACTGGCACAAGTACGTGTTGGCAAGTTTTCACTCATTTTTGCACATTCCTCCATTCAAGAATTGTTCTGCCAAAGTCCCGTATTGCTCAGTAATTTCAGACTTTTAAATTTTGTTATCTTTTGTTGTCAGATGTTTGAAATACCGGACTCAGTTTGGAAAATTTAAAATCTAATGCATAACATATTGGTTTATTGTTTTGTATTCGAATAATTTGGGCCTTGAGCCTTACTGACGAATACAATTACGATATACCTTACCTGATTAGTGAGCACTGGATTTTATTTGTAACACTGCTGGTGAACTCTGGTCCCAAAAGTAGAATTGTACTCGATATTCATTACAGAAAATTAAATTACTGATTCTCTGTATAACGTCGGGGTACCCAATTCGCCCAGTTCGGAGGGTGGTTTCCGACCACTCCGGACAAACTGTTAAAAATCATTGTTGATTTTTATTTTTGAACAAGTAGACTAGGCAAGTGTATTCCACACATACATTTGGCGTGTATACACTTATTGGTTTTCTGCCAGCACCGGCTCAAAGGTCGCGTGATTCCGTGATTTTGGAGGGGAACCCAAATCGCCAAGGTACTGAATAGATCCACCTAGACCTCAGTGCACAAAATTAGTTCCTGTCTGTTAAAGCTACAAAACTTTTCTCTTATCCGCACAAGAAAATTTTCCAACAGTGTTTACAGTGACAAAATAAAAGAGGGTGGGCGATCTGGGTACCATGACGTTAGATAATTACCTCTGTTGCACAAAGAATATCCATTATGTATTTGGACATATTTCCATCAACATCGTGTTCTGACTGACATAAAACTTCTATCTGTCTAAGTTTGCCAAAATAGAAGTCTCGTTCCTTTTCTAACGAATCTTTATCTAATTTCATGTCCATGATCTGTGATAATAAAATGATACCCATGCTTGGTTTGTAAAAGATCGATTCGACAAAATCAAAGCAAAACATTTAAAAAAAATTTGATTTGAGTAATTCATTTGTAGGCCATTATATATATCCAGTAAACAGGATATTTATGTTCTTTTATTGGTGTAAGACCATTGTCAATCCCTCGTGAGCGTACAGAATTACACATGACATAAACGTTATCAACATGACTGCTGTTAAAACAAATGATTAAAAGATAATAAAACAGTAAATATATACATGTACATGTATGTATGTATGTATGTATGTATGTATGTATGTATTCCACTTTTAATAATAGTGGCCATATTGATACAAGCTCCGGACCCACAGGTTTGATTGATTTTAGGGGGAAATTTACTTAAAAATCTCTTTGTCTGAAACCACTTGGCCAATTGGAACAAACCTTGGCAGCAATGGTCCTTAGTTGGTCCTCTTTCAGAATTATATCCGATGATCCTGTCCACCATCGAAGAGCGGAACTTAGTTTAACATATGACCTAATGGGAAAGTGATTGGGTATCACCTAACGACCATTATTCCAGTATTTATTATCGCTTGTTTCAATAAAGGATATTTTATCTGAATTTTTATACCCCTCGCAAACAAAGTTTTGGGGTATATAGGTTTCAGTTTGTCTGTCTGTCCGACATAACGGTGTCCGCAACTCCTCCTACATATTTTCTTTAGTCTTAGATCGCTCTGTAGATATGTGCATATTGTCAGGAATTTCTGTTTGGACAAGAAATGTGAAAGAAACGGCTGTTTGGACATACTCATTTTTTAACAAAACTTCCGGTTCCATGTGTTGTCCGCAACTCCTCCCCTACATTTCATGCAGGATTCTCATGAAACTTTGTGGAGTGTTAGATCAGTCTATGGAGATGTACATTTTGTCAGGATTTTCTCATTGGGCTAAAACTTTGAAAAATATGATGATTTGAACTTTTTGTAGGCTTCAAAACAGACATTTTGTTGCCGGGGGGGGGTTATATTAGTCCCTTTCAGGACAGTTTTAGTTCTCTCAACAGTTCTAGCATAACGGGTACATCATGTCTATTATCAAACTCTCATGTTGTTCAATTTTTACGCTAGAACAAACCAGAAAGATATGTATTGATACTGGATCTTATTATGCTGTTTTAGTAGGAACCATACACAGCGTTCCAGATCTCTTAAATTGGTACTTGGTTCAACTCAGATCGAGGCATTTTCAAGTTAATACTCGCATAAAAAACAAGTCACCCTCAACTAGCTTATCTGGAACAATAAGTCCTTCAAACTGATATGTTGATAAGGCATGTAAGGTATGAATAACAATTTATAAAGAACAAGACATAAAGGGCTGTTTAAAGAACTCAGGTTTATGTTTGTTTAACTGACATATATATTTACAAAATAACTAAAGGGCTGTGTAAAGAACTCAGGTTTATGTTTGTTTAACTGACATATGTATTTATAAAATAATTATTATCTTTTCTACTCGAACTATATTTTATATCTTAAAAATTGAAAATTTTTAGCAAAGAAGGAGACATTTTCTAGAGAAAAATGGTAAACCCTCTTAAGCAAAACGTAGCTTTAATTTGACAGAAATAAAATCACACTATAAAAACTTCTCCTATCAACACTGCGAGTTTGCATCTTAGAAGGGTTTTATACTGTGTCTATAAACTGGAAATTCTGGGGTTTTTCTCGAAAATATCGAAAAGTCTTTTAAGAGTAAAATATGTCTTCAATGTACCTTTTGTTTAATTCAGTGTAACTATTAGATTTATTTTTGGCGGGTTCCAATTTTGGGGATTGGGGAAAAGGTTCGATGTCTGAAGATACTCATTCCATGGTTTTATCATTTGCTAAATAAAACTTGTATTTTGCTTAGTATTTAAATTTGTGGTTCCGTACTGGGATTTTTATAACCTTGACTATTATGATTAACTAGTTATAATCGTCCCAGTTCCGTACTAGCCAAAAAAATCTGTACCTTCTGTGTCAAATCTTCGATTCGATCTTGTAATTCCCTGTTACCATTTCCAGCCGACTCTGTGCGATACGTCTTGGAAGAAATGATACTTTTTGAAGAATTCGTGGCTTAAATGGAAATAGGGAACCAATTGCATCTTTATCATTTTGCTGCTACAGAATTATAAGTAAGCTATTCAATAATTAAAACTAAAAAAGGGTTCTTTAAAAATGATGTTATCAACTTCTTGTCATCTTGTCCAGTAAGATGTTCTCTCATTGACAAATATTCCATATTCTTTTGTTTTCATGAAGAATAAAAAAAATTAAAAAAAATTCTAATAGTCTCTTATCTCTCTAAATTAAACTAATTTGTTAACTGACTTAAAATTTATCGATTATTAAGAACCGTTATAACTCCAACTCCTCTTTCATCAGATGATGACAAAACAAATTCAGACAATATGTGAAAACAAGGTAAACAATCCTTTGTTGCTTCGTAATAATCAAATGATATTGAATACCAAAACTGCTGTCACTCGTTATCCTTCAAACTAAATGGTATTTAACTTACATGATCTGTTTGATTTTCTGGCAATAACAGAACGGGGTCTTTCTCTAAACTGATTATATTTATATCCTCCAGAATTTGCATCGAAGTACAATTTGAACCATTGAACAAATTCAAAATTATCTTGAAATCTTCCTTTAACTAATCTTTCTACGGGTATTATCTGAAATATCGTAGCGTTAGGTATTTATCTGTATTTAACCTTAACCCTAACCCTAACCCTAACCCTAACTTGGCAACAATGGGCCTTAGGTAGTCCTTTTTCAGAGTTGTATCCGATGACCCCGCCTGTCATCCTAGATGGCCGCCAGAGCCGAACTTAGTTTAACATAGGACCCTATGTGAAATTGAATTAAAGATCTTGTCTGAAACCACTTGGCCAATTGGAACAAAATTAGGCAGCAATGGTCCTTGGGTGGTTCTCTTTCAGAATTATATCCAATGATTCAAACCCCCATCCGTCATCCAATATGACCGCCAGAGCCGAACTTAGTTTAACATTGGACCCTATGGGAAATTTACTTAAAGATCTTCTTGTCTGAAACCAATTGGCCAATTGGAACAAAACTTCGCAGCAATGGTTCTTTGGTGGTCCTCTTTCGGAATTATATCCGATGACACTGCATGCATGCCCTTCATCCAAGATGGCCGCCAGAGCCGAACTTAGTTTAACATAGGACTCTATGGGAAATTTACCAAAAGATCTTCCTGTCTGAAACCAATTGGCCAGTTGGAACAAAACGAGGCAGCAATGGTTCTTAGGTGGTCCTCTTTCAGAAGTATGTTCAGTGACCCCGTCAATTATCCAAGATGGCTGCCAGAGCCGAACTTAGTTTAACATAGGACTCTACGGGAAATTTACTTAAAAATCTCTTTGTCTGAAACCACTTGGCCAATTGGAACAAAACTTGGCAGCAATGGTCCTTAGTTGGTCCTCTTTCAGAATTATATCCGATGATCCTGTCCACCATCGAAGAGCGGAACTTAGTTTAACATATGACCTAATAGGAAAGTTCACTGAATGATCTTCTTTGAAACTAGTGAGACAATTGAAATTTGACAGCAATGTTCCAGGCTGCCAGTCAAGATGGAGGTAGTCCAGGTGAGCGATACAGGCTTCTGTGAGCCTCTAGTTTTAAAGTTCATCCAACTGATTGTTGGGATTTCTCAGTCTTTGCATTAAGTCCTTCGGACTTTATTATCCCCCCGCTTAGCGAAAGCGGGGGGATCATGTAATACAGTCCGTCCGTACGTACGTACGTACGTACGTACGTCTGTAGTGGCAAGGCATATCTCTGAAACGGTAAAAGATAGAAACTTGAAATTTGGCATCATGGAAGAGTATATGACCCACTAGGGAATAGACCCCTTAAAATTGGAATTCGACCCCTTGGGGCCAAATTATGAGCGAAAAACGAATTTCGCGATATCCAATAAATGGAGATATCTCCAAAAGTGTTAAAGCTAGGATATTGGAACTTATGTCACTACTTATATTGCCTTTCCCAAGTTGAAAGAGGGTATCAAAATTTTGGTCCCGCCCCTAGGGGCAATGCCCTAAGGAGTTAAAAAATGTCTAAAAACGATTGTCCAAGAACTCCTCCTACACTGTAGAAGATAGAAACATGAAATTAGGTACACTAGTAACACTTGAAGAGTTGTCTGTGCCAAAGGTTTCGGAATTTTGATTTTTGCCCGGGGGGTGGGGCTACACCCTAATATGTAAAATCTCAAAATATGGTAAGATCAGTTCATATCCCCACCCCTTAACCATATATATTTTTATTCCACATTTAAAGACGAGTTACATGGTCACCCCCGGGGGTCAGCCCCACCCCCCTCATTTGGAAAATTACAAGATATCTCAAAAACAGTTAAGATCCCCACCCCTAAACCATATATATTCTTAGTGGGCATGACAAGACAAGTTTAATGGTCATCCCCGGGGGTCGGCCCCACCCCCCTAATTTAGAAAATTACAAGTTATCTCTAAAACAGTTGAGATCCCCACCCCTAAACCATATATATTCTTAGTGGGCATGACAAGACCAGTTGAATGGTCATCCCCGGGGGGTCGGCCCCACCCCCCTCATTTACAAAATTACAAGTTATCTCAAAAACAGTTGAGATCCCCACCCCTAAACCATATATATTCTTAGTGGGCATGACAAGACCAGTTGAATGGTCATCCCCGGGGGTCGGCCCCACCCCCCTCATTTACAAAATTACAAGTTATCTCAAAAACAGTTGAGATCCCCACCCCTAAACCATATATATTCTTAGTGGGCATGACAAGACCAGTTGAATGGTCATCCCCGGGGGTCGGCCCCACCCCCCGCATTTACAAAATTACAAGTTATCTCAAAAACAGTTGAGATCCCCACCCCTAAACAATATATATATTTAATGGACATGACAAGTTAAGACTTACATTCATTTGATGTAGGCCATTTCAATTTTATCCATCTTAAAACTTTTGCATTCGACTTTGTCCGAGCAGTAGAAGTCCAATTTCATATTTCTGTGTTGTTTCTTGATATCCAAAGATCAGTGTCAAACTTTTTCTCTATTTATGCAATTTGAAATTATGAGGGGTTCAGACTTTGTGCATTCCGACTTTGCTGGGAGGGGGGGATGTGCAATCTCCGATTGCTGCGTTTCATTTAGTTTGTGAGTGAATCGCCCGAGTTTACACATTGATAAATTCCGTAAAAATAACCTTTATTACTATATTATCCTAAAGGAACTAATATTTTACAAAGCCTACACTAACATTTTTTCTATTTTGGGACCTTAATACATCCATTTCACAAGGTACCATAACAAATAAAATCTATGACAACAGATATTATGTATTATTTTATCATTATTAATGGCATCCTTTCAAGTCAGGGTTTTTTATCCACGTTCGTTCCTACAAACCCTTGACATCACACATTCATATTTTGCGGGTTGAAATTATTGCCGCTGGTTAGTGACCTAGAAAATTCTACCTACGACGCAAATGGGTTCTCTATTGACCTACAGAAGTAACCAATGAAAATCAATGAAAATCGTTCACTTCCGACCCGTTGTGTGATGTCAGGGGTTTGTAGGAACGAACGTATATTTATAAATTCTTATTGCACTAGATAATTATGTTTGCTCGAGGTTGTCTCACTGATCTCATTATCTTACATTTTCATAATGATTTTTTTTTTTTTGGTTGTCCACTGCATCCTGGAATGACAACATTTTCCGATATCAAAGCATAGTTTCCACAATAATTATAAGCAGGACAAGAGAGTGTCCATATAAGCATGCATTAAGGTGAAAGTTCAGTTTACTAATATTTTTAAATTGTTTGGTTGTCTAGCATATCACATCAATAATATGATCGAAGACGTGTTCTCCTTTCCAATTAATCTTCACAACTCCTGATTTGTGGGGCTTAGAAAACTTGTCCATAATTATTTTTATTTATAATTTTTATTTTTTTAATTTTCAGTCAGTTAAAGAGCGGCCTTAAAGAGACCTCAAAATTATTGATTAAACAACAACCTTAATTTTATATTTTAAGAACACTGGATTATCAGTTACAATATTTACAATAAAATAAAAATTGTCAATGTTCCTCCACCGATTTGTGACTTCCACCGGCTTGACATTGTTTTGAACTTCACGACGAGTGCCGTATACGGAACAGGAACTGCTTAGCCTTCCAGAGCACTTGAGTTCACTCCTGGTTTTTACAGGAGTTCGTGTTGTTCATTGTTTTTTAGTTTTCAGTGTTTATTTGTTGTGGTTGTTCATTTGTCTTCTCGTGTTTGTCTGTCCAATGGGTAACGTTTTTTGATTTGCTCTCTAGGAATATTTGTCCTCTTTACTCAGTTTAATTACAAAAATATCCACATAATAAAGTAAACATCCGCTTACCTTATCTGTTCCAGATTTATTGAACGCATTCTGTAATATCTTAAAATTATTAATATACTCATGTTCCAGTTTTGTCTGTAATTTTACTCGATGTAGAGGAACTGAACCTATAGAGAAAATTATATGTTATGATAAAGGGAATTTTATGAATCCACTAGATGTTTTTAATTTTGTCCGCTGTACAATACTGGCGTAAAATTTCGCGAATTTGTTTCAATAAGTATGCTTAATAATTTTACCTCTTAACTTTTTGCATAATTAATATATCTCCATAAAGTATTGCAGAATTAATTTTGTCGATTTTCGATCGTGTGCTAATTGTAACACCTCAAAGAATGGTCTCTGGGATATGTTGCAGGCTGTTTTCGTGTTTTTGTTTGTTTGTATTTTCTGTTCTCTTAGTGAATAATTAAAAAACTTTTTAGGGCCAGGTGAGCTATTAATTGCCATCACTTGGCGCCCGTCGTCCGTTGTCGTCGCAAATTTTCCTTTGGCCAATTGGAACAAAACTTGGCAGCAATAGTCCGCTTTCAGAAATATATCCGATAACCCTGCCCGTCATCCAAGATGGCCGCCGGAGCCGAAATTAACTTAAAGATCTTCTTGTCTGAAACCACTTGACCAATTGGAACAAAACTTGACAGCAATGGTCCTTAGGTGGTTCTCTTTCAGAAATATATCCGATGACCCCGCCCGTCATCCAAGATGGCCACCAGAGTCGAACATAGTTTAACATAGGACCCTATGGGAAATTTACATTTCGGCATTTTTTGGTTATGAGTACTTCTTGTTTAAAATAAGGTTGGTTTTTGTCTTCCAAATGTTTCGGTTTTAATGCTGCTGATGAGAGGTAACTCCTTGAAATGCGTCGTATATTTACTATTTCTAATATTAGTATCTTTGGATTATTATTTTATTTACATAAAGATCTGAAACCACTTGGCCAATTGGAACAAAACATGACAGACATGGTCCTTAGTTGGTCATCCAAGATGGACGCTACAGCCAAACATAGTTTTAACAGTACCTATGGGAAATTTACATAAAGATCTTGCCTTATTTGAAACCACTGGGCCAATTGGAACAACACTTGACAGCAATGGTCCTTCTGTGGTTCTATGTCAGAAATATATCCGATGAAGATGGCTGCCAGGCGGAACATAGTTAACATAGGACCTAATGGGGAAAATTACTAAAAGATCTTGTTTGAAACCTGTGTGTCAGTTCGAAATTGACAGCAATGTTCCAGACTGCCAGTCAAAATGAACATAGTCCAGGTAAGCGATACAGGCTCCTGGGAGCCTCTAATTAAAATACATTGTAGGTTCTGTGCATATCTAATATAATATAATATACTTTACAAAGTACACATCTAGTCTATGTTCTATGATAGTTTTTGGTACATTGCAGACAAAGGCGTTGTTTCCTCTACTTAGGAGACACTCTAGATACTTTAAAATTATTTTTATAAGATATCAAATTTACGTCAGCACAAGTTTTACAAACTATATGCAATTTGCAAGTTATACAAAAATTGTGACCCCCCTCCCACCCTTTTCCATTGCATCTATTTATATTTTCACTTTGATTACATTACCGCTGAATGTAACTGCTTTTTCCCAGATTCAGATCTGTCTGAATATTGAGGTTTAACACCATTTTGAAGACTGAGTAGTTATCTCTGGGTGTGTAATTTGTATTTGTTTCACTTGGTGGTTTGCTTGTGTTTTCCTGTGGGTTTTAAGCATTATTTATTTATGTACCGTACCATAGCCTACATTTTACGCATTAAACAATCAGAAACTGACGAAGACTTTCGATCAATAAAAGTTCATACATTATAAAAATAATAATCCAAAGATACTAACATTAGATATAGTAAATTTATACTATGTTGTATACGACGCATTTCAAGGAGTTACCTCTCATCAGCAGCATAAATTATAAAAGATTTGGAAAAGGTTTGTATTATCTTAATTTTCTAGAACAAATTCCATTGAATTGTTTTTACACATACCTGGAAACAATAGTTCTACAGCTTGACAGTAGGCAGCACCTGTTTAAATTAAAAGCGTGAAAATTCAATTTAAATGTAAACAGTATTTCTAAGGCTTGACAGTAGGCACCTGTTTAAATTAAAAGCGTGAAAATTCAATTTATACTAGACATTGAACCCGCGCGAGCGCGGGAAAATAAGCATTTTTTGTGGTGGCCATATTGACTTTAAAAAATTGTTGCGGCCATGTCATCATAGAACAGGGACTCAATATGGATGTTGTGGCAGGCTTCCCATAAGCTTTCCTGTCAAGTAGGTAGTATCAACTGATAGTTTCATGTTTATAAATGTATTTCATGTAGTATTCCAGAAATGGATGTTTATGCAAACTTTAACCAAAGTCAACGAAGCGTGAAATGTAGGTCAACGTGACCTAATTGTCATATGGCTGTTCGTTACTACCGAACATGTATCCACTGATGAAGTAGACTGTATGCCACGTAGAATTACCAAAATGGACCTTAAGGTTCCATCAAATTCAAAATCTATGACGAAAACACAACCACATAAATTGTTTTTATTTTTATTGTTACAATTAATTCTGAACTGGAACTTGATGAAAAGCTTTCATTAAATACACATTTCATAATGCATTACCTTTTTCCTCCAGAATAAATATGAAAATGAAATTGTAGATGTAAACATTTCCTTAGTGACGGATGAATTTTTCAAAAGATGCCGTGAGTTATGTAGAGCATATTTTTTTTAAATAGTTCCATTGTCATCATGGGCAGGGCAAGCGTATGAGGTGCCGTTTTACTATTTATTCACTATTTTTTTATATCAAAAATTAGAATTCTTGATATCAACAATTAATTTTTGATATCAAAAAATATTTTCTGATATCAAAAAATGGAATTTTTGATATCAAAAATGCCATTTTTTATATAAAAAATTCTATTATTTGATATCAGAAAATTATGTACATTTCTTGATATCAGAAATTCCATTTATTGATATCAGAAAATCATTTTTTGATATCAAGAAATCCATTTTATGATATCAAATAATCGATTTTCTGATATAAAAAAATACTGACGATTTTCTGATATCAAGAAATACATTTTCTGATATCAAATATTCATTTTTGATATCAGAAATTCAAATTCTTGATATCAGAAAATCAATTTTTTGATATCAAGAATTCGAATTTTTGATATTACAAAATCATTTTTTGACATCAGAAAATCAATTGTATTATTTGATATCAGAAAATCATTTACATTTTTTGATATCAAGAATTATATTTATTGATATCAGAAAATCATTTATTGATATCAAGAATTGCATTTTATGATATCAAATAATCGATTTTCTGATATCACAAAATGCTTACGATTTTCTTATATCAAATAATACATTTTATGATATCAAATACTCATTTTTTGATATCAGAAATTCGAATTCTTGATATGAAAAAAATTAAATATTTTCTGATATCAAAAAATCGAATTCTTGATATAAAAAAATAGAATTCCTGATATCAAAAATTCATTTTTTGATATCAGAAAATCCTATTTTTGATATCAGAAAATAGTCTTCATTTTTTGATATCAGAAAATAGTCTTCATTTTTTGTTATCAAAAAATAGAATTTTTGATATCAGGAATTCAATTTTTTGATATCAAGAATTCTAATTTTTGATATCAAATAATAGGGAATAAATAGTAAAACGGCGCCTCATACAAGCGAGGCTTAATTTCACAAATATATCCAATAATCAGACGTTAAAAGCATTTTTAGTGTGTGGCTGCGTGACCTGTCCACGTTTATATTTATCAAAGATGTCCGAGATAAATTTCATCATTAATGATAAAGATGACCATTTGTTAAAAATATTTTTATCTAGGGGTTACAGGGAATTGTATGGTAGAGATATATTTAGACAGGTCATATGACAAATAATGTAAAAATAGATAATGGTTGGTTTGATCACTTTGTGCAAGGTAAACATCCGAGCAAACCAAAAAACAACTACGTTTTGAATTCCTCTGAACTTTACCTTACTTCTTCATGATCTTCAAAGTTCATAACCTTTACAGTAGGAGAAATTGGGTTATTGTATTAAAATAATCCTGAATACATGAAGCGGAAACATCCCACTCGAAGGAGAATGTTTTTAATTTGTTTTATTCTTCCGTAATTTCAAACAAAAATACATTTAAAATCTGTGCATACTTGTTTATTTAAATCAATATGTTAAAATGATGCATTCGAGAACCTTCTAATGGATATGTTGGGAGAATTCATATCGGAAAAGTGCATACAAATTCCATTTGCACATAAACAAAACTGCAGTTTAAATTTATAAATGCAGATTGTCAAATCCGATAATAACCTTTAATTTATAATCTGAACCGTACATCGTTTATTTTGAACCACGCGTTTTGCCGCCTATTCGGCTAATTCGTAAATTTAGTATAGATGTAAACAGTATTTCTACGGCTTGACAGTAGGCAAAACCTGTTTAAATCAAAGTGTGAAATATAATTTATATGTAAACAGTATTTCTACGGCTTAATTGACAGTAGGCAACACCTGTTTAAATTAAAGTGTGAAAATTGAATTTACATGTGAACAGTTTCTACGATTTGACAGTAGGCAGCACATGTTTAAAGCAAAAGTGTAAAAATTCAATTTACATGTAAACAATATTTCTACGGTTTGACAGTAGGCAGCACCTATTTAAAGCAAAAGTGTGAAAATTCAATTTACATGTAAACAATATTTCTACGGCTTGACAGTAGGCAGCACCTATTTAAAGCAAAAGTGTGAAAATTCAATTTATGTGTAAACTTTAGTTGTACGGCTTAACAGTCGGCAGCACCTATTTAAATTACACGTAATAAGTGTGAAAATTCAATTTATATGTAAAATTTAAATGAGCACAATGACCGACAAAAATCTCCACTATCATCTGTATTAAATCGGATATTTTCTTACTTTTACTCTGTATTTTTACCGTATTTTAAATGAACATAGTCTTGTTCAAGATGACTTGGAATGGAGCATCAAATTTACTATAAATATCAAATATTTATGGAATCTGAATGAATTTGTTGAGCTGGGCTATCTGCATATAGTTCAATTTCATGAAAGTCGTGTTTGATTGGAATAACTGTTTGGTTGTGAAGTACCATTCTAACTTCATATAGAGTTTCAGCTGTTTTGTTTTCTTTGTTCGTTATTGGTTTTTAAATGTACAATACATTATTCCCTCTATATCATAAAACAATGAAAACTATTCTTACACCCAACTCAGTCGGTTAATTTTTTTTAAAAATCACTGGTATCACCAAATTAATGAAATCACGGTTTACGAGCAATTTTACCATATTTTTGCCATGTCCACCATTTTAATCACTTTTCTCTTGAATTAAATAATCTGAATTTGTTTTGGCAAAGTCCCAATTTGAAATAAGCAAAAACGTCTCATTTAGCGTACTGTACGTATTAATTATGAATTGTGTGTATGATGCAGTTATGTACGGTACGGTGTATGATACAGTTATGTACGGTACTGTGTATGATGCAGGTATGTACGGTACGGTGTATGATAGTTATGTACGGCACGGTATATGATACAGTTATGTACGGTACGGTGTATGATGCAGTTATGTACGGTACTGTGTATGATGCAGGTATGTACGGTACGGTGTATAATACAGTTATGTACGGCACGGTATATGATACAGTTATGTACGGTACGGTGTATGATACAGTTATGTACGGTACGGTGTATGATGCAGTTATGTACGATACGGTGTATGATGCAGTTATGTACGGTACGGTGTATGATACAGTTATGTACGGCACGGTATATGATACAGTTATGTACGGCACGGTATGTGATACAGTTATGTACGGTACGGTGTATGATGCAGTTATGTACGATACGGTGTATGATGCAGTTATGTACGGTACGGTGTATGATACAGTTATGTACGGTACGGTGTATGATGCAAGTGGGTGCATGATGAAGGGAGTATATCAACCTGTACACAATTCTTCTATTCGTTGGTAATCTGTATTTAGGATATTATTTATCCACATGAGAATGTCTCGTCTGCTCCAGTTTTCAGAAGTATGGTTGTTCGTCAATTTAACATTTCTAGCCGTCATTTTCTGTAAAGAAAAAAAACTCATAATTATTTACTGAACACACTTGTTTGTTTAATATTTGTCGAATTCATTCTTTATCTTAAAGTATTAAAGAAATAAGTATAAATATTTACCATAAAAAAATTGATTTTATTATATATACGTTATCATAAATTCTGAGGGAAAAACAAAATCGAGCTGTATCCCCTGAATCAGAAAAAAAGATAAATTTGATTTTCCAAGCGAGTTACAAGCGAAAAACATGCAGCTAAGAAGAGAACAATAGAAACATACTCGGGGCGACATGGGGTGGATTTCATGTTTAAATAAGCAGCGCATATCATGTATCAGACTTTTGTGTAAAATAACAAGAACAGACCAAAATCGAAACGTGTTCAAAATTTGGAAGTGGGCCTCGAGAATACGTAAAGGTTGATGCCGCGAGGTGGATAAAATTACCGACTTATTAAACATTCGAAATTCTGTAAATGATCTATTATTATCCACGAAAACAGTTATGAAGTTTATGACGGACAAAATAAAGGTGCTAGATAATACCGAATGGCAAATTGAACTATTTAATGATCGTGGACATCAAAATGGCTATAAACTTCGAACGTACAGGCTATTCAAAACTAACAATTATGCCGAGACATACGTTCTCCAAATTATACCACGCTCGTACAGACGTACTCTAGCCTTGTTCCCCGTTAGCCATCGAGACTGGCAGGTACACCAGGCCGCGTACAGCACCAGAAAATAGATTATGTAAATGTGAATTGTTGTTCGAATGTTCAAAATATATTGAAAATTTCCCGAATTTAAATGATGATGTTAAGCTTGTTGAAATAATGAAATGTTCTGATATTCAAAATATCTAAGCAAATGTTTACACAAGAGTTTATGAGACGAAAATTATTTTCTTAATTATTACTCATAATATAGTAAGAGTCTATGTTAACTCACTGTGATTAATTTATGATAAGATATTTAAATATTCAAATTGTTAACTTTATGATAAAATTACATCAAACTTAATATATATATATATATATATATATATATATATATATATATATATATATATATATATATATATATATATATATACTTTTGGCTTAAACACTTTCACTTCAGATTTATATTTTTTTATTTTATTTTTTTTTAATTTTTTTTATATGCTCAAAATATATATGCTTTTAAATTCATAAACATGTTTTAACTTTTTGATGATAATTTTATGAATTTTATTGTGAAACTATATTGATATGTACATAG
The DNA here is from genome assembly GCA_028015205.1 of Mytilisepta virgata. Classification (NCBI taxonomy): domain Eukaryota; kingdom Metazoa; phylum Mollusca; class Bivalvia; order Mytilida; family Mytilidae; genus Mytilisepta; species Mytilisepta virgata. The sequence goes on along the minus strand of CM051519.1, from coordinate 95,096,537 downwards.
CATGCGTTAAGTGTCTCATAAGTCAAATTTATGACTGGGTATTGATTGTTTTATTGAATACTGTGATATGTAAATATTTTGTCAATCAATATGTGACACTATAATAAAATAAATATTTATCTTTTTTTTTATCTTAAATGAAACTGTTTCGGATGGCATACTGATTGAATTTGTTGTTCTTTACCGATTTCTATTTTTTGTCTATTTCTGTTTATGTGCCTGTTGTGCCTATTGTTTGTCTATTTCTGTTTATGTGTCACATTTTCTAATTTCGTTAATGAACCTAATCCTGATTTCGGCTATTTAAAACAATACTTATTGATTTTTGCTAAATGAAAAGGACATTTCAAAGGACGACTTTTATCCATTACGTTAGTTACACAAAATACATATCACCGGGAAAGGAACATCTGAATATCAAATTAGTAATAAAACGGTAAAACTTGTATTGCGTTTTTATGACTTCGGTAATTTATAATGGAAATATCAGTTTGCGTCAGTTTGACGTCCTTTTGCGCCACAACTTAATTGCGCCAGTATATCGATTGCGCAAACATATTTTTTGAGAGGGTAAGATCATTTGCGCCAATAAATAATGAATCCTATTGCGGCACTTACATTAATGTTTTAGGAAAATGAATTGAATTTTTGTAAATATTGAATTATTGACTCCCCTCCTCCTTTATCCGGGCTTGGGACCGGCAGTTTATTTTCACTGGCGGAGTTACAGTCATTTTGTACTTTATTTTTTAATAAGTGAGAAATCAATTTAAAAGGGTATTAACAACATTTAAAACTTAAACAGTTTAAAATTGCATATCAGTCTCAATTCAAATTAATGGCTGGAATTTGTAGTTCATCACGAACACGTGCTCTTGTCGACTTAGTTCCCCGTCGGTATACTTCTGATATTTTACAACAGAAAAGTTCTCTTTCTCCGAGTTGTGTCGGCTTCGGACAATGTCTGGGAATATCTCTTTAACTATAACATGCATTCGTTCCTCAAAATCAACATGTATAGAGGTGAAGTTCATAGTAAGGTTAGATTTTGCGCAACTTTCGATAAGCAAAGTAAGTAAAAATTTGACGATAACAGTTTCCCATTTTAGATGGTAGAAGACAAAACACCAACGGAATGTAATGACCATTGTTAAAGCCATGAATGGTGTACAACTGTTCAAATGCTTAGGACAAAATTTAAATGTTCCATCAGCGAATAGATCTTCTGATTCAAGACATAAAAACTTCAAATTAGCCTCGCAACCAAGAATGACGATGCCGCTTTCAATGTCGTTTGCTAATACAAAGTCCTCATCTTTATTCGTTACAACTCCAATTTCTTGTAGGATTTCTTTGAATTCTGTCCATGTTTTGGGCTGAGCTGGCAAGATCCACTGAGTACCGTGACACATTGCTCATCAGTATAGACAGTTGCTGGACACGTTTTTGTAGTACATCTCCATCTTATTTCCCCACTCTTTTTCACAAACTTTTTTAAGGCTTGTCGGAATTTGTGATCCTCTATTGAAATTACAGGTTTTCCTTTATTAGATTCTAACTTCTGTATTGTGACATCCATGGTCAATGATAAACTGAGAAGACTGATTTTATGAAATCTCAGTGAGCACTTTTTGTTTTTCAAAGATTTACGTAAAATTTATCTTACCATGTGACATTACCTTTAATCTTTTCATTAATAAGCGTCCTATACTTTCAACTTCTTTTATTCAGTAATAATTAATTTTGTTAGGGGGGATCTTTCACAAAAACTATTTACCACTGAATGTTTATTCACTGCAATAACATTGATCTTTTGGTGAACGTAAAAATCAGTAAGGTAAACTGGCGCAATTCAAACCACCAAAATACAAATATGTGGCGCAATTGATACCTCCAAAAATATGCAATTGGCGCAAAAGGACTCTTCCCATTTATATGCTCCAATCCAGGAATGTGTGCGTGTAATATATATATGTTGAACTTAATTGTTTTTCTTAGAAGCCTCTTAGTTGTTGTTTTTCAATAAGTTTTAAGCCATTTTTAAGTACAGTTTTTAGAAGCCGGAATCGGCAGGCCTCGGCAATTTGCGAATCGGCATTATCGGTTCGGCAAAATGGGATTTGGTTTTAAGAAATAAAATAAAAAAATCGGGAATCTGGGAATCGGCAATTTGGACTCGCCAATATGAGAATTTGCAATTTAAGATTCGGCAATTTGGAATGTTACCTTGTGACTTTTGTTTTCATCGCTTTAAATAATATTACTGTTACTAATATGTACAAAAATAGATGTGGAAAATAATACATTTTTAGCTAAAATAAAGAAGCGTTCTTATTATTCATGTTTAAAAATGGCAACAGGAAGTCGCATAATAAACATTGATATAAAATAATTGATAAATATTTGATTTTAATCGTGACAAATAGTATAAATATGCACTATCTGGCCGGCGATTTATTATAAACCCCACAAAAAAGAAAATATAAGCATTTCTCGTTTTGTTTTGTGCGTTAAGATTAAATAATGTATTTTTACAAAAAGAAATTGTCGAAATTGAAAAAAAATGTACTTACTTCTGTTGCCGAAGATCTATAAACTAATGTAAATAATTTAAATCCTATTATTGATCATTGTTTGGTCCAGTGATGCTATACATCAGTTAATTGCTTCTAAGAGTAGTACGTTTTTTAATTATTCATTGTATTGCTCCACAGTGAATGATTTTCTTAATTTATTGATCAGTCCAATCGTTATCGACCTCCATAATCTTTTGCACTTCTGACCATTGATTACATTTTTTCTACCTATGTTCTTTGGCAAGGCTCGTCGTGAATGAAAAGTACACAGTTTCTTCCAACTTCATTCTGCGCGAGTCGAAGAGTACTATATTCCTTCGAACTGGTAATTATAAATGCGAAATATCAATCCTCGAAGGGTGTTACTAATCACTACAGTGCAAATAATCTCAAGGCCATGTGCAGAAATCAGAAAGTTGTACATAGGGCCGATTAAATTTCAATTGACCAAAGTTAAAGCGAACAAAGAGTGCGCACACCAAATGTCTCGCCTGAGTACGCACGTGGACACAAAAAAAAAACAGATTATCCGAGACCGGACATTGTAACTCGAATAAATAGTTATGGTGATGTGACAAATCTGAAAATTCTAAAATGTAGCAAGCGCCTTAGATCCTGTAAGACCTGTTATAAATAAATATTTCAAAGCTGAAATTGAGGTCAAGGTCAGGTCACAGGTGTAAGACTGGCATATACCGACCAAGAACTATCTAAAGACTAAGTTATACCGTTATAGAGAAATTGACTTAAACCCAAAAATGTGACCCGTCACTCAAACATGAAATTCAGACCAAAGTAGGGTGGCATGTACCCACTAAAAACTAATTATAGACAAAATAAGGCGGGTGTAGGTATTACAGTTGCGGATAAATGGACCTAATCACGAAAATGTAATGCAAATTTGACACATTTTTATGAAGATAATTAACCATGAAAACAAGGACAAGGTCACAAGACCAGTATACGGCTGCAAAGTTTATATCATATGGTATCCGTGGACCAAAAATGTTTTGTGTGAGTTGTACGTAAAGTTTAAATTTTCTGCCATTAAATCTATTGTACTTATAGATGACATAGGAGATATAAGTAAAATGGTGCAATGTAAGGTAATTGATGACAAGTACTTATAGAGGTGTGTTAATGGCTGAGAGTGAACAGTACAAAGTTACAAACTATTTTGAATATCCGGAATAACTAAGTGCTAGATGATGTCTTTTGTAATTGCTTGAAAAAGTAACTTTAAGATGTAAGTGGTATGGAAGGTGCATTTAGATTTTAGTGAATGCCATGGTGTATAAACTTTTACAGTGATGTACATATTCTAGTGTGTTATTAATGTTAGCATGTTCCTTTCTGTCCCAGTGTATATAATATGGTGGTGGAACAGATGTCTGCAGGTAAAACTAAATATATATGTAGTTTTATGACTCTTGCGCATCGTGTGTGAAATAAGCACATTGCTGTGATAGAATCCATAGCTTGAAATTGGACTTGACAATTTGCCTTTGTGATCTTAATTTTGGTGGTGGGTACGCCGGGCAGTGTGGATTCTTTTATACCAGTATTTGAAACAACTGATACATAGGCATTGTTATGCTGGTTTGTGCACCTATATTCTCACTGTAAATGTACCATGCACATGCACACAGATGTTTACAGTAGAGTTGCTTACATGTATTACACTACAAAAGTAGTGGTACTCCAAATAGTGGAGGGAAGAAAGTAGGTATTATTTTTGCAAAGTTATCAAGGTTCTGAAAAGTTTACTCTGCCGCGGCCGAAAAGTACTCCATGTCTCGCCTCCAGACATTCATATCACACGCAAGAAAACAATCTATACTACTATAGACAGAACTACTGAAAATTCGAGTATAGAGATGACAAGAATGGTAAAGTCAAAAATACGAAAAATCAATGAAACTAGGCTCCCAGGAGCCTGTATCACTCGCCTGAATTTAATTTGCCAATCAACGGCGATAAAAGCTGTAACTGAAGGCTACTCAGTTAGTGATTAGGACCAATGGACAGGATTTGTTTAAACTGGATCAAGTTTCACAGAAGAAAACTTTATGAAGTGAACCTGTTATGCATTGGTGGCCAGCTTAGTTGACAGTCTAAATGGGTAATAGGATAAATATCATTGCTGCCAAGTTCGTCTCCATGTTGCTCAATACTTTCATTTTATCAAACACAATTCTGAAAGATGACCATCTAAGGACAGTCTGGATCATGTAGATGAGTGGAGAACCTGCTGTCACTGAAATTCACACATATCAGACAAGTGCATTTTTTTGTGGAGTGGTTCATCACCTTGGTAATAAATGTTGCCTTTGAAAGTATATACTGAAGACATAAAACAAATTTCTTATATCTTTTTTCTCTTTGTATTTTATAAACGAGGTTTACAGAAGATTTCATATTCAGGCAGAGATTATAATAACACCAAACAACATAATTAGATGACAAACCTTTATAATGCTGTAATAAAATATCTGCCATTACAAAGGCATCATGCACTCAAAGTGTATTATTAGTGATTTCATCAGATCTACAAATTGGATTAATTTACAGATATATATACATTAAACAGACCAACACTACCATGTATATAAAATGTAAATTGTACACCTTCACATGTATACTTGTATGAATACCTTTACACCCCATCATTGTTACCATGTAAAAATGGGTAAAGTAATCTTGAGCAGAAAATTGGTTCAAAAACATACAGTAAATATGTTGGTATTTGTGTAATTAGCAATCACATTTTCTGAGACAATAAACAATTTATAAATTAAAATGCAGATGTTATAGAAGTCAGCAGTACATAAAATTTTATTTCATATTAGAGCAATTATTGTACAGGCAGTTGAAATAAAGATAATAAATTTGGCCATATAAAGTTGAATTCCAGTTCTTTGAGAACTTAAATTTTTTAAAACAAAACAAAAAGTATATACAATCCAAAACATAATTCCATGGCGAAGTCAATGCCATTTTGTAACTTTAACATCTCTGTGTAATTGAAAATATATTTATTTTCCCAATTTTTGGAGTCACCCTCTTTTTATTAAAAATAAACAAATTAAGACTGAAGTTGCATAGAATATCCTGATTTATCGCCTAAATTTAGTTTTTTACAGATTTTATCATCCATCAGGGATACCAAAACAACTAAATATTTCAAAACAGTTGTTTATACATAACTGCCTAACATAACTGCCTATAGCTATTATAAATAAAAGTAGAAATATGATAATTCCATTACCAGTATATGATAGTTTGTAATTTTGCTATCAAAGTATGAGACTACTCGTAGTAGAGAAAATTATCTACAAAGAACGGCATAAATTTTCCTTGATCGTTTTTAAAAAATTTAATTTAAACATTTACCTGCAGAAAGTTGTTAATATTTAACATGGACAAATTTATTGATTAATGTTTGTTAATCAAAGGATCCAGTTGAGAATCAAGACACAACAAAATTTCATATTTTTACACCTTTATACAACATGCACGGCAGATATCTCAACTTAATTCATGGTTGTCACAGCTTTTCTTTTTTTTTTTACAAAATGTTTTAACAAACAAGCAATTTAATTTAACATGAAACAATTTACAATGTGAGCAAAAGAGTTTAATTATACCACAGTACTGAACTTACTGCATTACCAACAAAAACAAAACAATGGATTTTACAGAGTCAAAAAAGGCAAGGGCTAACTAATATGACATTATAGAATATTCTTTCATTCCTTCAAAATAATATTTATCCATTAAAATATACACAATATATATACTTTGTCTGAAAAAGTTCAGTTTATTTGTAGGAGCTTTATAAAAAGGTAGAAATGTGAAATTAACCGGCCATTTCTCGTCTGTGGATAGTATAAATAAACTGTATATTTTCTGACAATGTACATATATTGATTTTATTGAGAAAAATCGTGAAAATGGCACATTTAAAGCCTATCTCAAGATGGCGATTTTTGGCACAGAATATGACATCATAAACACTGTGAACCAGAACACAATACAAAATTCTGTTGCAACTGAAGACAAGGTAACCAGGAGATGATGTTCTACTACACTGTACTACTAGAATATTAACCAAAACACATTTGATACCCTTTATCTGGCTAGTAAACAGGCCAACTGCAGAATAAAAAAAAAGTATTCTATGAATTCTTTTGTAGATACATGTACTCAAACTACTATATAATTACATAAACATTGTGTATCTGCATTAAAATTTTCACATTCATACAAAAAAAACCAACTAAAAATGAATGTATATATATATATATATACACTGTACTAGAAAATACTGCAATATTTTAGATGATGATGAAATAAGATGAATGAATACATATATATATAATATGATGTATAACAAATTAAACAGCACTTTATATCGCCTATAAACAATGAAGATGTAAGTATACCGTAAATAAAAACAAAGTTGATCTATAATAGGCATTTTATAATACATAAAAATCTTTATCCCTATAATTAAACAGACAACTCATACAAGATAAGAATGAAATCTATGAAATCAAACAGCTTTTTTGGACAGCCCACTCCATATATAAAACTCTGAAATTTGGCACAATTTATTATTTTCCAAAGCAGAAACATAAAGACATTAATTAATCCTTTGAAACAACAAATTCCTTAGTTTCATTTAAAGAGTCTGCTCTACAGCTTTTTGTATAAATCAGCCCGTCTGATGTCATCAGAATCATTCCTCAGACTTAATTAGCATTATACATGTAATTGTGACAGAAGCCGAAAAAAATAAGCTTAACATTACGTGTCTCATTTTTCATAAATATAACACTGAAATCAGATTTTGATCATTTTCATTACCTTCAGTTATTACATCAACAACAAAAATAATAAGCAGATTTTGGAAAATCTGGTTAAAATATCAACTACTATGATGTATGTGTGATATATTGTGAGATAAAAACTTCTGTCCAGTGTTATAAAACTGTCAAATGACACACAGTAACATTAATACTGAGTATATAACTACTCCTGAGATATTATGACTAATTCTTTTTACAGAGCGACAGTAAACACTTGGACATTATTATTTAGTTGTTAAGCACACAGCACAGTCTCAACAAGTGAACCACAGAAAAATAATCTGATGAAAAATTGCATCTTTTTTTGTTGTTCAGTAAATAAAATATTGCTCTAATATTCTTCTTCTTCACCATTATCCACCAATCCTTCATCCTCAGGTGGAGCAAATCCTTCCTGTGAAACCAACAAAAATACATATATTCATTTTTAGTAGATAACCTAGGTTTATATACAAAAAAATATCTATATTCATTCAATAGAATTTAATAAGCTTGAAATTTTAAGGCTAGATTAATTCTGGAGTCTACTTAAATATAATATAAATTTGAATACATAGCTGAAAGTTATCTTGTAAACTGTAGATGACCATTTACAATCATTCTGTATATTTAATCTCTGATGGCGTTTTCCACTTCAGCTTGTGAACAACGATATTATGCCCATAGATTGGGCCTTTTACTTTTTTTTATTTACATGTAGTTGATATTAAATGGAGATTTTTTGTAGTATATATTATAATATCAAAACAGATGCATGAGATGAATATTTCCCCCCAATCCCAGTGTCCAGGGTTTCAGCCAGGATTTTAAGATCACTTGTCACTTTAGCGCAATTGTTCGCAACAAAGGTAACCTTTATACAGACCAGAAAGTGGGTGACTAAACTGTACCATTGTAGTATGTCTTCTTTAATAATAACAAGAGGCTCAGTGGGCTGAGCCTGTATCGCTCACCTGACAGTCACAAACTTTTGATTTGACAGACTAGATTGATTTCTGGAAACTTTGTAAATGATCTTCTATAAATGCTTCATACCAAGTATAAGTTCACTGGCCAAACGGTTTCAGAGGAGAAGTTTTAAATTTTGACCGATCAGAACATATAAAGGTTTCTGGTGGCAATTTTGTTTCACGGACTAGAAAGATTTAGCAAAGTTTGTAAAGGACCTTCCATAGATGCTCCATACCAAAAATTAGTTCATTTGGCTTTACGGTTTCAAAGGAGAAGAACTTTTAAATTTCGACCAATTAGAATATGTAAATGCTCATGATGGCCATTTTTTTTCACAGACCAAAAAGATTCATGCAAACTTCCTAAAGGACCTTCCATAGATGCTCCATACCAAAAATCAGTTCATTTGGCTTTAAGGTTTCAGAGGAGAAGAAGTTTAAAATTTTGACCAATCAGAACATGTAAATGCTCATGGCAGCCATTTTGTTTCACGGACCAGGCTGATTTATGCAAATTTTGTAAAGGACCCTCCACAGATGTTCTATATCAACAAGAGGCTCTCAAGAGCCTGAATCGCTCACCTGGCAAACAATGACAATAAACTAAATTAATATATTAATGTTTTTTTGTAAATTAAACTGAGTATTTAAGGTCACATAAAATGCTGAAAATACCTTTAAAAGCCTTTCAAGAACCTCTGGAAAGAAATGGGCATAAGTTCTCCCTATGCTTGATTAAGATACAGTCATGGTCAATCTGATGATTCACAATACAAAATACAAGCTTTAATTCATCTTCAAATACAAGTATAAATCTTTTGGTCTATATGTTGTCTTCGTTTTTAAAATGTTTGAAAGAAGTTATGTAAAAATTGTGGGTTAAGGCTTTTTATTGTACTTGAAAAGGAAATGTTGCAGGAACAATCATGCTAAGTTTCATCCAAATCCCCCTAGTAGTTTCAGAGGAGAAGATGTTTGAAAATTTGTTAACAACGATGATGACAGACACCAAGTGATGGCAATTAAAAGCTCACATATTATGAAGTTTAATCATTGTTATACAACATTCTCATCATCACCATTCACTAAGGATACCATGTTTACTTTAAAAACCAAATATTGTTGAAATCCGAGCAAGTGTAAAAAATGGCGGGAAAATGGCAGTCATTTTAAAAATGGCCGTCCAAAACAAACTTTCATCATCACCATTCAACTGGGGATACCATGTTTGCCATCAAAATAGCTTTCATCTTCATTTTATTTCTATAATTCAGGAAAAAATAGCAAAAAACACCATTCTGACTCCTATGTTCTATTTTTAGTAAGGGCGGACATGTTTTTCGACCAATCCAAAATCCAAGCATTAACTTTTTGCAGGATACCCTAAGGAACAATCTTACCAAGTTTCATTTGATTTTGAATAGTAGTTTCAGAGAAGAAGATTTTTGAAATAATAACATAAAACAAGAGGCTCCCAGGAGCCTGAATCGCTCACCTGGTCCTTAAGCTTTAAGGGAGTCTTTCAAGTACAAATTTTAAAAAAAAATCAAGAAAAAGCGCAATAACTCCTACATGGGTGGTTACATCTTCTTCAAAATTTCAAAGCAGGTAGATCTTGAGGTGTTGAACACTTTAGCTTCCCATCAGAATTTTGATATCTGTCACCATTTTTGAGTTATTTGCAAAAAACTGCAATTTACCCCTATGTTCTATTTTTAGCCATGGCAGCCATGTTTTTTTACAAATCAAAAATCCAAACGATAGTTTAGTAGCACTCATGCCAAGGAACAACTACACTAAGTTTGGTTGCAATTAAACTTATGGTGTAAGAGGAGTTAACGATTTTATTACAATGAATAAAGACTGCAAAAATGGTCAATTTTGACGATCTAAGGGGAATAACTCCTGAAAGGAACGAACCTACAACTTCGATCCTGTTACAAATTTTGTAGATCTTTGTGTGCCTAACAATATGAAATTTAAATTTTTCAAATTTCCTTTATAGTATCCAAGATATTGAGCTTAATAAGTGCAAAATTTGGAAAAAATGCAGAAAAAGGGCAATAACTCCTACATGGGTCGTTGGATCTTCTTCAAAATTTCAGGGCAGGTAGATCTTGAGGTGCTGAACACTTTTACCCTATGCCAGAATTTTGATATCTGTTATGGTTTTTGAGTTATTTGCAAAAAACTGCAATTTACCCCTATGTTCTATTTTTAGCCATGGCGGCCATGTTTTTTTACGAATCAAAAATCCAAATGATAGTTTTGTACACATAATGCCACTAAACAAATGTACCAAGTTTGGTTGCAATTGGACTTATGGTGTCGGACAAGTTAACGTTTGAAAAATTGTTAACAGACGACGACGACGACGACGACGGACGCCAAGTGATGGTAAAAGCTCACATGGACCTTTGGTCCAGGTGAGCTAAAAAAGCCAAAAATGTCAAAAAGGGCAATAACTCTAACATCAGTTCACAGATTTTCACGAAAATCAGCACACAGGTAGCTCTCATCATGCTGAACACTTTCAACCTGCCAGAATTTGCCGTAACCTGATGATTTTTGAGATATTTGCGAAAAACTGTTGTTTGACCCCTATGTTCTATTTTTAGTAACAGTGGCCATGTTTTTCGACGGATCAAAAATCGAAGCATAAACTTTGTGCAGGATACCCTAAGGAACAATCATGCTAAGTTTTTTCCAAATCCATTCAGTAGTTTCAGAGGAGAAGATTTTTGAAATAATAACATAAAAACAAATTTACATGCAATCAAAAGCTTTTTTTCATTTTCTACAGTTTGCCATCTATAAGGCATCAACAGTTATTTTGACATTTAAGGGACAAAACTTTAACTCCTAAAGGGCTCATTTAAACATTTTGCAAACTAAGGGAAATGCTGTGAAAATGGTCAATTTTGATGTTCTAAGGGGAATAACTCCTAAAAGGAATGATCATACAACTTAATAAGTACAAATTTCAAAAAAAAGGGCAATAACTCCTACATGGGTGGTTACATCTTCTTAAAAATTTCAAAGCAGGTAGATCTTGAGGTGTTGAACACTTTAGCTTCCCATCAGAATTTTGATATCTGTCACCATTTTTGAGTTATTTGCAAAAAACTGCAATTTATCCCTATGTTCTATTTTTAGTCATGGCAGCCATGTTTTTTTACAAATCAAAAATCCAAACGATAGTTTAGTAGCACTCATGCCAAGGAACAACTACACTAAGTTTGGTTGCAATTAAACTTATGGTGTAAGAGGAGTTAACGATTTTATTACAATGAATAAAGACTGCAAGAATGGTCAATTTTGACGATCTAAGGGGAATAACTCCTAAAAGGAACGAACCTACAACTTCGATCCTGTTACAAATTTTGTAGATCTTTGTGTGCCTAACAATATGAAATTTAAATTTTTCAAATTTCCTTTATAGTATCCAAGATATTGAGCTTAATAAGTGCAAAATTTGGAAAAAATGCAGAAAAAGGGCAATAACTCCTACATGGGTCGTTGGATCTTCTTCAAAATTTCAGGGCAGGTAGATCTTGAGGTGCTGAACACTTTTACCCTCTGCCAGAATTTTGATATCTGTTATAGTTTTTGAGTTATTTGCAAACAAGAGGCTCCCAGGAGCCTGAATCACTCACCTGGTCCTTAAGCTTTAAGGGAGTCTTTCATGAGCTATTACCCCTATAATGGATCATCTGACAACTTCAGACTTTTGTAGAGCTCAATGAGCTGATTGTTTAAGCAAACAACAGCTTTTCTCTATCGACAATAGTTTTCATTCTATAGGGCAAAAACAAGAGAAAACGCTATTTTTGACATTTAAAGGGTCATCTATAAGGCATCAACAGTTATTTTGACATTTAAGGGACAAAACTTTAACTCCTAAAAGGCTCATTTAAACATTTTGCAAACTAAGGGAAATGCTGTGAAAATGGTCAATTTTGATGTTCTAAGGGGAATAACTCCTAAAAGGAATGATCATACAACTTAATAAGTACAAATTTAAAAAAAAAATCAAGAAAAAGGGCAATAACTCCTACATGGGTGGTTACATCTTCAAAATTTCAAAGCAGGTAGATCTTGAGGTGTTGAACACTTTAGCTTCCCATCAGAATTTTGATATCTGTCACCATTTTTGAGTTATTTGCAAAAAACTGCAATTTACCCCTATGTTCTATTTTTAGCCATGGCAGCCATGTTTTTTTACAAATCAAAAATCCAAACGATAGTTTAGTAGCACTCATGCCAAGGAACAACTACACTAAGTTTGGTTGCAATTAAACTTATGGTGTAAGAGGAGTTAACGATTTTATTACAATGAATAAAGACTGCAAAAATGGTCAATTTTGACGATCTAAGGGGAATAACTCCTAAAAGGAACGAACCTACAACTTCGATCCTGTTACAAATTTTGTAGATCTTTGTGTGCCTAACAATATGAAATTTAAATTTTTCAAATTTCCTTTATAGTATCCAAGATATTGAGCTTAATAAGTGCAAAATTTGGAAAAAATGCAGAAAAAGGGCAATAACTCCTACATGGGTCGTTGGATCTTCTTCAAAATTTCAGGGCAGGTAGATCTTGAGGTGCTGAACACTTTTACCCTCTGCCAGAATTTTGATATCTGTTATGGTTTTTGGGTTATTTGCAAAAAACTGCAATTTACCCCTATGTTCTATTTTTAGCCATGGCGGCCATGATTTTTTACGAATCAAAAATCCAAACGATAGTTTTGTAGCACATATACCAATAAACAACTGTACGAAGTTTGGTTGCAATTGGACTTATGGTGTCGGACGAGTTAACGTTTGAAAAATTGTTAACAGACGACTACGATGACAGACGACGACGACGACGACGACGGACGCCAAGTGATGGTAAAAGCTCACATGGACCTTTGGTCCAGGTGAGCTAACAAGAGGCTCCCAGGAGCCTGAATCGCTCACCTGGTCCTTAAGCTTTAAGGGAGTCTTTCAAGTACAAATTTTAAAAAAAAATCAAGAAAAAGTGCAATAACTCCTACATGGGTGGTTACATCTTCTTCAAAATTTCAAAGCAGGTAGATCTTGAGGTGTTGAACACTTTAGCTTCCCATCAGAATTTTGATATCTGTCACCATTTTTGAGTTATTTGCAAAAAACTGCAATTTACCCCTATGTTCTATTTTTAGCCATGGCAGCCATGTTTTTTTACAAATCAAAAATCCAAACGATAGTTTAGTAGCACTCATGCCAAGGAACAACTACACTAAGTTTGGTTGCAATTAAACTTATGGTGTAAGAGGAGTTAACGATTTTATTACAATGAATAAAGACTGCAAAAATGGTCAATTTTGACGATCTAAGGGGAATAACTCCTAAAAGGAACGAACCTACAACTTCGATCCTGTTACAAATTTTGTAGATCTTTGTGTGCCTAACAATATGAAATTTCAATTTTTCAAATTTCCTTTATAGTATCCAAGATATTGAGCTTAATAAGTGCAAAATTTGGAAAAAATGCAGAAAAAGGGCAATAACTCCTACATGGGTCGTTGGATCTTCTTCAAAATTTCAGGGCAGGTAGATCTTGAGGTGCTGAACACTTTTACCCTATGCCAGAATTTTGATATCTGTTATGGTTTTTGAGTTATTTGCAAAAAACTGCAATTTACCCCTATGTTCTATTTTTAGCCATGGCGGCCATGTTTTTTTACGAATCAAAAATCCAAACGATAGTTTTGTACACATAATGCCACTAAACAAATGTACCAAGTTTGGTTGCAATTGGACTTATGGTGTCGGACAAGTTAACGTTTGAAAAATTGTTAACAGACGACGACGACAGACGACGACGACGACGACGACGACGGACGCCAAGTGATGGTAAAAGCTCACATGGACCTTTGGTCCAGGTGAGCTAAAAACTGCAATTTACCCCTATGTTCTATTTTTAGCCATGGTGGCCATGTTTTTTTACGAATCAAAAATCCAAACGATAGTTTTGTAGCACATATACCAATAAACAACTGTACGAAGTTTGGTTGCAATTGGTCTTATGGTGTCAGAGGAGTTAACGTTTGAAAAAGTTTACGGACGGACGACGGACGGACGACGGACGCCAAGTGATGGCAATAGCTCACATGACCCTTCGGGTCTGGTGAGCTAAAAATCAGTTCATTTGGCTTAACGGTTTGTAAGGAGAAGAAGTTTTACATTTCAACCAGTCAGAACATGTTAATGCTCATGGCGGCCATTTTGTTTCACGGACCATGATGAGTTATGCAAACTTTGTAAAGGACCTTCCATAGATCATCCATACCAAAAATCAGTTCATTTGGCTTTACGGTTTCAGAGGAGAAGAACTTTTAAATTTCGACCAATCAGAACATGTAAATGCTCATGACGGCCATTTTGTTTCACGGACCGGGAAGATTTATGCAAATTCCTAAAGGACCTTCCATAGATGCTCCATACAAAAAATCTCATCATCACCATTCACTAAGGATACCATGTTTACTTTAAAAACCAAATATTGTTGAAATCTGAGCAAGTGTAAAAAATGGCGGGAAAATGGCAGCCATTTTAAAAATGGCCATCCAAAACAAACTTTCATCATCACCATTCAACTCGGGATACCATGTTTACCTTGAAAGTAGCTTTCATCTTCATTTTCTTTCTATAATTCAGGAAAAAATAGCAAAAAACAGCATTTTGACCCCTATGTTCTATTTTTAGTAAGGGTGGACATGTTTTTCGACTAATCTAAAATCCAAGCATTAACTTTTTGCAGGATACCCTAAGGAACAATCTTACCAAGTTTCATTTGATTTTGAATAGTAGTTTCAGAGAAGAAGATTTTTGAAATAATAACATAAAAAAAGCCAAAAATGTAAAAAAAGGGCAATAACTCTAACATCAGTTGACAGATTTTCACGAAAATCAGCACACAGGTAGCTCTCATCATGCTGAACACTTTCAACCTGCCAGAATTTGCCGTAACCTAATGATTTTTGAGATATTTGTGAAAAACTGTTGTTTGACCCCTATGTTCTATTTTTAGTAACAGCGGCCATGTTTTTCGACGAATCAAAAATCCCCACATCAGTTCTATGCAGGGTACTCCAGAAACAATCTTACCAAGTTTCATTTGATTTTGAATAGTAGTTTCAGAGAAGATTTTTGAAATAATAACATAAAAAAAGCCAAAAATGTAAAAAAAGGGCAATAACTCTAACATCAGTTGACAGATTTTCACGAAAATCAGCACATGGGTAGCTCTCATCATGCTGAACACTTTCAACCTGCCAGAATTTGCCGTAACCTAATGATTTTTGAGATATTTGTGAAAAACTGTTGTTTGACCCCTCTGTTCTATTTTTAGTAACAGTGGCCTTCTTTTCGACGAATCAAAAATCCCCACATCAGTTCTATGCAGGGTACTCCAGAAACAATCTTACCAAGTTTCATTTGATTTTGAATAGTAGTTTCAGAGAAGAAGATTTTTGAAATAATAACATTAAAAAAGCCAAAAATGTCAAAAAAGGGCAATAACTCTAACATCAGTTGACAGATTTTCACGAAAATCAGCACATGGGTAGCTCTCATTATGCTGAACACTTTCAACTTGCCAGAATTTGGCGTAACCTAATGATTTTTGAGATATTTGCGAAAAACTGTTGTTTGACCCCTATGTTATATTTTTAGTAACAGCGGCCATGTTTTTCGACGAATCAAAAATCCCCACATCAGTTCTATGCAGGGTACCCCAAGGAACATTCATACCAAGTTTGGTTCTAATTAGTCAAGTAGTTTCAGAGGAGAAGAGTTTTGTATAAATGTTAACGACGACGACGGACGACAAGTGATGGCAATAGCTCACATGGCCTTTGGCCAGGTGAGCTAATAATAAAATGAAACTGATGAAGTTTCATTGATACACTATGCTTAGTTCCAAAGGAATGAACCTAAACACCAAAACTTAACCAGAGTCCCTCAAGCATAAAATGTAGGTCATAATGAGCCAATTATTGTATGACTGCTCATTACTACCCAAGGGGCATCCACTGATGAAGTTTTATTGATACACTATGCTTTGTTCAAAAGAAATGAACCTAAACGCAAAACTTAACCAGAGTCACTCAAGCATAAAATGTAGGTCATAATGACCCAATTATTGTATGACTGCTAAGTACTACTCAAGGCATATCCACTGATGAAATTTCATTCATATACTATGCTTCGTTCCAAAGAAATGAACCTAAACACAAACCATATAGTTTGGTCCTACATACAAGGGTAACACTATATGCCCCATCCACATTTGTGGGCAGGGCATCAAAAATGTAGTTGTGCTTTTTAAAATGTATTGTGGTCTTTGGTTAAACCTGTAAACAGTCATGTGACAAATGTACAAAATTAAAAATGGTGGTTCTTAACAATCTTATTAAATGTTATTTTATCAACAGGAACATGTCTGGAATTAACTACAGATTACATAATTATTCCCTAAAACAAATGTTTAGAGCAGTTAAAATCAATATCGATGGATACTGTTTAATAATGTCTCCACTGCCAGTTCAAGTGTCAACACCTGTTTAGCATTGTCACTGGAGGGTTTATTTGTTGGCTTGAGAGCACTTACAAGAAAAATTGACGAAATTTTCAGTTCTAAGGGCAATAACTCCAACTAAAATAATGGTAAAGCACTAAAATTCGAACTTGACCAAGATGATACTAAATCACAACTATGATATAAATTTCATATAGGCGTGAGAGCACTTACAATTTCTATGTTGCCGCATATGAACATGACTGAGATAAATATTAGACCACAACTATGATATAAATTTTATAATCAAAATGCTGGAAAGCAGTGGTGGAAAGATTGCAACTGTAGTTGTGTATAACTTCAAATTGAAATTTATCACAGATTTGTTCTTAGTTATGCGAGACCAATTACAGTAAATGTATTCTTTTTTTTCCTGAAATATTTAGGTTTTTTTCAAAATCGATGTACATTCCATGGTATGGAAACCAGGACATCATTTTCAGTAAGAGTTCAATGTGTATTAAGGCATAGCTTTTAGCAACAGTCAAGTTTTAGTGTCAATATTTGAAATCTTAGTGTGTTTGAATGTGACTGAAGTGTGAAACTCAGGTGAAGGACTCAGACAGCCATATACCCACCAAGGACTATCTATAGACCAAATACAGTTGGTCTATGTATTGCAATTGCTGAGAAATGGACATTATCCCAAAACGTGAAACAAGTCACTCAAGCATGAAAAGCAGGTCAAAGGCAGTTGTCATACCGACATGTACCAACTAAGAACTATCTATTGACCAAATATGGTGGGTCTAGGTATTACATTGCTGAGAAATGGAAAATGTGACAAAGTCAATCAAGCATGAAATTGAAGTCGAGGTCTAGAGACAGGTGTCAGACGGCAATGTGCCTACTAAGAATTAACTATTGACCAGGCCTGGTGGCCTTAGGTACATGTACTATAGTTGCTAAGAAATGGACTTACCACGAAAATGTGACGCAGGTCACTCAACCATGAAATTGAGGTCAAGGTCAAAAGGTTGGTGTCAAACTGACATGTACCCACCAAAAACTATCTATTGACCAAATATGTTGGGACTTGGTATTATAGTTGCTGAGACCACGAAAATGTGACAAAGTCACTAAAGCATGAAACTGACGTCAAAGTCCCAAGCCAGGTGTCAGACTGGCATGCATGTACCCATTAAGAACTATCAATAGACCAAATATGGTAGGCCTAGATATTACAGTTGCTTAGAAATGGATTTAACCACAAAATTGATGCCAAGTGATGGTAAGAGCTAAAATGGACCTTTGGTCCAGATGAGCTCAAAAGGGTTAAATGATACAATGGTTTGATTCGGATCTTTGAAAAGTGTTTCACACAAAAATCTGTTATTATTCAAATTGTGCATTTTTGAATTAACAGTGTTGCATTTACTTAGAATATTAGTTAAAATAGATCATTACTGACAAGTTTGACACAACAATAATATTCATAGAATATTTTACTGTACAACTTAAATGTTCTGTTGGAAAATCCAATGAAAAAAATAAAACTGAAATAATGAGTATTAAAAAGTGAAATAATTAAAACCAGAGACCGTGAATACTGCAGTCTGGGGAAATTGGTCAGCAACTTTTTTTGTACTTACCACAAATTTTCTTACTACTGATAAATCAATGATGTATTTGAAGTCAATTATACAAAATAATTTTGTTCAGTAAATATTTTCATTCAACATTTTTTATGCATTGAGTTGATTTGTATTTTAAATGCATATGTTTTGACTGCAAAAGGACGTTATCAAACTTATAGGAATATTGTTATAAACCATAATCAAACCAACTATCAATTGGAGAACTTCAGTTTTGAAATGTCTCATATCAGTTTTGTGATTTCAGCCATTGTGTGACCCCATCTGACATGAAAAATAAAAATTAAGATTCCAGATTCGAATTTGTTTTATTTTTATATGGTATAATGATCAAACTTTAAAAATATATCAATCATTGTAAAAAATCTCTTCCCATGATGCAACAGCAATGTCATAAAATTGGTCAAAACATCTATGAGCAACAGCCTTGCCCAAAAAGATTTTTAATTTAATGTGTGTCTTACATAAGGACACATTTCAGTGAAATATCTTTCATATCTTTTTGAGCAAGGCTGTTGTTCATATCAAAATTTTAATTCAAAGGTCCAAAAATGAGAAATTTGGTGTTTTTCATTGATTTCTTCAAAATTAGCCATCTTTGACAGCATATTGCTGCTATTACAGAAATTCCTTTTTGAAAACAAAACATGTTCCTTAAAATGCAACATTTTAAGAGTAATTAATGATAGCCGAGAGTAGGTATTTCATTACTTTTTGATTTTGAATTCAAGGGCCAAATATCAGGCCAAATCATACTATGTCCTTTTAAAACTTCTTTTCACAAATATGAAGATTCAGTATGACCCAAAAAAGATAACTGCTGTCTGAGCGTGCTATGGAACACTTGTGTCACCTTGTCCAATCAATTACTGATCAAGTATAAGTTGCACCACAAAGATGTCCTTCTAATCAGTAAGTACATTTTATTCAACTATAGTGCTACCAATGGACTAACTTCAATTAAAATACACATGTACATGGCAAAACACATTAACAAGAGACTTTTTAAAAAAGATGAACAAAGTTTAATTACAGCTGACCATATAAAAATGTTTAAATAGGGCCATTGGAATAACCTCCCTAATTATCCCCGCACAAATTGTATGTATACGTGCAATAAGTTTTAGAATTTTGATTTTCAAAAATTGGGGCCCACAGGGGTCAAATTTCGGAAATTGGAAATTTAAGCTTGTGACTTAAAACTCCTTTATTATATTCGTTTTTCATTTTATGCTTTAAATTTCTATACAATACGGCCACATACTGTATGTAGATGCCCAATAAGGTTTTAGAATTTTGATTTGCACAACTTGGGGCCACAGGGGTTGTATTTCAGAAATAGTGAATTTAAGCTTGTGACATAACTCCTCTTTCATTTTTCATTTTATGAATTTCATTTCTTTACAGGATATAGATGCGTAATAAGGTTCTAAAATTTTGTCTTTTCAAAATTTGTGCCCTGTAGGGATCAAATTTTGAAAATTGGGAATTATAAGCTGGTAACCAAGAATCTTCTTTTATTTTTCATTCATGCATTTTGTATATATACAACAATATATACAGTATTTTCATACACTGTATGCAATATGTAGTAAGGTTTTAGAATTTTGTATTCAAAGATATGATTGTGAACAAGAGGCTCCCAGGAGCCTGTATCGCTCACCTGGACTATGTCCATCTTGACTGGCAGCCTGGAACATTGCTGTCAAGCCAACTGGCTCACTGGTTTCAAATAAGAATACTTTCAGTGATTTTTCCAATTAGGTCATATGTTAAACTATGTTCGCATTTGGTGGCCATCTTGGATCACAGGTGGGGTCAACGGATATAATTCTAAAACAGGAACACCTAAAGGCCATTGTTGCCAAGTTTTGTTTCAATTGGCCCAGTGGTTTCAGAGGAGAAGATCTTTGAAGGAAAGTTTGCGACGAAGACGTACGCCAAGTGATGGCAATAGCTTACATGGCATTTTAGGCCAGGTGAGCTAAAAAGGTGCACAGGGATACAACATGTGGGGAGTGCTGGGACTTTAGGGGCTTATTATCTCAACTAAAATGCTTTCCCCCATAAAATCAGTGTAAATATGTTCAATTTGTGTTAGAAAGCAGAGAAACTTTGAAGAAGCATAGATCAGGTTGATGGATTTAAATGAAAACTATGAACACTCAAACTGAACAAGCCATAATGTATTTTTCTCACGTTATCTACAATATAAACTTTTTAAACAGGCAATACTTACTTCTGTTTGATAAAGAATGTCACAAACACTTTTAAGAGCTGGTAAATTTTCTTGCTCATATTCTTGGCAGGTTATTTCAATATCACGTAATTTTCCAAAATAAAAGTCTCTTTCTTTCTCTAATCCTTCAATTGTTAACCTCATTTCATTTAACTGAAAGAAAAATAATAAAATAAAACAATACTTTATCATCATAAAATGTGTTGTCATTCTACCATACCCCTATTCGTTACTCATTAATCAGAATGCAAACAAAAATTACTAACATACATACCAAATATGAACAAAGCCTACCAAAAGATGAATGACTATAAAGTTTACACAGATAAAAGATACATTATGTACAGGTCGTGCAAAAGTATGATACCAAGTATGATACCAAGTAATATACCAAATATGAAACAAAGTATGATACCATGTATGATACCAAGTATGATACCATGTTTGATACCAAATATGATACCAAGTATGATATCAAATATGAAACCAAGTATGATACCATGTATGATACCAAATATGATACCAAGTATGATAGCAAATATGAAACCAAATATGAACTGACTGGGAGGTTTTTAACATCCTTGACTACCTATTTAGGTCTCGCACAGATGAAAAATATGAACAAAATCTGCTAACAGATGAATCTCTATTTACATACACAAGGTATTCAGACAAAGGATATGAAAAGGGTCAATCAATGATTTTGGTCATGTTGACTTATTTGTAGATCTTTTAAACTTGTAAACTTTTTTGCTACCTACAGTTTGTCTTTATCTATAATAATATTCAAGATAATAACCTAAAACTGCAAAATTTCCTTAAAATTAACAATTCAGGGGCAATAACCCAACAAAGGGTTGACCGATTCGTCTGAAAATTTCATGGCAGGTAGATCTTGAGCTGATGAACATTTTTACCCCGTCAGTTTTGCTCTAAATGCTTTAGTTTTTGAGATATAAGACAAAAACTGCAATTTACTCCTATGTCTATTTTTTTATCTCGGCCATATTGGTTGGCAGGCGTGGTCATCGGACACATTTTTTTAAACTAGATACCCTAGTGATGATTGTGGCCAAGTTTGGTTCCATTTGGCCCAGTAGTTTCAGAGAAGATTTTTGTAAAAAGTTAACGGACGACAACGGACGCCAGATGCCAAGTGATGAGAATAGCTCACTGGATCCTTTGGGTCAGGTGAGCTAAAAATGTTATCCTGTACAAAACCAAC
This sequence comes from Mytilisepta virgata, assembly GCA_028015205.1. Lineage (NCBI taxonomy): Eukaryota > Metazoa > Mollusca > Bivalvia > Mytilida > Mytilidae > Mytilisepta > Mytilisepta virgata. Next base: position 95,074,473 of record CM051519.1, on the reverse strand, counting down.
ATTAACAAATTTACAAATTAACAAATTTTACATTATGCCTGTTGAACTATTGCAATAATAAATGCAATTACACAAAGAATTTCTGAGTTTACGAAATGTGATGATGTAAACATGTCCAATTTTCCTTGTTTCCTATAGGTATTTTTCAAGGTCTTTGCAGCATATAGGAATTGCCATCTAATATTGAGTGGAAATTTCATTAGCATTCTTGACAAATTTTTCATTGATTTATTTGATTTAAATGCTGGTTAACTTACTTATTAAATAAAATGCTCCGCTGGGCGCAGCTAGATACGACCGCAGATGTCGAACCCTGAATAGTTGGGGCAATTATGAACACAACATTCAAGCTTGATACAATAGGTTAGGTTTCTGACACAGAATGAATGTTGTCTAAGAACTTAAAAATTTTTAATTTACCTATTCAAACCATATCAGTATTATTTGTTTTTATATATAAATCAGAAATAACCAATTTAAAATTGGGCACACATATCAATTTCTTGCTATTGCGCAATACTGTGTAATTGAAAATTTCTTCAAATATTTGACACATAATAGGTTTCTGACACAGAATAACTGAAAACAAAGAACTTAAAATTGGTCATATGATTTGAATTTATATTCAATTTTTTGCTTTTGTGTAATACAATATGCTGTGGAGAATTGCCCCCCCCCCAAAAAAAATAATAATTTACCCCTTTTTTTAGCTTTTGTGCAATACACTATGAAGTTGCACATTGACCCCCCTCCCAAAAAAACAAAAAACAATTAAATTTATTGTAACCCTCCCCCCCTTTTTTTTGCTAAAAAAAATTTGAAATTTTCTTTTTAATTTATGAAATATGAAATGAGAAAAAATTACCCCCTCCCCAATTTCTCATTTACCCCCCCCCCCCCCCCCAAATTTTGTTTTCAACCCCCCCCCCCCCCATTTCTTTATACTTTGCAACCATAACAGCCCATTTAAATACACCATAACATATTAAAATAGAAAATGACATCATAGTCATGGATGGCAAATTTTAAATATACATATTAAAAGCAGTTTAGATAAGATAAACAAAAAAGCTTCATCAGCACATTTTATATTGGCAAATTTCCAATGGAATTTGTTAATAATAAAGTTTTGATAACAGGGCACACATATCAATTTCTTGCTATTGTGCAATACTGTGCAATTGAAAATTTCTTCAAATATTTGACACATAATAGGTTTCGGACACAGAATAACTGAAATAAAGAACTTAGAATTGGTCATATGATTTGAATTTATATTCAATTTTTTGCTTTTGTGTAATACAATATGCTGTGGAGAATTGCCCCCCCCCCCAAAAAAAAAAAATAATTTACCCCCTTTTTAGCTTTAATTTTGGACCCCGATTTGGACCAACTTGAAAACTCGGCCCATAATAAAAAAACTAAGTACATGTTTAGATTCAGCATATCAAAGAACCCCAAGAATTCAATTTTTGTTAAAATCGAACTAAGTTTAATTTTGGACCCTTTGGACCTTAATGTAGACCAATTTGAAAACGGGACCAAAAATTAAGAATCTAAATGCACGGTTAGATTCGGCATATCAAAGAACCCCAATAGTTCAATTTTCGATGAAATCAAACAAAGTTTAATTTTGGACCCCGATTTGGACCAACTTGAAAACTGGGCCCATAATAAAAAAACTAAGTACATGTTTAGATTCAGCATATCAAATTCCTAAACTTTTGGGACCAAAACTCCAAAAATCAATCCCAATCTTCCTTTTGTGGTCATAAACCTTGTGTTTAAATTTCATAGATTTCTATTTACTTATACTAAAGTTATTGTGCAAAAACCAAGAAAAATGCTTATTTTGGCCCTTTTTTAGCCCCTAATTCCTAAACTGTTGGGACCAAAACTCCCAAAAACAATCCCAACCTTCCTTTTGTGGTCATAAACCTTGTGTTAAAATTTCATAGATTTCTATTTACTTATACTAGAGTTATTGTGCGAAAACCTAGAAAAATGCTTATTGGGCCCTTTTTTGGCCCCTGATTCTTAAACTGTTGGGACCAAAACTCCCAAAATCAATCCCAACCTTCCTTTTGTGGTCATAAACCTTGTGTTTAAATTTCATAGATTTCTATTCACTTATACTAAAGTTATAGTGCGAAAACCAAATGTCTTCGGACGACGCCGCAGACGACGGACGACGACGACGACGCCGACGCCAACGTCATACCAATATACGACCGCAAAAATTTTGCGGTCGTATAAAAAGGAAACAACCTTCAGTGAGCATGTTCTCATACCCCATGCCCAAATTAAGGGAGGAGGTACCTAAATCCACTTTCTTACAGATTTTAATGAAATTTTGAATGCAGCTAGAATGTTTGAAACTGCATCTAAATACCTATTTAACTTTTATATTCTTCATCACTGTTGAATTAAAATTTTTAAAATAGGTCGTTTACCGTAGATTTCTTATAAAATAAATCCTTTAATATATAATTTCACTTGAAATAAGTCCCATCAGATATCAAATATAAATAAGACCATGGTTAACAAAAACTTTTTAATTAGGTACTAATTTTTATTCCAAAACAACCACTAAGTATCTTCATCCTAAATAACCTCTAACTACTTATTTATAAAACACTAGTAATGCTGTACCAAAAACTATCAAAAACATCTGTGTGACATTCCCAATGAAGTGACATAACCAAAAAGCAAAGTGTAAAACAATCTGAAATGTTTACCTGAATTTTCATCTAAAAATGCACAAAATATATTTCATTAAGGAAATACAACACTATAAGGTTCCTCCAATGATTGTTTATATTATAAGGTTATTGTGTATTCTGTTCATATATCGAAAGATAAATATGCATTCATGATGTAATTTTCAAAATAATTGACTAATTTTTGAAAGGTTTAAAGAGAGTTAAAAAAACCAACTAATTATATAAGGAGCATTGCTGCCACCACGCTAAATGAATATTTGCATATTGTCCTGTTTAACTCAGTTTGGCTATGGCTATGGCCACCCTATTGGACCAGGTCATTGAATAAAATTTGTTTGTTTAGTTGAGCTTTTACCCAGTTTCCAGCACATTTGGCCATTTCGCGGCAGCAGTTTTTATTGGTGGAGGAAGCCGGAGTACCCGGAGAGACCACCGACCTTCGGTAGGAAAATTGGCTATCCTTGTCAATTAAGATCGGAGTCAAACACACCCCATCACAGCTAGAATGAAATATGAGAGGTGCCACCTAAGGACCCTTCAATCAAAGTTTGTGCTCAAATTGCTCAGCATTTTCAGAGAGGATTTTTTTGTCTCATTTTTATTTTACATGCAAGTAATAGCAGCCAACTGGTTAAATGGTTCTGATCTTTGAATAAGATTCTGACAGAGGATCACCCTTGGACCATTCCACCAAAGTCTGGTCTCAATTGGCCAAGTGGTTCCAGAGATCTTTAACTTAGAGTGTGTAAATATATAGAATACACTTCGATATTGCTGCAAAGAATCTATTCTTTTGACTTTAAATCTCAATCTTGTCCCTACAATTTTTTTTAAATGATATATTATTGCCAATGAAATTCTCTTTTTATTGATATAAATTTTAATGGGGGTCACCGGATTCATTTTTTCAGTATATTAAATTGACTATTGTATGTAGATTTAAAACAAGTGCCAAAAAAAAAACAAAATAAATATAACATCATCCTGACATTGTGATTTAAAATGTGTTTTTATAGACAGGGCATATAGTTGAAACAAAAATGGTGACAATATATAATTTATGAAGCAGAAAAGTTGACACCAATAACATATAATTTTTATAGAAGGGATTTGTTTTTGAGAAATGACAATTCAATGTGAAATCTTATTTTTTTGGCATTTTTTATAAGAAGATTACAGTAAAATACCTTATCTGAAGGACTTTAAATCAACCTTATTGAAGAAATATAAATGCTAGACATAAAATGTTTTTGATAATGAGATGCACTTCTGAATATTATAGCTACATATAAAATTTCAAAAAAAAATCTGTAATTTAGCAGATTAAGGAAAGTATACAAGTCAGCATTAGCTTACATGGATGGGCCTTTGGGAATGGTGAGCTAAAAAGAGGTGCCCATGTGCTTATTATAGTTATTTAAGGAAAACTTCAAATTTTAGAATTTTATATATTAGGGAGCTATAAAATGAGTAGTACTCGGCAATTTCATTACCTCAATCTGCCTTTGTATAGATTCCCCTTCATATGAAACCAGGAAAGTGGACCAACAAATATTGAAATTGAAAGAGGTGACAACAATCCATACTTCTCTCTTGGAGTATTTGGAATTTGATTTCTGCAATATTTACCCCATTAAATGGAAGTACATTGATTCCAGAATGATAACCGATGTACAAAAGATTTAATATCAGTAAATTGAAACATCAATCCTGGTCTACTGGGCACTGTCATGAATGGGTTATTTCTGTAATCAGATACTCAATATAACTGGGCATTGTCATGAATAGGTTAACTCTGTAATCAGATACTCAATATAATTGATAAAGATAATAAAACAATGTCTCTCATAAAATGTATTGATTGTCTTTTAGGTATAGGTTAAACAAACAATGAATACAGCCAGAACAGATCAATGGAAAATAATGTCCATGTCTCGCGTTTAGCTACTTTTATCACAGTCGAGACAAACGATGATTCGTACATAACAAATTCATCATTTCTTATCATAATCTTAATATACTGGACCAAAATCCATAACAAGTTGGGACATTTTATTTTGTCTCTTACAATCCCGATATATTGGTACATACACTCTTTAATATAAATTTAATATAAGACCTGTTCAGCATGCCGATATAAAAGTAAAGGTATTAGAAATCAATTGACAATACATATACATAGCATTTTACCTGTTGTTTTAATTCTTCTACTTTTGCAGAATCTCCTCCACCTACTACAGAACTGACAGAATGATTGCTATTCACTGTTCTTGGCTGGGTTTGTCGTATCTGTGATGGGCTCTTTGTATTTGAAGCAGAACGAACTCAAAATAGAAAAGAAAAGTTACTAAGAGAAAACTGTATATAACAAGCATTCTGAAAGTATTGCTGGGCAAAACAATGTCCCCTACCGGCTTGAGCTGTGAGAAAACATGCAAAATCTCCTTGAGTATGTGAATTGGACGAAGACGTATGGACAGAGAGACTTCTAAAAATCCTAAAACTATGAAAATAAGTTCAGTTGGTTAAACAGTTTCTGAAAAAAGTCCGGAAAACTGAAGTGTGACTGATGGACAGACAGACTGACGGACTGCATGCAAATGGGACTATTGTAATAAAACGTTTTGTGCAAATATCAATGAATATTGTCCTTCCCATTACATCACTTTGCACAACAAGCTTGTGCAATAATATGCTGTTGGCATGGCCAATGATGCGAGCACAGCAATATTAACCCTTTCCAGAAACTCATTTCCAGTATCACGATTCTGACTCTAAAATTATAATTTGAAGCAAGTTATTTCCCTTACTTTACCTACTTCCAGCGAATGAAACTTTTTCTAGCCTTAGTATGTAGCACAATATGGCTGCCCGCATTAAACAAAGACTTTTCTAAATGACCCGTATGTAGAAAATGCATATGGTCCTATAGCACTTGCTGCGCTCAATATTAAATTTGCTTTGAACATCCACAAATAATCATGTAATAACCATTTATCATTGTCTAAATTTCTTTCCTGTGAAAGCAGTATACAACTTGCTGCTCCTTATCTTATACTAGATAAAATTAACTATTGGACTCAGCAGCTGTACAAGGCCAAATAGGCCTACCTACTCTATTTTTTATCTTGAATTTAACCAGAACCACCCTTATTTTTTGAATTTGCATAATAGGAATGAGAAAATGTTTTATAACTAATTGCTTTCATCTTTCTTCTTAAGTTTGTTTAGGGTTTGTATTGTTTACTTATAGGTCTCCAACATTTTGCTGTAGAAAATTGTTTTTTTCAAGATATATACCTTGCTGTCTTTGAGGTGCTGGCTTTTTGGCAATAGGCGAGGGTTTGGGGACAGGCTTAGCTGTTCCTCCAACATGTTGTCCATCCCGAGCTGCTATGGGATCATATTCATTTCCTTGATAATTGGCATCAAAGAAACGTTTAAACCACTGAACAAATTCAAAATTGTCTTGAAATCTACCTTTTACTAATCTTTCTACTGGCACCACCTGTTTATAAAAAACACATTCAGCATACAGGTAAATGTCCAGTTATGAAAGGAAAATAAAAAGCCATATTCATTATTGAATCGCTATACATAATGTCAGTTGAAGATTTTATTTAGAAATCAACTAATTTTAAAATATATGCATGTGAAATTACAAAGCTGACTTCACCAGATTAAATTTCTTCATAGTACACTACATTCTTTGTAATTATGAAGAATATATAAATTATACCATTATTTCTCAAATTGTTTCCCTCAACAATGACATATATCATGTGCTATATTTTGTTCATCAACTAAGTACTGTGGTCATTTATAATTTGGTTCATATAAATTCTAAAAATATGACTTTAATTTTATATGCTTCCAAAATGATTATGAAATTAGTAAATTTCAGAGGAGTTACTTCCTTTAAAGCTTGACATGCCTGTACTCTGGTTCTGACAGGAAAGGAAATTAAATCATTGTTCTCGAAGTGCACTTTTATGAATATTTGTACTTTGAATTTTATAACAGGAAGGTTATAATTCTGCTAAGCATTCATAATTAATAATTAGATATAAATAATTACACTGCAGAAGAAATGAATTAACAGATTGTAATTAAGAGAACTAGTCTGTCAAAACTCCAATAAAATTGACTAAAATTAGGATAAAATCAAAATATGAAGTTCTCTTATTGTTCCAAGACAACAGATATTTGTTTCTGAAAAGTATCATGTAAAATTTAAATATCACTCACTTCTCTGATCTAATGAATCTGGATAACTCATCCAATATTTTCTATACATATACTGATTATAAACATTATTAGTGCAAATTGAATACATAATGGAATCAAGTGGTCATTATAGAGTGTTCTTAGTAGAGAACATTTTTTTCCTGTAACCAAACATCATGCACAAATCCCAAGAAGTTAATATAAAATATGTCATTTAATAGTGAAAAGGATATAAAATCAGAGATTATTAACATAGAAACTGGAAGACACATGTATTGTTCATCTAGAACCTTATACAAACATGACTAATTACCATGAAAATATTCATTATCTTCAGCAAGAACTTAAGAAACTAGAAAACATGCCTCTCTAATTTAGTTATATTTAACGTTACATTTTGGATGATTTTTAAAAATTTAATAGAAAAGAATTGGTCATGGCAGCTACATTATGTGTCTGTACAGAACAAAATGAAGAATGTTCATACAGAACCTGCTATAAAGATCATAAAGTTATGTTTCATTAAAACCAGAAGTTTCAGAAGATTTTGAAAACTTTAGAACAAACAGAAACAACTATTGAAAAAGAGGGACTTTCATAAAAGATTTTTCAACAGATATGAAGCCAAGCAATTTAAAAACTTTTTCTGCAGATCTGATTTTGATTAAAAACAAGTGCTTGCTATATCCACCATGTTAGTTATCTATCTGGAAATAAAATGTCATAGATTTCTTTCACCTTTCACGAAAGATTTAAAAATTTCATCTTCCATAAACAATTTAGAAATTTCATACATTATAGAAAATTTTTAAAATTTCATCTTTCCCATCAAAACCATGTTTTTGGTACTGATATCAACACAGTTAGATGCTAAGTGATGAATGTAGATCACAGACGAGATTATAATAATCAGTCATGGTCTAAGATGTGAGATGGGACAATTCCACCCAAGGGTTCACATAATCAAGTCAGAAACAAGGCTTGCGGAGTTTCTGATAGAAAATGGGAACCTGAGTATTGAGTGGTCCAATCTCACATTTTTGACCATGACCATTTTTCTCACATTTCTGCACTGAAAATTAAAGGTAATAAACATGGATGCCATGACACAAAAATGTGTTTTCTTAAACTAGGCAACCTGGTGCAAAATCAATTCTATTTTCGAAAAAAAAGATCGTATGCGTTTTGGTTTTGTACTAAAGGTACAAAACTTTCAAAAGATATCTTTTAGGTTGCACTTCAGGGGTTTTCAAATTGTTAATTTTGACATTGTCGTACCATTTGTGCGAAGTTGTGTGTTTTCTGACGTTCTAGCATTGTGACGTGACGTTTTTTGCATCGTTACTTAAAGGTAGGTCATGTGATGTAAGATGCATGAATCTCACACAGAACATACTGTCCCAAACACATAGAAATGTGAGAATAATGTACCTTGACACTATTCACCCATGTAACAATTTACTTTAACATCGCTAGTCACAATTCTTTAATACAACTAATATCTTATTTTAAAATAATACTTTAAAAAAAGTGTTATAACTACTGAACAGACTTTCATGTGCTATAATCTAGTGTATAAAGCCAAAAGCATACTTGGGATAAACTGATCTTATACAAAAATAATGTACTGCAGTAATTCTCATAGGTCTATATAACAAGAGAACTTACTCTTGTGTGGACAACCAAGAGGAGGTATGGTTACACCACTCACCTTGTCCACGCCATATTTTTGAAATACTGCTTGCAGGATCTTGTAATTTTGTATATATTCGTGTTCTAATTTTGTATTAAATTTAACTTTTTTAAGCTGAATACTACCTGAAAAATTAAGAAGAGAGAAATTAATTCTGACTGTTCTTTCTATCTCTTCTTGAACTAAAAATTTCACAACAGTGATTGTGAGAAGAACAAAGTTTTAAAACTGTCCATAAATAGTGATTTATCATTTAAAACATGTATTTTTTACTTAGTAGCCTAAATATTAATTCATTATTGATTTTTTCTTGAACAAAACTTTTAGATATTTCAATCACTGTTATGAAAATTAAAAAAAAAAACAAATAAATCAGTCTGAAATAACTGAAGAGAGACATCTGTCAGCATTTCAATTCTGATTAACAAATTATTGCATGAAAAAATGCAAACTTTCTAATATACCAAATTCAGATACCCAAGAAAGAAAAATGTTTGGGTGTTGATTAAATAAGATTGGTGTTGAGTTTCTCTAAAAGAACATTAAAGGCACTAATTATGAATTATAAAGTGAAAAAACAAACATTCTTACAATCCAGTTACATTTGTAACTTAGTTCATTTAGTGTAATGATATTTGGTATATTAATTAGTTTGCATTTATTCAAAAATAGGGATGGACATGCTAAAAAGCCATGCTTTAGTTTAAAAGAATAACAAATTTCTGGGGTAAAGTCATATTTCCAGATCAAAACTGAAATAATATTAGTTATAGTTTCTCCCCCCCCCCCCCCCTCCCCGTCTTAAATTGTTACCTGCCAGAAATCTGCTATTGTACAGTTAGTAAGTTTTATTATACGTCTGACAGTATTTTTACATTCTAATCTGTGTGCAAATTGCTGCTTAAATATACAATAAGTAAGAGATGAGAAATTTTCAGCAAGTTGTATATATGAAAACAGCAACTGCGAAATCAGTCAGATGTAAAAGATAAATTTGGATGGAGCCTCTTCCGTGATCATCTCTCACCTTGTCTGTCTGAGTTTTCTTGAACGAATTTTGGAGCAATTTGAAATTCTGTATATACTCATGTTCTAATTTGGTGTTGAATTTTACTTTTTTCAAAATGATCGATCCTGAAATTATCAATGACATAATTCAATGTTATACAAAGTATTAACTATCTGTACCACATGAACTGCAAAGTTCTTTAAAATTTCATTTCAAAATGTTGTTTTTCATTCTCTTACCATCAGAGGTTGCTTCAACTCAAGTAACTTCAATACCCATGATATATGAATCTCCTTTAAGGATGTACACCTCTGAGGAGCCAAAAATTTCTAGCATTAAACTTTTTCTTAACCTAATTTTTGGGTTTATATGACTGTAAGAAAGTACTTTATGAAGAAAAAATCATATGGTGGTGGACTTTTTTTGCTACAGTCATTTGAAAGTACCCCATTTTTGATGATTTTCCCATTTTTCATCAATTTTTACCCATTTTTTGGCAATTATCATGAAAAAATCACAGTTCCCCAATTAAACTTTTTTTCATACTTTCCCTAAAGAAAAAAACTATAGGTAGGTGTTAATATAAGAAAGTTTTATTAAAATTTTTTGCTTTTTTTTCGTATCAAAATGACCATGCAGTCAATTTAGTAAATAAATTTGGGGTTTTTATCATTGTTTTAGAACAAAGAGCATATAATTTCAACTTCTTTGTAATAAATGATTGAAAAAATAAATAATAAGGGACGAGATCAAAAGTTCAATGTCGGATAAAAAACTTAATTCACATAGTTTTTTCACTGACCTCCCCACCCCCCTCTTAACTTAATTTGGGAAAAATTGATTGACCAATATAGGCGTATACAAAAATCGATGTCGGATAACAAAACTTCCAGTGATTTTTACCCCCCCCCCCCCCACCCATAAACTATTTGAATTAAGTTTTTTATCCGACATTGAACTTTTGATCTCATCCCTAAAGAATTTTTAAAAGAAAATATTGATATGGGATGTACATATTTTTGGTAAAATCATTTCTTTTTACCCTTCACCCATTTTCTCAACATTTTGGCTTGATGACACTGACCAGATTGGTTGTAAAATTTTAAAATTTTATTACTCAAAAACTACTAATTGCAAGTACATGTACACAATTTTTTAACAGAGTTTAGTTGGATTATAATATTTTTTTGAATTTATTAATATTTTCCACTTGTATCACATGTTCAGGAAATAATTCCCGAACGAGATTTCAATGAGACTGAAACATCAGAAGAATACATCCTTAAGTCCTCTTGAAAGTATTAACAACACTGATTTACCAAACTGCTGGCAAGAATTTGCCCAAGGGTAGAAGATTTTAACAAATCAAAAGATTATTTAAAAACTTCTATTACTGGGTTAAAGATTTCACAGAAGCTGCCAGTTGCTTTTAACTAGTTTTATACGGTAATAGCTATCAACATCCTTTAGCTAAATATATGAAGAGCTTTTCCTATCCTTGTTTCTACTATAATATATGTATTGTGAAAAAATGCAAAGTCTGACCAATAGCCAATAGCCCACAGACAATTGGAAGTTATTAAAGATCTTTTCACATTAAGGGCTACAAATATGAAATTTTGACTGCTTATCATAGGTAGGTGGCCACATAATTAAGGTAGCCTTTAGATGGGTTAACATTAGTGCTGTAGGTAGGTGGCCACATAATTAAGGTAGCCTTTAGATGGGTTAAGACAATACAAATATAGTACATATTTCAGTTTCATACAAATCGATATTTCAATTAATTTAGTAATACTAGTACATGTACTTTTGATTGCATTTCAGTTAAGATACCTGTACTAATTTATTCTGGGAAAACTCAAAACTTGACACTGGCTTCTGAAGTCCCACAACTGTTCAGTTTAGTGAGGATTGACTGTATTTATTATAATGACCTCTTTGATATAAATTTTGATGCACAAGATGTGCACATTTCGTCAATTTACAAATCATCAGTTGTGCTTAAGGCTTAAAATTTTGAAAACCATAACCATAATCTCACAGTTGAAAAGCAAATTCAAAAATGCCAAATTTACCTAAAAGGTAGTGCCAAAACCATCTAAGGACAGAGCTATGTTGTTGTTTGCTTAACCTCCAGTTGCAAATATTTCATCTTCTTCAGGACAAGAACCGGTGAAACAATTTTATCAAAAAATTCAAATAGGGAGGGACACAGAGGGGAACTAATTTTGACCGCCACTGTAAAGGGTGCTGGATGGGTAAGGTCGGATAATTTAGCCTTCTGTTGTGACATTAGCCTATTCTTTTTCAGAAAACTACAGAACGGGTCTTCAGCTTGCCGGCAGTGACATTCCCCAAACACATTACCTACTATGGTCTGCAGTCAGGCCTTCCATATTTTGATTTGACAACCCCTAATGACAGGGTCTCCCCTTGGATGCATTAGGCAGCTCTGTGAACTCCCAGGACAGAACTATGCATGAGAGGGTCTCCCCTGGGATGCACTAGGCAGCTCTGTGAACTCCCAGGACAGAACTATGCATGAGAGGGTCCCCCCTGGGATGCACAAGGCAGCTCTGTGAACTCCCAGGACAGAACTATGCATGAGAGGGTCTCCCCTGGGATGCACTAGGCAGCTCTGTGAACTCCCAGGACAGAACTATGCATGAGGGAGACATTTCTTAGTTGTAAAATGGAAGTTAAAATATATAGCATGAACATAATCTGTCATCAATATTAACGATATTAAAGAATTCTCTTCCAGCTGTTGAACTACATTTCCTCATGCTTATGAACTAAAATTCAATTTAATAAAACCCAATAATAATAGAGTGGAGAACATCCAGACTTGGATACAGATGACATAGAAACAAATCTTTCCAAAAATGTCACTTTACATGCACATTGTGATGCTAATTATCAGGTTTTGATTCTAGCATGTATCCCTGGTAAGCCCACTACTTGAAACAAAGTACACCCAATCAAAATGTCCATTAATTTTACAACAGGGTTCCAGTACTAATTATTTAGATCTTTATGACCTTACACTGAAGAATGTTTATCTACACATGTACAGAAATTGTATACTATACCTGGGAATAAAATATCCATAAACTGGCAATATGCAGCACCTGTAAAATAAAAAAAAAATTAGTCAAAATTTAAACATCTATAGTCAAATTCAAATTCTGTTCTTATGAACAAAATATAGTTTAACAATCACCATTAAGTCCTTTTGTCTTACCCATTTTTATTTATGTTTGTTATTTTCAAATTGAAGAAAGTTTAGCAAACTACTGTATAGTTATTAACTGGGTCAGAGAAAAGAAAACCACTTTAAATGAAATAAAGTGAATTAGAAATACGCAGGATGTAGTTACCATGAATTATCACCATCTGGAAGTTTCAGTAAATAATGAGAAATAATGCTTGTTTTTCAGGTTGCACCTGTTCATATTTTGTTTTAGGACAGAAGATATGATATGTATAAATGATTCGTGCATATTGTCCGAATTAAAACCAGCTCTGACGAAATGAAAAGTTGATTTGGCTCCATGTTTAATAAATTCAACAGGACGGTTACTTCATGCAGGTCATTTCCTCTCTATAGTTGACTGATCTTTTCAAACTGTTTTTACAGCAATAGCTATTGTCAATACGGTAATTAACAGAGGTGTCTGTGCTTTTATGACACTTAATTATAATTAATGTACACCTGTCAACAATTTCCAAAAGTTCAATCGAGGTCATTCAGTTATTTTTTAACCCTTTCTACTTTGAAATTAAAAAAAATCCATTACATGATATGTTTCGGAAGATCTAACAGTTCACAATACACAAATTTGAGAAGATAAAATGCCTTGGTAGTTTAAACTTGGCAAAACTTATGCATTTAATACCCTGTATTCATGGTATCTCATATTTAATAGTATTCTGTCTTTTCATCAAATTGATTTCACTTATCAAAAAATATCGTATTTAAGTAGGTACATTGTCAACCATGCTCCTTGCGCATGTTCCGGTCACTAAAACACTTTACCCTTTTTCCTTGCATTACAAATGCTTTGAAGATAAAGGCTTTAAAAAAAAAGATTCGGGTACGGATACAATAAAATTCCGCAAAAAAAACATCTTTTCACGTACGACAGAATTTTTTTGGGGGGTCACAACGTTTTTAATGGGTCGGGCGGCAACAGCAAACAAACATTTTTTTATTTTAGGCCCTAGCTGAACTGTAAATCCGAGAATGAATCTGAATTTCTTTTAAAAAAAAAAACACTAAAAACATTAGAATTAGACTGGCTCTTTAAAAAAAACATAATCATAGTGCAGATTGGTGCTATAGAATGTCGCGTAATGACTTCTCCATGTCTCTCTCCACTTCTCCTTGTCAGCTTGAGAGAAGTCACTTCTCCCTGTCACCCTGAAATAGGGTGAGCCATGCACTACAAGAAGACTTCTTTGCCAGAATCACCCTCCAACATCAAGGTTGGGTGACAGGTTCTAGACTGTAATGTACAAAACAAGAACTACATCTATAGACCAATTATAATGTGCCTAGGTATTATTGTTGCTGAGAAATATACTTAATCTCGATAATGTAACAAAAGTCACTCAAGCATGAAATTGAAGTCAAGGTCTAGACACTGGTGTCAGACATGCATATACCCACTAAGAACTACCTACAGACCAAATAAGGTGGGAATAATTATTACAGATGCTGAGAAATGGACTTAATCAAGCAAATATGACAGAAGTCACTCGAGCATGAAATCAAGGTCTAGAGACAGGCAAATAGGGCTGGTCAGTTTTTTTTTTACTCTCATAACTAGGTCTAGGAGAGAGCCTGAGTATACAGAGAGAACCTAAATTATCAACAAAACTGACAATCCATGTTATTTATGATCTCATTGGCATATATACCTCACCACATTTCATTACATGTACCAGGAAAGGAAAAATCACTTTGGTGCTTACATACAGTTTTGTCCACAAAAAGATACTGAATAGATAACTGGGAGAAATATGAAAGAATTCATTAAAAATCAGTCCCAGGGATCGTGCTGGGCTTCGCCAATGTCACCAAATGCGATTTTTTATTCAATCTGGCGCCAGGATTTTATAGTTGGCGATATTTCTGGCGACAGGATTTTTAGATTTTTTTTTTTAAAATCTGGCACTGATGTGAACATTTTTAAATGGTGACTAAGAAACATCATTTGCAAGTTTTATATAATTATCTATGATAATTGAACAGGTTACATCAGGCCAATAAACACAGCAGTTGTTTCAACAGTAAACAAACACAATCAACAACTCTGATTGACCAATCTGAGGACAATTCAATTTATATTATCCAAATTTTTATTAGGTAATTTTATTAAGTCATGAAATTAAATATGCAAGCTTTTTAACACCTTTAAATGTTGTTTAAAAGCATTATATCATAAAATTTCCAATCTGCAAAGAGTAAGATTTCACTTCCGGTTTAACATTAACAAACACATGTGGAACAATTGATGTTTTATAAGGCTTGCCATCAAAATATAGGTAATTTCAGATGAAAGGCGACAAGTTTTTGAACGCCAACGCGACCATTGAGTCATCAAAGCTCTAAAATTCATCTCATTGATGTTTCTTCATCTTTCTTGCACAGAAGTGCAGTTATTTGTATCCCGCATGCAGAACAATTGATACCCTTGCAGTCCCTGGGAATAGTTAACCGACGGATGTTGGTAAAAGGTTGGTATAAGAAAACTCATCCGTCAATCTTTCATGATTCTGCAGCTGTCTGAGATCAATCAGATCAAAGACAAAATGGGCATGTAAAACCTAAACGATATACCTGAACATAATTCTTCTATTTTGCTATAGTTTGTCTGTAAACTATCATTTAACCAAGCTAAAATATCATGTCTGCTGAGATTATCTGATGTCTGATTTGTACTGTAAACATTTACGGCCATGCTGGTGATGTATCTGAAAAAGATATATAGAAAATAAATGATTTATACACTGCATCTCAGGGACCACAATGACCTATTTAAGTGTGGGGGTCCATCACCCATAAAATTTCAGTGCCATTCTTACATTTTTTAGTGCCGCACTTCATACTTGACAACTGCAATTTTTGTTTCAATATGATATATATTATTTTCTTTATATATTGTATATTAATGTTTATGTGTCAGGGTTCCTCGTAGGATTTTTTCTTGGTGAGTCCTGGACTCATCACTTTTGAAATTTTCATGAGTCCCAAATTATTTCTGTGAGTCCAGAATATATGACGTCACCACATACAGTGTGATGTTCTTGAATGTTCACAAGTTTTGTTTCCAAATTTAAAACAAGGTCAAATGGAGAACGAATGTTAAAAGTAAATAAAATGTTAATATAAACTGATCTTTTTGGATAATTATCTTCTTTCCTCATTGTTTGGCACTTTTATTGTCCTAAAAACGTTATCCACATCTTTTATTAAGACAACTACCTGGTTTATCACAGGTAAATTTTTGTTGCCGCCATTTACATTGTTTACAAAAGTTAGTATCCTATAGGAAACGGACCAGACATGATCGGAATCTGCCTGCGTACAGAAGAGGGAAAGGAACATAAAATGTTATGCTTGTAAGCTGTTACATTCTATAACATCAGTAGCACATGTGTATAACCAAATTGGCAAATGTGTCTTAGAAATACATACAACAACAATGCAGCAGTATATATATCATTTATATCCTCCTTAAGAAGAGTATATGTATACAGGGTTCTCACTAAGAATTTTTCATGATGAGTCCTGGGACTCATCATTTTTCAGAATGGTGGGTCCCAGCTGATTTTGATGAGTCCCAGGACTCATCGCCACTTTTTTAACGTACACACCTGCATGATTTTGACCATGATAGGCCTATTGTACTATTGTTAAAGTTTAATTAAAATCATGTGCTGCCTTAACATACTGACGAATATCATTTGAAATTTCAAAAAAAAAAAAAAAAAAAAAAAAAAAAAATGGACTTATGCAGTGGTGCTCCGAACTTGGAAGAAAATTTCTGTTACAGATATGAGCAAAAATCTTTGCTCCTTTTGACACAACTTATTTATTATTGCCATTTTATTTTGTAATATTTATTTATGTATAATTACTTGGCAATCACGTGATTGCCAAGTATAGTGGTTGGTTACGGTTTTTGTCAATCGAGTGTTTGAAAGAACTGCAATGAATATCAGCAAACAAAAAATATGTTCATCTGTCATTATTATTGAACTAAAATTAAATCTAGTCTAAATCGCAAACTGTTCACTTTTTATTTCGGTTATTTTCAATGTCTTTCGTTAGTTTTTATTTCTTTTCTGTAATGTAAGCGACTGTTCTATAAATAAGCGACTATTCATTCTATTTATAATTTATAGTGGTTTTCTACTGTTGTATATTAAATGGATAAAAGTCGTCTGCTAAACGCATAATCACGATAACAGACACAGTTGCAATTATCAGGTTGACCTAGTTGTCAGCAGCTGTGAAAAATAAACTGATGAAGTCATAACTTTATATAAAAAAAACAAAACGTAGTACTTATAGTAAACGTTTAGGTTTACGGTTAACTGCATATAGAACGTGCATGTTGCTATTATTTCCAATATGCTATTTCACTGAACTAAGCGACAGTTCTATTTATAGCTGGGTTTCTACAATAACACTTATTGTGTATTTCAAAATACATCACACAAACAAATGGAGTGACTGTCAAGTATCGTGCTACGCACGACCTTTCATCTTTACTATTATTTTTTCTCAAACATACTCTTAAAATTCTCCAATTGACATTGTTTGAACACCTTAATAATCAATATTGACAAAATTTCCATTTGTGCATAGATAAGTCAAATTCCGCTAAATTTATTTTTAAATGAGGTCTACATATTGTTACCGGTTGTAATAAACACTGTGGCCAATGAAAAATCACGAGAATTCCGATTGCCGCCATC
Organism: Mytilisepta virgata; assembly: GCA_028015205.1. NCBI lineage: Eukaryota > Metazoa > Mollusca > Bivalvia > Mytilida > Mytilidae > Mytilisepta > Mytilisepta virgata. The sequence continues at coordinate 95,056,829 of CM051519.1, read as the reverse complement.
TTTTAGCTTACTTTTTGTCGTTTTTTTCCCTTCCCCCTTTGATCTCCAAGAAAACAAAAAAAATGGCGGCTCGAGATTTTTAATGAAAATAACAGTCTTCAGACGCAGCTGATTAGATCTACATGCGTCCAAGGGACGCATGAGTTTGAAGGATGACGCGCCTTAGCGAGAACCCTGTATATATATATATATATATACACACACACACACACATATATATGTATATATATATATGTATATTAATTTACAATCAAAACAAGAACAAGTGTGGACCCTAAAAGATGTCTCGCCTGTCCGCGCTTGACCCAGAATAACATGCACTATCATTTGCCTACCATTATGGTACATTTGAAACAGACATGCGAAAGCTGTTATGTGATTACTTGAGCAATTAATTAATTGAGGTCAAGGACAAAAGCCATATGTCAGAAACTGACCTCATCAAAAAACCTTAATATGGTCACTGGACCGTGAATTGAGGTCAAGGACAAAAGGCATATATATATCCCCTGTCCACGCTTTATCCTAAAGCTTATACTGAAATACTGCTCGCTGGACGTTAAACCAGAAATGGGAGCAGTCGCAAATGACAGCTAATCCCCTCGTCCGTTGTTCAAGTATGGTCAGAATAACCCGAATATCATCTAAAGCTGTATGAATCTCAATGGTACTATTACTTAGATCATTGAAGTGTAAGAAGTGGTATCTCAGATATGAAAATGTTAACTTTAACCAAAGTAAGTCAAGTGTAAAATGTAGGTCAGAGTGACCCAATTATCATCTGAAGCAGCATCACTCTCCAAGACGCATCTGCTGACCAAAGATGATTGATGTACCACATGTAGTTTCTTAAATATTAACTTTAACACAAACTTTAACCTGAGTCATTCAAGCAGAAAATGTAGGTCAGAGTGACCAAATTATCATCTGAAGCAGCATCACTCTCCAAGACGCATCTACTGACCAAAGATGATTGATGTACCACATGTAGTATTTTAGATATGAACCTTTACACAAACTTTAACCTGAGTCATTCAAGCAGAAAATGTAGGGCAGAGTGATCCAATTATCATTTGAAGCAGCATCACTCTCCAAGACGGATCTACTGACCAAAGATGATTGATGTAGCACATGTAGTATCTTAGATAATGCAAACTTTAACCTGAGGTGGGACAAACGGACAGACACTTGGACGGACGGACGGACGGACTGACAGACAGACACTCGGACGGGCGAGATACTATATACCCTCCACAACTCAGTTGGGCGAGGGGATAACAATAACTAATCAATCAATAATTTTTCTATGGATCATCAAACTGTGCATTTTAAGTATTTCGTGCAAACCACCAAAAGATAAATAAATTGTCTCAAAATTTTGATGATTGCACCATACTGCGCGCACCATCGCTCATTTTATGTCAATTCTTCGAGAACCGGCATTCAAGTGATAAATCAATGGCTTTTTTGTATGCTAATTTTAAATTTCAGAACCACCCATATTTATATAAAATTTTGTGTCAACAAATATAACAATTTTGAAACAAAGTTTAAATATATACTTATCCTTTTTATATTTATATCAATCCAAATATTCTTATTGAAAGGACATCCACACAAAAATTAACATTACATTACAGACTTATTTACAAAGTCATGAATCAATAGATCAATAGTTTTGATATGTTTTAGTAGTTCTCACAATTTTGCCAGGGGCTATTGAGGGTTGTGAAATTATTTATGTGTGAAATTTAATAAACAAGATCTTTGGTTTTATGATCAACAAAATACTTTTTCTCAAATAGATTATATACATAATCATGTAAGTTTTGTATCAATTATCTTAGGTATGCCATTCGAAGAGAAAAAACTAGATGGAACTTTATACACAAAGTTATACTTCTCCCCCCCCCCCCCCCTTCCTGTTTGTCTATCCCCTAATTAAAACATTAGTGATCAATCTGAAAATATGAGGTGGGCAAGTTCTTATATATATGGCGAGTCTAGATATTGCAGTTGCTGAAAAATGGACTGTAAAAGAAAAAAATTGACAAAGTCACTGAACCATGAAATTGAGGTCAAGGGCACATGAAAGGTGTCAGACTGGCATGTACCCATACAGATCTTGCTATAAGCCATGTATGATGAGTCTATTCATTGTAGTTGCTGTAAAATAGACTTTAAAGAAAAAAATTGACAAAGTCACTGAACCATGAAATTGAGGTCAAGGACACATGACAGGTGTCAGACTGGCATGTACCCATATAGATCTAGCTATAGACCATATCTGATGAATCTAGTCATTGCACTTGCTGAAATATAAACTTTTGAGGAAAAAATTGACAAAGTCACTGAACCATGAAATTGAGGTCAAGGGCACATGAAAGGTGTCAGACTGGCATGTACCCATACAGATCTTGCTATAAGCCATGTATGATGAGTCTATTCATTGTAGTTGCAGAAAAATGGACTTTAGAAGAAAAAATTGACAAAGTCACTGAGCTGTGAAATTGAGGTCAAGGACACATGACAGGTGTCAGACTCCCATGTACCCATATAGATCTTACTATATACCAAATATGATGACTCTAAACATTACAGTTACTAAGAAAGGGACTTGAATGTAAAACTATGTCGCAGATTTTCGAAGTTCACTGAACCGTGCAATTGAGGTCAAGGACAAATGACAGGTGTCAGACTGGCATGTACCCATATAGATCTCACTGTAGACCAAATATAATAACTCTAGGTATTATAGTTTCTGAGAAAAGGATTTGAATGTAAAACTATGTCGCAATGTTTATGTGGGTATTGAACCATGAAAAAAAGGTCAAGGTCATCTAAAAATGTGCTGCTGAAAAGGTCATCACTTCATGCACCTGTGGACCAAAGATGAACATTGTAAGTATTATACTTTAAAAGTTATTAAGGTTTTACAAAAAGTTAACGCCGTCGCCGTCGCCTTCGCCGCCGGATTGCTATACCTATGTCTCGCTTCCAGCGACTTTCGTCGCAGGCGAGACAAAAAGTATATCAAAACAAAAAAGATCCGAGTCCAGTTCATTCGGTTTAACAAGACTACATAAAATCATATAACTTGCATTCTTTTGTCAAGCCGTACTTCTGGGCTACATGCAATGCTTTATGCGGTTCAATACTATCATTGGTATCAAGATCGTGTCAACAAATTGCAATGGATGGCTTCAATTTTTGTATATTCACAAATTTAAAACACCATTATGGCATTGCAACATTGGGTTCTTATAACATGAAATTTTTTGAAATTTTGATTACTTGGAACTGATAACTAATGTTTCCTATCTGACTGCCATGTTTGACCAAAAAGAATATTGCAAAAGAGCCGACTTCAGTGTTCTAGGATTTTTGGGTCAACCCAACTTTTCAAGGGAAAGTCACTTCTCAAAATTAACTTTCCCAGTCATTACAAAAACTTTCCCTGATATTTTTTTTTAAATTGGTGTATTTTGTGTATGCATATCTGTATCCACAAATAAGACATTTATATCCTTGTATGACTGAGTAAACAATACTTTTGAATACACAACTATTTATTACATGAACAAATTGAACAAAGTAACACTCAAATACATGTACAAGTTTATTTGTATGTACAAGAAAGATAGAACATTGAACAAAAACTCCCAAAAAGATGACAATCTATTCATACTTACTCTATGTTTACTTAATACAACCACACCGATAGTAAAATACACGTAAAAATCGTTTTACATTTCCGATTTCAAATTATAATGGTTATGATCGAGATCGTGTAGGCGTTTCATTTTACAAGCATCAAAATAATGTTGATGATAAAGGCCGTGTAGTCGAATCGTGAGTAAAAGCAGTCAAATTTGTAAGTGAAACTTTTTCAACAAGGCCTGAAATCATACTGTGATTAGTTGGTGCGATTGTTTTAAAAACAATTGTTTCCAGTCAAAATTAACTTGCCCACGGACAACTCGTGTCTCTTTTACGACTTTCCCCGACGCCAAAAGGTACTTTCCGAGGGTAACAGGAAATGGTAATCCTAGAACACTGCGACTTGCACTTATTGTTCTGTAAATGAGGAAAAACCAAAACAAACACAGAACTAACTAGTCTTCGATTATTTTCTTTGAAAAGAGTTATTATGATGATCTTATCCAAATTAATCTTGATTAATTATTTAATTCTAGACAGTTCGGTACCTGAACATATCAGTACTTGGACATTTCGGGACCCAAATATGGACAATTCAGTACTACGAAACTGGAAACGTTTTGCATCGAACCAATCATGCTTTCTTGTTAAAACACAGAAATTTTATACTTCAAAGTAAATTTTTTTAAGTTAACTTTAAAATCTTTCAAAATGGTTTGTTTTTTTTTTTTTTTTGTTACTTGTATTTTTTTGTTTGTTTGTTATGCATTTTTCATGTATTTTGTATACTATTTAATTGTTAGTCATATTTTATTATGTTATCAGTGCATTCTATAAATGATAACTGTTTAATTTTATTACTTATTTCATGTTTCAATTAACAACAAAACAGTAACAGCATAGAACAATGAGATACAGTGACATTGGTCAAGAAACAATGCTAAACATACGATAGTAGGAAAGATCAATGATAAATTTGTGATAATTAGTTATCATTGTTTTCATTAAATGCACCTTTCATGTGATTAAATTTTTTAATTAAAAGGTTTATTTAATATTTTATATAAGGTACCGAATTGTCCAAATTTAGGTATCAAACTGTCTTGATTCCTAATTATTTCATCAAAGATTTGTTAATTATAATTTACCAGGGATCACCACAGAATGAAAATCAAGGGTGGGGGAGAGATGTTGTGTCGTGTTCGTTCGCATCCCTCCTTCAGCATAAATGTGTCCTTAGAAAGAAAAAAAACTTTACATACATCTTTATTATATTATTATATATATATATCAAGGATAAAACATAACAGCACAGTAAGCACAATTGTCATGTTGAGCACTAACAAATGTTTCTAACTCATGTCTTGTTCAGTTGTCCCTGCTGTCTGTGTCCTTATTCAGTTCACCAAGGCCTATGCTTCTGTTTGTAATGCTGTTCCACAAAGTAGCAGCTCTTTGGTAGTTAAAAGTCTATTACAGTGGTACATTCGTGGTCTGTTTCTACCCTCCATACTTTCGCACTGAAGAAAGTGGTAATGTCTTGCTTTGAAGATCTCTTCATGATTACTGAATTGTCAAGTAACTGTCAATTATTTATTCCAAATCATAATTTTGATTAAAATAATTAACAGTTTTTGATATTTCTGAAATTAATGTTCAGGAATGTCGGCTTGGACGATTCAACGTCGGCTTGGTAAGTTCAGATTTGGTGTACAGTTGTTACAATTAATTTTTCAATCAGCTGATATGGAAATCATTAGGATAACAATGTGTAGTCATCACTTAATCACATTGATTGTAGATTGATAACTTTTCTTTCCCTGGATGAAGGAAAAAAACAGTTCAACTTTTGGGATTTTTCGCATTTTGTTTACTTCGTAGTTTTACCGCGATGTTCAACATACAATATTTTTATCAGAAATATATAAATCTGTTTAAAAATTACTTTTAATTACCTGAAATGACGATATTTATTCATTTCAATTACATTTGAAGCCTGTTTTATTTATTTTTAATCTAAATTGCCAACATTATTTTTCCGTGTATGTTGTACAAGTCGTCTGTTCAACCACACGTAACAATGTAACTATTTACAATCAGCTGTTGTACACATCCCGGAGGCGCTGCCACTGTTCACACTATTAAATGTTAATTAGATTGTCTAATTGCCACTGATATGATAATTGGTTTAGAGGTTTCGGTATTTAACTACAATCTATTGATTTTTGAAGCGTGGCGGACAACAAATTAAGCGTGGCGCATGCAAATCAAAGGTGGCGGAGGAAAATCCAAGCGTGGCGCACCGCCACGCTAGAATAGGTCATGGTGATCCCTGTTTACTATATGAATATAAAACTGATAACATGATTGAAAATTGTACAATAATTATTTTGAATAAATTTATTTTGATATTAAAATATTACAGAAATGATATAATGTGTTATTTTATTGTTATAAATTCGTATCAAAATACAATAGTACGTGCTGCCAAAATGACTATGGATAAGTCCTGAATTTACCACCTTACGGCACAGGCGCTTGTCTCAGAAAAAAAATTACTATATATGCCAAGAGAAAAGAAAAGGTCCCTAACTCCGGCAACACAATTTTACGCGCCTGCTTCAATTTCCAAAGCATTATCGCTTTCACCTTTTGGTCTCACTCAAAACTTTTGGATCAATAAAAAAATATTAATTTATCAACACAATGATGTATGACATTTAGGCATATGAAATCGGTCAAAAGTTAATTATTTATCAATACTACAATGAACTGCAAATCTGTGCCTTACAGTGCCGAAATGACCATTTGTAATAGTGCCGATTTGACTTGATACCTAAAACTGCACTATGTCTGGAAGTGTATGGTCTCCAAATTCTACTTTCAGTACTACAAATAGCATGATAAATTTCCTTGTATTTTGCAAGATGAATCAGGGCTTTGTCATTCAGTCATCTGCATTTGGATATTGGGTTCAGATGAACCTAACAGGTAACTGTAAACATCATTAATGTGAATTCGAATGACTCATGAGTCATGCCTTTAATTTCACTCCCAAAGACTGATTGTACACTACAAACAGCCACTTCGTCGAAATATTCATCTTAAAACCTGCTATTAAAACATATGCCACATAAGACATAAATCATGTCTTTGCAGTTTGATTACCAATGAATGACATTCTCACCTGTCGGTTTACTTTTCAAACTCTGTCTGTTTGTCTATCAGTACCACATGAGCGCACTAAAGCAGTCACGTGATAGTAAGAACATATTCTATAAAATTATACTCGTTTCATAAGTCTTTATATTAAGTTAAAACAGGCCTATAATTAACAAGAGATACACATTTATGACTTACGATAGTTATTTAATTTAATTTAATTTAATGCGAACCGGTTATCGACACCGGAAAGAATGTTTCCTCCCTAAGATATTTCGCCCCTGATCGTTTCATCCCTGTTCAGTAATATAAATTTAAAATCTGCTCTAACAACATCAATGTCAGTTGAAGAAAAATTACAGCATGTCATGGAAAAACTTAAAAAAGCAGATGCCACTGCTGTTCCAGCCAAAATAATAAAATTACAGGGCCCTCAGTGGAAGGCTTCTCCATCTGTTCTTCCCCTAATAAAGAAAGCTAAAACAAAACACAAACAATGGGTCGATAAAGGAAAACCAAATGATAACTCCAAAACATCAAAAATAAAAGCTCAAAGAGAGCTCAGAAAACAGATGAGAAAAGAAAAATATGAAGACCGACAAAAATATACTCGGAAATTATGGACAATCCGTCAATGAAGAAATTTTACCAACTTATCAATAGAAATAGAGGCCAATCTAAAACCTCAACTACCTCCATAATTAAAGGACCCGACTGTGATATTTTTAATCTGAAAAACCAGGTAAAACGCTTTGCACAGTATATGGAAGACCTATTTGTACCAAAAGATAACAATTATGAGAATACATTTCTTGAATTAAGTACTGTCAGAACTAAAGCTATTGATCATATATATGAAAACCTGAACACTGAATTAGAACCACTATCAGAAGCTGCAATTTTTGAAGCAATAGGAAAATTGAACACAGGCAAAGCTATGGATGAATTTTGCATCTCCTCAGAACATCTCAAAACTGCTAGAAATATTCTTTCACCAATTTTCACCTCCATCTTCAATCAAATCATAGATACAAAACAATACCACCTTTCTTCAAAACCGGAATTACCAACCCAGTATTAAAACAGATGAAAGACCCAACATTAGTAGAAAGTTACAGAGGTATAACAGTGACACCAACAATCACAAAACTGTTTGAATATGTATTATTACCACGCCTTTCCAAAAACTTCACTCAGGCAGACATGCAATTTGGTTTTACAGAAGGCCTCTCTATGCTCATAGCTGCCTTTCTCGTATCAGAATGTAAAGCAGAATCCAAACATGTAACTTTAAAACCATTATATATGATAGCGGTAGATAGTCAAACTGCATTTGACGTGGTTTCTCACATCATTCTATTGGATAAATTGTATGAATGTGGCATACATCCAAAACTTTGGTCCATAGTTAAAGATCTATATACAGACATGTCCTCAAAAATAAAATGGAAAGGTGAAATAAGCGACAAATTTCCAATACAACAAGGAGTTCGACAAGATGGAGTCCTATCAACTCACCTATATAAAGTTTACATTAACAACGTATTGAATGAATTAATGAAAAGCCGTATAGGAATGAAAATTGGCAATATTTACACTGGCACACCCACATGTGCAGATGATATAGCACTATTGGCTGATGATGCAGAAGAGCTACAAATTATGCTAAACACTGTTCTACGAAATGCAAAACAGGACAGTCACAATTCATCCTACAAAAACAAATGCTGTCATCCTAACCAAAGGCAAAACTATTAGGAGAAACCTACAGTGGAATCTCGGCACTACTTGTATAACACCAACCAACCAAACTAAACATTTAGGAATAATAAGAGCTGAAATTAAAGAAAATGAAATAAATGTAGAGGATAGACTGTCCTTAGCTCGCAGAACACTCTACTCATTAATTAACAGTGGACTTCATGGATCAAATGGTTTAAATCCCATAACCTCTTACCAAATATATCGGAGCTATGTAATACCTAAACTTCTTTTTGGACTTGAAATACTACCACTAAAACAAATAGATATTGACCGCCTTAGAAAGTTCCACATAAACTGCCTAAGAAGATTCCAATCACTGTCTCAAAGAACAGCGCTCTGTGCCGTCTATCTATTAATAGGTGCAATACCCATAGAAGCAGAGCTCCACAAACGTCAACTGAGCTTTCTGTATAGTATCCTAAACAACGAAATGAAAGTATACAACAACTTAATCAACGCCAGATCTCCATCAACATCAACAATCCAGGAAGTTTCTACAACATAGTATCCAACACTTTAGAACTATATGACCTACCAAATCTAGAATTCTTACTGAAAAATCAAATGAACAAATTACAGTGGAAACATCAATATAAGACAGCAATGAATAAACTACTGGTCAAAAACTTATAAAGATCAATCATCTAATAAATCAACATTAAAATACCTCTGTTTGGAACATGTGGAAATTGGAAAACCACATCTAATTTGGCAATCTATTGGATCATCAGTCACTGAGGTGAAAAAATCTATCAATCACTGTCGTATCGCAACAGGAACCTACCTACTACAAACCAACATAGCAAAATTCAGTAATAATAAAGAAACTACTACTTTCCCATTATGTGGTCTGGAAGAAGAAGATACTATACACATGCTCACAAGCTGCATACTGCTACATGATGTCAGAAAAACACATCTCTTAAGATTGAAAGATATCATTATTGGATACATTGGACTAAGACAGTACAATGAAATCTTCGTAGATAAACAGTCAATAACACAGCTGATAGTTGATCCCAGCTTTTAAAGCCAGATATTGAAATCCTTGCCTAATTTAGCACATATAACAAAAGCAACAAGTGAAATGTCCTTTGAAATCCATCACAAAAGATTAAAAATAAAAATGGAACTGAATGTTACTTAAGGGTTCCCAACCAACAAACAGCAAACACTTTTAGATTTTAGAGATACCACTTTTAAACAAACTGTTTAATATAGGAACTTATCCTTATCTTAATGTGTGAATGCTGCATGATAGAAACTGATTTATTTTAAACCATATTCTACTTATATGTGAGGAAGTCGAACTATGCCTTTTAAATATTAATATATTTTATGGGATTTGCACGTAAAACTAACTTTTAACTGTACTAAATCCGATCTGGATGAAAGAGATGAAATATGTTAGCTTTGAACTTTAGCTACCTTTTTAGACACTGTGCTTACTCTATAAACATTTTAACCTACCTGTAGTATAACCCAAGGAAACGGATGTATATATGTTGCACCTACTTTGCACGATAGTGTTGTGTCCATATTTGATGGCACTTTGTCTTGTACATGGAGGTTGGAATTTTACATTTTAAACTATTCAATGTATATAGTATTTAAAACCTTTAAATACAAGTAAAAACTTATTTTTTACTTGGTGTTCCTAAATTGGAAGGATATACGAAGAAGAAGAAGAAGTAACAAGTAGATCCTGATCTAAACTGCATGGTCAATTGGACATGGACATTTTATAATTTTTACTAAAACGCTATTTATTTAAAATCGTATGAAGAGAAATATTTCAAACACATTTTTACTTCACGACTTGATGTACATAAATTGGATTTTATGGCGAAGGAATATTTTATTCATAAAGAGGATTTCACGCACGTATAAATTTCTTGTTATAGGTAGAGAAAAGGCTTATTTCGTGAAGAACCACTCTGATTCTGACAAAAAGTATTCTGAAGATGAAATTACAAACATGTTAGATTTTCTCATAGACAACATATTTGTTGAATTTGGGGGTCTATTTTTTCAACAAACAATCGGCATTCCAATGGGAACTAACTGTGCTACTCTCCTCACCGATCTGTTTCTGTACTCATATGAAGCGGACTTCATTCAAGGGCTACTACTTGAAAACAAAAATAAACTAGCCCAATCCTTTAATTTCACTTTTCGTTATATAGATGACGTGTGGTTAAATAACGACAAATTTCAAGACTTTCTACATCTCATCTAACCCATTGAGTTTGAAATTAAGGATACTACAGATACACCGAAGTCCGCTTCATACTGGGATTTGTTTCCTGAAAGAGACAATGAGGGAACTTTGAAGACAAAACTTTATGACAAACGTGATGACTTCAACTTTCCTATTGTTAACTTTCCCTTCTTGTGTAGCAATATGTACATATTGTCAGGTTTTCTGCAAACGTATATCGTAAAATATCAGCCGCGAGACTCAGCTTTTTCGGCGAGTGAGCGTAGCGAACGAGCTAAAAAGCTTCATATTGTGTCGAGTGGCTTATATTTTACAATATTTGTTTGAAGAAAACTTGATGATAAATTTATCGTATTGTTAACTAGCAATCTTAATAGAATTTCTTACTTTTCAATGGCCATCTGCCTATAACCGATGTTTTCCTGATATACTCGGGTCAACGTTGGGTCAAACATTATGACGTCGCTGATATATTCGGGTCAGCTCATATTAGCGTCGGGTCAACTCTTTACGACGTCACAGTGCCGAAATATGGGAAATTGTGCAGGCCTCAGCAGATCGATATAGGCATGGGGAAATACGATAAACCAGCATCGCCTGCATATGGCGTCTACGTTTCTCAGCTCATCCGATTTTCAAGGGCATGCGTGAGTTACCCTGACTTTCGACAAAGAGGATTACTGCTGTCACAGAAGCTTCTTAACCAGGGTTTTATCAGGGATAAGTTGATGTCATCACTTAGGAAATTTTACGGTCGTCATGACGAATTGATTGACCGTTACAGTGTTCCAATATCTAAGATGATGTTGGACCTGTTCCCACTGTCGTAATATTTCATGTTTCTCCACCGATTTGTGACTTCCACCGGGTTGACTTTTGTTGAACTTCACGATGGGTGCCGTATACGGAGCAGGAACTACTTACCCTTCCGGAGCACCTGGGTTCACTCATGGTTTTTATAGGTGTTCGTGTTGTTCATTGTTTTTTAGTTTTCTGTGTTTGTTTGTTGTGCTTGTGGTTGTTCATTTGTTTTCCGCGGTTTTGTCTGTCAAATGGATTACGTTTTTTATTGCTTCTTAGGTATATTTGTCCTTTTAATTCACTCACATATCGGATTATCCGAGTGCTCCCAGATAGGAGGAAATTACAAATGAAGAAGAAGATCCGCAAAACCAATACGGAGCAATACGCAATACGGCCCAAAGTCGATACGTTACAAGGTCCTTCCGTCCCAAATCGTTCCGGCCCACTGTTTGATATATATGAAAGTAAATTTATATAATTTTTGTAGAAATTTCATTTTTATGCTCGGCAATTAGCTGTTTTTATTTTTTATTTTTTGGAAGTATTATGCTTTGTAATGAATGTCGTCAGAGAAATCCAAAATGGCCGCTAAGGAAATATAAATAGCAAAGTACTCGCAATTTTTCATATGGAGTTAATTGGCTTTAAATTATCATCAAAGCTTGACCAGTGTGAAGCTATCCCGTGATAGCCAACCCGCACCTATATCCCGAAAACCGCTAGACTTTGAGACTCCCGCAGAATTACCCTGGAGTTTTCCGACCTTGGGCCTCATATGGTAATTAGCCCAGCCCATGTGCATTAAAATATAATAAGCCCCAGAATCCTTACACCCTTGCTTAATATCGACCGATGTTGTCAAAGGAGCCAACAATATGAGTCTACGTAACTAATTTAAGTTACTTTGAGACTTGCCCAAAATTACCCAGGGGTTTCCTCACCTTGGCCTTGGCCCTCATACTGAAAGAAGACCAGCCTATGTGCATTAAAATAAACTTAATTCCAGAATCCATAAATCACCGATGTCGCAAAAGGAGCCGACCCCCAATATATGAGTCTATGGAAGTTAATTTGAGAATTGACCAGAATTACCCAAGTTTTCCCCACTTTGGGCCTCATATAGTAAGTAGCCCAGCCTATGTGCATGAAAAAAAAACTTAGTTCCAGAAATTATAGACCCTAGCTTCATACCGGCACATGGCGTCAAAGGAGCCACCTGGGCCCCTACCATATATTCATGAGTCTTTGAAAGTTACTATGAGACTTGTGCACAATTATACTTTACTTTAATTTCATAACAGTTGGCCTTATATGGAAAGTAGCCCATCCCATGTGTTTAACCAGGAGGCGCTTCTTCTTTGTTCTGTAAATCCCCCCTTTTTATTCCGTATCAATGTGTTATATTAAAACTGTTTAAAAGCCTCCACCACAAATCTTAAGAATATCCTCCACCATATACATGCTGACAGTGATTGTATATATACATATATTACAAACAACTAGCGGTATTCTAGTTATTTATAAACACTGTTATATAGAGCACAGACTACAAGAAGGTTTTAAAGCTCTAAGATTAGAAGTCATTACTATTGATCCATAACATCTATGTTCATCATTCCTTTAGGGGTGTACACTTATCATATGGACTGTCAATTGTGTACTGCTTAAATTTACTCTATGAGTAGTCTTGAGTAAGGGCTTTAATGGGAGTCGTTCCTAGCATTTTAAATTTAATACATGTATTACGGTGTAAGTTAAATGGAATATACTTTGATAGGGTTCAATTAGATTATAAAATAAACAATTTTAAAAATTAAATTGGGTGACACGGATAAAAATATACAACCGGCTTTATAATCTAAAAGGTCATATCTAATGCATGGTTAGCAACAAACAGAATATATAAAAATTTAAAAGGCCAGAAAAAATTAAGTAAAAGATCATGAATTCCGAATTTAAAATCTAAAAGACCATATTTAAATTTGAATTCTGACTGGAAATAGTTTGACCATCAAATATCAAAGATATCATTTTAAAAAGACCAGAAAAAGGTAAAAATCAAGAATGTCGAATTTAAAATCTAAAAGACCATAGAAAATGGTTTGACCATCAAGGGATACAAAAGACTTTTAAAAATCAGCTTTTATATCTAAAAGACCAACTTTTGGTATATGGGTTAGGCTAAGATGAGCCAGAAATATGGTATAAAATCTAGTGGGCCGTGATTACACAGGGGGTCCCCATCTATCATCCATTAGTTTAGAGCGTCCCTGTCAAACACAATTTACCTATTATTAAAGTTCTCATTCCATATAACCAGCCCCAGGGTATTTATCACTGCTTCTTTAATTCCCGAGAATAAGTTTTTCCTTTCTTCATTATAAGTGGGGCAGAATGTCAAAATATGTACTATGTCCTCTTTTTCAAGCTGCAGATCGAACATGTAGCATCGACAGTAGCCTGATTGATTTCTTCTTGTGAGATTGAAGTATGTAGGTTCCAGTAAGCATTCTAGCTTTTATTATAGCTTTTCTTACATCCCTTACTGTTGTTTCAAGTGACTTCCAGACCATGTGTGTAGAACCTATCTCTGTCGAAGTTGCTGAGAGCATATCCAGGGTTGATTTTTCCTTACATTGATGTTTTAGTGTATTTGACCGATGGTTGTTGATACTCTTCTTGACCAGTAGTTCCCATTCTATTTTCTTATATTGGTGGTTGAGAATAATAGGAATGGTTGGTAGGTTGTATATTTCAAGAGTTGTCGCTATTTTAACGAAAAAACTATTTGCTGTTCCTGCATTATGTTGTCTTAATGCTAGCTTTTTGATAGATTGATTGTCACAGGAGGCAATTGAAAAGAGAAGGCTGAGTTGTCTTTTGTGAAGTTCTGCCTCTATTGGTAATGCTACCAGTAGTAGGTTTACGGCTGGCGCGACAGTCCTTGTCGATAGTGACTGAATTTGCTTTAGGATACTGAGGTGGAATCTACCGAGATTTACATATCTTTGTTAGCCAGATTTAGCGTTTCTATCCCGTATATCAGTCTGGGGATCACATACACTTGGTATATTTTATATGATGTTCTTGGGTTCAGTCCGTTTGATCCGTGAACTCCTGTAACAGTTTTGATTAACGAGTATAATGTGCTTCTAACCAGACTTATTCTTTCATCTATGTTCTTGCTATTTTCATGCGTAGTTGATCTTATTGAGCCCAAATGTGATGTTTTGTTTTGCCTGCATATGGCGTCTACGTTTCTCAGCTCATCCGATTTTCAAGGGCATGTGAGTTACCCTGACTTTCGACAAAGAGGATTACTGCTGTCACAAAAGCTTCTTAACCAGGGTTTTATCAGGGATAAGTTGATGTCATCACTTAGGAAATTTTACGGTCGTCATCACGAATTGATTGACAATTACAGTGTTCCAATATCTAAGATGGTGTTGGACCTGTTCCCACTGTCGTAACCTTTCATGTGCCTCCACCTATTTGTGACTTCCCCCGGATTGACTTTGTTGAACTTCACGACGGGTGGCGTATACGGAGCAGGAACTGCTTAGCCTTCCGGAGCACCTGTTCATGTGGTTGTTCATTTGTCTTCCCGGGTTTGTCTGTACAATGGATTACGTTTTTTTTATTGCTCCTTAGGTATATTTGTCCTTTTTTTACAGTCATAGTTAATTTTCCTAGCTTCAGGTTTTGAAGCGATTGTGAATCTTGCTCAGATATTTTTCTGCCAGATGGATTGTATTACTTTTCACAGGGTGTATACATACTCTCTGGTCACTAGCATACCGGACAACTGTGTTTAGCATGCATTGCATTTCTATATTAATTGCTGTGTGATAGAAGAACAATGTCGTCAGCTACTGTTTGATACCCCACATAAATATTACAAATTGAGACCTCTAGGCTGTGATTCTGAAGGTCTGTCAATAGCTCGTTCATGTACGATTTATATAGGGAGGTGGAAAGAACACCAACTTGACGGACACCTTGCTGAATTTGACATGGATGGCTGTTCTCACCTTGTTATTTCACTGATGAAGATAGTCCTTGATAGAAGTCCTCAACAATGTTCCAAACTTTTGCGTCTATTCCGTACCAATATGATTTATCCATCAATATTTTATGGTGAACCACTTCGAAGGCCTTTTGGGTGTGCAGAGTGGTTATAAATAGTGTATATTTGCTTGTAATCTCTGAACACACTTCTGAGACCATTATGGATGCCATACTTGGAGATAGGCCTTTTGTACTTCTGATTGTTGATCTCCCTTTAGGCAGGTTTTTCCTGGAATTACATATTCGAAGACTTTTCCAATTACCGATGTTATGCCTCTATAGCTCTCTGAATGTGTCTAGTCTTTGCCTTTTTTAGTATATGTGTTATGACCCCGGTTTTGAACTGTTCTTGTACTTTTTGCTGCTGTACTATCCGGTTGAATATATATGCCTGAGTATTTGTACTATTCCGTCCCCCGCCATTTTTATATGCTCTGCGGTAATGCCATTTTCATCTGCAGCTTTGCCTTTATTTAGATTGCTGACAGCAGTTTTAATTGCACACGTTGTAATTGTGATTTCTTTGTTTTTACTGGTGTTAGGTATATCCTTTATCAGTTGGCATCGTCTTTCACAGTTTTTACGATAATGATCATTAAATTCCGGCCAGGTCCTCATAATATTGGGCAAAAGTTCTCTCTGCTCCTGAAGAGTATCTGCAATACTTTCGTTATGTGGGAAGGCATATTGCCAGTTGCTGATTGTTGGTTTCTCCTTATAAGTTGATAGAAGGCCTTTTCTTTAGCAAAATTGCATAAGTTTCATATTAAGATCATGAACACTAAGGTTATCTAAAATAAGCTTTATGCTTGAATACCATGTTTGAATATTACAGTCATGTAAATTCTTGTTACACACATAAGCATCATACAATAATCCACAATTAAGACTTTGAAGTCTATGAAAAAACTAGTACTAGGTTTTTTTTGTTAACACCAAGACTATACTGCATGAACCTAATATCCGATATTTCAGTTATATCATCCTTAAAAACTTTTTCTAAAATATATTCATTATTTTTCTTACATGCTGCTGATTCAGTTGAAAACATACCCCATAATTCACAGCCATATACAAGTATTGGCTTTATTGTATGGTCATATAATTGTAAAAGGGTTGACATACTAGGGTTTGATGATGACAAACACCTTTGTAATTTAAAAAAAAGCTTTTAAAGATTTCTTAAACAAGTTATCTTTCCCCTGCTTAAATTTACCACTTGCTGCAAAAGTTATACCTAAATATTTATAAATATACACTCATTCAAATAACTCACAATTAAACTTGGCTGATATATTAATCAGTTTTCCTGGTTTATTAAAAACCATTATCTTAATTTTCTTAAGGTTAATATTTAAACACCAATTGGAACAATATGTGCTCAACATGTTTATTTAATCTACTTTGCAAACCTAATTCAGATTCAGAAAAGATACATCAGGCAATCAATTTCACAATTATTAAAACTAACCTGATATGGACAATCACCAAAAATTTCTGGTAAATCATTTATAAATAATTTAAATAAGTTTGGCTAAGAACATCCCCTTGCCTTACTCCTATGTATGATTTGAAAGAAGGGGTAATTTCAGAACCAATTTTGACACAAAGATCATTCTTACTATACATATCTTTAATAATAGAGTAAAATTTACCACTGATACCAGATTTTAATAGTTTATATTTGATTCATTCGTGTTTTACTGTATCAAAGGCCAGTCTGAAATCTACAAAATAGGCAAATAGCTTTCCCCCTTTTTTGTTGATATATTTATCAGTCAAAGTTTTTAATACAAACATATGGTCCATAGTTCTTGACTTCCTCGCAAATCCTATTTGAAATTTACTGATGATATTATGCTCTTCTAAAAATCTGTCAAATCTATTATTAAGTAAAGTGTTAAATAGTTTTGCAATACAAGAATTAATAGCAATGCAACGATAATTCTCAGGTTTACTAGCATCTCCTTAAAAACTGGAGATAAATATGCTAAAGACCATTGAGTTGGGTGCTGACCTGATGAAAAAAATAAAATTAAATAACTTCTTGAGCATTGAAGTTAAAATAGAGCTTCCTGCTTTCAACATTTCTTTAGGTATACCATCCAAACCCGAGGCCTTGCCACCCTTTAACTTGGATATGCATTCAAATATTTCTTTAGAAGAAATCAAAAATCTAGTTCACAAAAATTTCCATCGTTTCCATATCCTCAATCTTTGAATTAATATACTTCAAATTGGACTCAATAGAGGAAGGTTTTTGGTTAAGTTCAGAAAAGTACTGAAACCATTGTTCAGGCTCTACAAAATTTGAATTATCTGAGTCGGAGGTTTCCTTCAATGAAATGATAATTTCCCAACACTTTTTGGGATCAGTATCTCTTAATTGAATATTCAGAATTGTTTGTCTGAAACTACGTTTTTTATATACACATCATTGAGTACGAAGCATTCAGGGACGAATGATCTAGGAGGAAACACCGGAAGTAATACTTTTATTGCTGTCTCACTCAATTGTCTGCTCTTGCATTAGTATACAACGGGGAGAATCTAGATATGGAATGTTTAATTGGAATTCAGGGCAAAGATTATGTAGTAATGGCCTCTGACACAGCTACAGCAAGGAGCATCGTCAGCATGAAACATGGTATTCCAGTTGTACATTATCTTGCTACTGCCCAACAATTTTGAAAATCTCAGGCTCAGTTCTTGGCAATCTTGCCATGGATTTCTGGCCTAAGTTATGAAAATCTAAATGCTTAAATTATAAGATAACAACTAAAATTATGGGACAATAGATTTTTGGTCTGTGCGTCTGTCCGTACGGCTGTTCGTTACTCCGTCCCATCCCAGATTAAAGTGCATTATTTTAGCCTTTTCACATCATTATAAAACTGTATTCATATACATCATTATATGAATGTATTAAAATATATGCAATTTTAAGGTTTTGACCTAGATTTCATGGTTCACTGAACATGGCAAATGAAGTGGTGAATCATCAGGTTAATGTTTGCATTTAAGATTTTGATTTATGAAGATGGGGTCTCATCAACATGAAACTTAGTCCACATTTAAGTCATGATATGGACATTATAAAATATATGCCTTTTTAAGTTAGTGATCTAACTTCATGGTACTGTGAACATGGCAAATGTGATGGTGAATCCTCAGGTTAAGATTTATGTTGAAGCTATTTTTCTATGAGGATGGGGTCATTTCAACACAAAATTTGGTACACATGCATCTATATGTAATTCATGATATGAACTTTCTAAAATATATACCATTTAAAGGTCATGACATGAATTTCACAGTTCAGTTAACATGGGAAATGTGGCAAATCCTCAGGTTAAGGTTTACTATGAAGCTTTATTTCTATAAAGATTGAATCACATCATAATGAAACTTGGTACACATATACATCATGATATGAAATTAATGCCTGTTTATGGTTTTTGTCGAGCCTGCGACTTAAGTTGCAGAAAGCTCGACTTGGGGATAGTGATCCGGCAGCGGCGGTGTTAACTAACTTAAAAGCTTTGTATTTTAGAAGGTGGAAGACCTGGATGCAATTATACTTTGTATATAGATGCCTTATGTTACGAAGTTTCCGTCTGTCATATTTACATTGTCCTTGACCCCATTTTCATGGTTCAGTGACTACTTGAAAAAAAAGTTGAGATTTTTTGTAATATTAATTTCTCTCTTACTATGAGTAATAGGATAACTATATTTGGTATGTGCGTAACTTACAAGGTCCTCATCCCCGTCAGACAGTTTTCAATTGACTTCGACCCCATTTCAAGGATCAGTGAACAAGGTTAACAGGGGTCACCAAACTGGTCGATTAGGGCGATTAAGTCGCCTACTGCTCACCAATGTGGCCCTGTCATCGGCTCCAGAGCGACAAATGAGTCGCCCTGTGTTTTTCATTAAGGCGCCTCCGAACAACATACGTAATCAGCTGCGTCTGAAGACCGTTATTTTCATCAAAAATCTTGAGCCGCCATTTTTTCTAGGAGATCAAAGGGGAAGGGGATAGAAACGACAAAAAGTAAGCTAGAAGACGACGGCAAACGGAATTTTTTAGAAAAAATAATAGTAAAGATTATAGATAAATAAATATTAAAACATAAAATGGCAATAATAAATAAGTTGTGTCAAAAGTTACAAATATTTTTGCTCATATCTGTAACAGAAATTTTCTTCCAAGTTCGGAGCACCACTGCATAATTTCATTTTTTTTTATTTTTTTTTTATTTCAAATTATATTCGTCAGTATTTTAAGGCAGCACATTATTTTAATTAAACTTTAACAATAGTACAATAGGCCTACCATGGTCAAAATCATGCAGCAATGTACGTTAAAAAAGTGGTGATGAGTCCTGGGACTGGGATTCATCATGAAAAATTCTTAGTGAGAACCCTGTTTAGTCATATATTTATTGTCTGTTATGCTGGATTCAAATATCAAATAAATAAAATATGAAAATCAGAAATTGAGTTTTATTCATTTCAAATATAAATTAATCAGTTTATTACAAGATATCATCATGGCTGTAGAGGAAACCTGCAAAAATAGTAAAAAAGTATTAAACATCTCTAAGTATACAAATCAAATGTACATGAAACACAGCAATCGGAGATTGCACATCCCCCCGCTCCCAGCAAAGTCGGAATGCACAAAGTCTGAACCCCTCATAATTTCAAATTGCATAAATAGAGAAAAAGTTTGACACTGATCTTTGGATATCAAGAAACAACACAGAAATATGAAATTGGACTTCTACTGCTCGGACAAAGTCGAATGCAAAAGTTTTAAGATGGATAAAATTGAAATGGCCTACATCAAATGAATGTAAGTCTTAACTTGTCATGTCCATTAAATATATATATTGTTTAGGGGTGGGGATTTCAACTGTTTTTGAGATAACATGTAATTTTGTAAATGAGGGGGGTGGGGCCGACCCCCGGGGATGACCATTCAACTGGTCTTGTCATGCCCACTAAGAATATATATGGTTTAGGGGTGGGGATCTCAACTGTTTTTGAGATAACTTGTAATTTTGTAAATGAGGGGGGTGGGGCCGACCCCCGGGGATGACCATTCAACTGGTCTTGTCATGCCCACTAAGAATATATATGGTTTAGGGGTGGGGATCTCAACTGTTTTTGAGATAACTTGTAATTTTGTAAATGAGGGGGGTGGGGCCGACCCCCGGGGATGACCATTCAACTGGTCTTGTCATGCCCACTAAGAATATATATGGTTTAGGGGTGGGGATCTCAACTGTTTTTGAGATAACTTGTAATTTTGTAAATGAGGGGGGTGGGGCCGACCCCCCGGGGATGACCATTCAACTGGTCTTGTCATGCCCACTAAGAATATATATGGTTTAGGGGTGGGGATCTTAACTGTTTTTGAGATATCTTGTAATTTTCCAAATGAGGGGGGTGGGGCTGACCCCCGGGGGTGACCATGTAACTCGTCTTTAAATGTGGAATAAAAATATATATGGTTAAGGGGTGGGGATATGAACTGATCTTACCATATTTTGAGATTTTACATATTAGGGTGTAGCCCCACCCCCCGGGCAAAAATCAAAATTCCGAAACCTTTGGCACAGACAACTCTTCAAGTGTTACTAGTGTACCTAATTTCATGTTTCTATCTTCTACGGTGTAGGAGGAGTTCTTGGACAATCGTTTTTAGACATTTTTTAACTCCTTAGGGCATTGCCCCTAGGGGCGGGACCAAAATTTTGATACCCTCTTTCAACTTGGGAAAGGCAATATAAGTAGTG
Source organism: Mytilisepta virgata (assembly GCA_028015205.1). Classification (NCBI taxonomy): domain Eukaryota; kingdom Metazoa; phylum Mollusca; class Bivalvia; order Mytilida; family Mytilidae; genus Mytilisepta; species Mytilisepta virgata. The sequence goes on along the minus strand of CM051519.1, from coordinate 95,035,343 downwards.
ACATAAGTTCCAATATCCTAGCTTTAACACTTTTGGAGATATCTCCATTTATTGGATATCGCGAAATTCGTTTTTCGCTCATAATTTGGCCCCAAGGGGTCGAATTCCAATTTTAAGGGGTCTATTCCCTAGTGGGTCATATACTCTTCCATGATGCCAAATTTCAAGTTTCTATCTTTTACCGTTTCAGAGATATGCCTTGCCACTACAGACGTACGTACGTACGTACGTACGGACGGACGGTATTACATGATCCCCCCGCTTTCGCTAAGCGGGGGGATAATAAGACAAACTCACCATCTCTGACAAAGGATATTGATTAAATGCACATGAGATATTCTCAGATTATGACTAAAATGGAAGGATATGGAGTAAATGTAGATAAAATCTCAAACAATACAGGATAAAACACAATAAAGGAATGTATAGTATACACTATAAGACACAAAATAACAGGTATTTACTCGACAGGCGACAAATTGGGGGAAAAAACACAGTCTCCCTATTGCTACCCTGAGGGAGACTCTTAGTATCCCTGTTATTTTCAAGTGTGGTGAGCCCTGGGTTAAGTTTTGGTGGTCAAGTCCATATCTCAGATACTATAAGCAATAGGTCTAGTATATTTGGTGTATGGAAGGATTGTAAGGTGTACATGTCCAACTGGCAGGTGTCATCTGACCTTGACCTCATTTTCATGGTTCAGTGGTTATAGTTAAGTTTTTGTGTTTTGACCTGTTTTTCGAATACTGTATGCAATAGGTATACTATATTTGGTGTATGGAAGGATTGTAAGGTGTACATGTCCAACTGGCAGGTGTCATCTGACCTTGACCTCATTTTCATGGTTCAGTGGTTATAGTTCAGTTTTTGTGTTTTGGCCTGTTTTTTCGAATACTGTATGCAATAGGTCTACTATATTTGGTGTATGGAAGGATTGTAAGGTGTACATGTCCAACTGGGTGTCATCTGACCTTTTACCTAATTTTCATGGTTCAGTGGTTATATTTAAGTTTTTGTGTTTTGGCCTGTTTTTCGAATACTGTATGCAATATGTCTGACAGCATTTACTTTCATTAGAAATACATGACAGGCAAGACATTTTTGTTTGTCAACTCTTGTTTTAATACTGTATGCAGTAGGTCTACTATATTTGGTGTATGGAAGGATTGTAAGGTGTACATGTCCAACTGGCAGTTGTCATCTGACCTTGACCTCATTTTTATGGTTCAGTGGTAATAGTTAAGTTTTTGTGTTTTGGCCTGTTTTTCGAATACTGTATACAATATGTCTGACAGCATTTACTTTCATTAGAAATACAGAAAGAGACATTTTTGTGTGTCCACTCTTGTGACCTATGTTTCAATGTTCTTTGCAAATAGGAAATGTAATAGTGCCACTACAGTTTAAGGTTTGCTTTGAAGCTTTTTGTTCCATATATACAATGTATTAAGTATATGTTGTTTTCCTTTGCACAATTAAGTGAAATGTATTGTTCAGTTAAATGTTTAATAAATTTTAGTTCTTGTATCTGGTTGATCATCAGATTGGAAACAAACCCTAAGATGAAAGATAACCCCTTAATTGAGTGATAATCCATATCACAAGGGATACATTTCAATTGATAAAAAATAAATATTTAAGATTTCGACTTTTTTATTTAAAATGGCAAAAATTCATGTAAAATTCTTCAACTTTTTCTTCCAAAGAAAACTTTTTTTTTTCTAAAATAAAAAAGACATCCATGCCCATAATCATTAACCAAACCCTAGCCCCAAAGGAGTGTCCCCTAAACTAAGAAAATAAAAGCAAGAATTTCCAACAGGTTTATATAAGGGATCATCTGAGGGTTTGTTCCAAACTTGTCCAATAAAAAAACTAATGCACTTGAAAATTTGTATTTACATACTCAGACTTATCCTAAAATATGTAAAACCATTATTTTAAATATTTTTCATGCTCTTGTGGCATATTTAATGGAACCCAGGGATGTAATACTTAATTTTAATAAAATCTCTTTGGGAGAATTATCTCCCTTTTACATTGAAATTTCCATAGGCAAAATGTTTTTGTTTCTCTTGAAGACATGATTCAACTAAACAGGTCCCGGTAGGTTAATTGTTAAAAATTACGACTTGGCTAATTGCATAAGTCAGCCAAGTGTTAAGATAATTCACATTGCTTAAGATAGTAAAATTCTGAAAAATTGTACCATGAATTGAGGTTTGGTTGTCATCATCACAGTTTATTCTACACACAATTTCTTCTGAACCAATGAATGGATTTCAATGAAATATCAAGGAATCTTCAGTAACATATGCCTGTGTGATTCTCTCATTTTTATTCACTTCAAAAGATAAATGTAGCTCCTTAGAAAAGACACAGTGATCCCTAATAATAAAGAATATAACATACTGTTATTAATTCCTGAATTAAGTTAAAGTTTTGAGAATCTGTTCTAATTCTCTCTTTTAAAAGATTATGTAAAGTATGTAATTTATAAGCAAAATTTTATGTAAAGATTAACTGATATGGAAAAGGTTGACTGATTTTTTATATCTGAACTTAATTAGGAATAAAGAAAGGGAACAAATGAAATACCAAGAAACCTTATTTAATTCACTTCAATAATAATGTAGTTCTTTAGAAAAGTGAAGACAAAATGTGCCCTAATAATTAAGCAACTGCATGGTATGTATGATTTGCATGTATTTGTTTCCTTATATTTTTATTTTGCTTAGCAGAAATGTCAGTCTTAAGTTTAGGACTAATGTTATTGGAAATAATTATTCAAACGGTCATATAGTCCAGTCAAACTAAGTTTTAACCTTAACCTAATTGCAAAAGAAAATGTTTTAGTTCTAATCTATAGCATAAAGCCCCAAATATATACAGAAAAAAGTCTCATAAAATCTAACTTGAGGAAAACTCAAAATCAGCATTTTTAATTTCCTATGGAAATAAACATTGGTTTGGTTGATTTTCTTAAAATTCATGTAAAGTGTGATACTTTGATGGGGTTATAAGTTCGTATTTGACTATATTATATAATCTTCCGCTTATGATATGTACAAAACCGAAGTATTATGGGTATTTTTATTTTTTTGTTGTGCATTTTTCATTAAAGAAATTGCAAATTTGTGGCTTTGTGACCATTTTGAAAAAATAATCTGAAATTTTGGTATTGTTTATATCTGTAAATTATATTTGTTCAGCATCTACCTTGTTTAAAGAAACTTTAAACCACAAAAAGAAGAATGTATGCTTAATTATTTGTATTAAATTTGAGATTCTTCACCTTGACATGTTGAAAAATTTAATAAATGGTCAACTAATGAATTACGAAATCTAGGTTGTAGCTTGATAAAAGATATGAAAACACCTTTAGAGTTGTTTGTTATACTCTAAAGACAGCTAAAATATCAAGAATCAATACATTCTGCTGAATAGAAGCGGTAAAGTTATAATTTTGTATCAATTTTTATTGATATTTCTGCCTTTTTTGCAGAGTTATCTCCCATTTTCAATGCAAATCTCCATAGGATTTTAAAATCGTGATTTTTTAGTCTTCCTCAAGTTAGATTTTGTTGGACTTTTTTCTGTGTATATTTGGGGTATAATGCTAAAGATTAAAACTTAAATTAAAAATCTTCTGTTGCAATTACTTCAAGGTTAGGGTCAAATTTATGCTAGATTGACTGGACTAATACATGTAGAAAGCAAAAGTATGTGTTTTCTGAGAAGAAATTAATTTGAAATTCCAAAAACATTGGCAAATATCATTTTAATTTCAAATTGATGGCTTCAATGAATTCTGAAGCCCATTTGATGCAAGAAGAATCCCAGTCTAAGAATTCTTTCTGATCATCTTTTTAGCTAACCTGGACAAAAAGGCCAAAATAGTTTAACATAGGACGCTATGGGAAATTCATTTAAAAACCTTGTCTGAAACTACTGAGCCAAATGAAACCAAACTTAGCAGCAATGGTATTTAGGTGGTCCTCTTTCAGTATTTTGTCCGATGACCCCGACAATCAATCAAGATGGCCACCATAGCCAAACATAGTTTAACATAGGACCCTATGGGTAATTCATATGAAAATCTTGTCTGAAAGTACTGAGCCAATTGAAATCAAACTTAGCAGCAATGGTCCTCTTTCAGAAATGTGTCCTTTGACCCAGACGGTCAACCAAGATAGCCGCCACAGCCAAACTTAGTTTAATATGGGACCCTATGAGAAATTAATTTAAAAATCTTTTTGTCTGAAGCTGCCTAGCCAATTAGAACAAAACTTGACAGAAATGGTCCTTAGGTGGTCCTCTTTCAGAAATATGTCTGATGACCCGGAATGTCAACAAAGATGGCCACCACAACCAAACTTATTTTAACATAGGACGCTGTTTAAAGTATTGCTAATGATATCAGATTATAAAGTTCATGGATGTTGTTTTTATTACCTCAGGTTCATTTTCACAATGGCATACTGAATACTAATATTTCAATATGTACATTCTAAGCAGAAATCTGAACTTTTTAAAATTGCTGGACCCATTAAAACTAAACTATATATACATGGATTCATAATTTGTTTTACAGATACAGACAAAATGTTTAAGTTAAGTGACCGACTAATGATGTTAGTCAGTGGAGAATCAGGAGATACAGTACAGTTTGCTGAATATATGGCCAAGAATATCCAGTTGTATAAAATGAGAAATGGTATAACTATTTATGTTACATTGTATTCATTTAAGTTAAAGTGAATGACCTTTATATTTTGTTTACACATGCTGTTCTTGTGTACCTAGTTTTTGCCTTATTTTATTGAGGGATATGGCCATTTTATTTGTCCCCTGGACACATTGATTATTTCCCTCTGCTACACATTGGGGGAAAATAGTGTCTTGTACAAATAAAGGGTTATATCCCTCAATACTGTTAAATAACTGTATAATATCAGTGTTGATGGGAAATCCATGTTGGCTTTGTTAACATAGGTCCCAACGGGAAATGTATTTAAATTTCTTATGAAGAAGAACAATTGAATAGATTGATACAAACATGGAAGTGATACATAATATTGTAGAAATCTTTTGTAGTCTGGACTTTTCACACAAAATTTTAACATTAGCCTAAGATTTAGATTAAAAATTTCTACAATATTAGGGACAAAGGAATTCTCAGTTTTTGTTGATGATGGATGAATTATTGTTTAATATCCAGTGGCAATTATTTGATAGAATAGAGAATGGAAATGGGGAATGTGTCAAAGAGACATCAACCTGACCAAAGAGCAGAAAACAGCTCAAGGCTACCAATGTGTCTTCAATGCAGCGAGAAAACCCTGCACTTGGGGTGGGCTCCACCTGGCCCCTAAACAATATTGTATACTAATGCATATCAGGATGAGAACATGTTAATATGATATGAATGTTATGCCTTGTATTAGCTGGATTTTTAACATGCTAGCTCGTGACGTACAATGTAACAGTGAGTCCACAGGAATACATATCACCCCACCAAGCCACTTGGACACAATATATTATGACTCTGAGCCAACCAGTCCCTTGATTGTACTCCTAGATGATGCTTGCTTAATGGAGAAGCAGCAAATACCAATTTTAATATCTTGGTTTGACCTGGCCCCCGACCTTCCGCACTCAAGGCAGGATAGAGACCACCGACATGGTCACTTTTTGTTGAATATGAAATTATTTTTACAGTGACCTTAATGTATCAAGGAAATAATTATGAATAAAAACTAAATTTATTCCTACAAGTTTCGGAGGAGAAGATTTGAAAGTTTTTTATTTAAATTTTTGAGAATCCCCTTTGAAACAGTTCGGATCAAATGCCTGCGATTTGTCTTTAGGTTATCCCCTTTCAAAATTTTGTATGTTAGTTAGGGGGGTTGAACATTGGCCACTGATGCAAACATTAGGTTAATTTACAAAAATTACCGGTATTTAAAATCTCCTCAGAAAATATTGGAGCAGTTGAGATCACACTTTTGTTAACTGGTGACCATTCTTATTTTTTTGTTGTCTTTTTTTTTGTCAGAGTCATTTTAAATTTACAGGTTTAAAAGATCTACTTTTTGTTTCAGGTTATGAATTGTCACCTCATGCAGCAGCCAATTTCATCAGAAAAAATTTGGCAGATTACCTTAGAAGTCAGGTATATATGTTTGGTCTCTGTTTTTTTTGTGTTGTATGGTAATTTAGCAGATTACCTTAGAAGTCAGGTATATATGTTTGATCTCTGTTTGTATTGTGTTGTATGGTAATTTAGTAGATTACCTTAGAAGTCAGGTACCAGTATATATGTTTGATCTCTGTTTGTGTTGTGTTGTATGGTAATTTAGCAGATTACCTTAGAAGTCAGGTACCAGTATATATGTTTGATCTCTGTTTGTGTTGTGTTGTATGGTAATTTAGTAGATTACCTTAGAAGTCAGGTATATATGTTTGATCTCTGTTTGTGTTGTGTTGTATGGTAATTTAGCAGATTACCTTAGAAGTCAGGTACCAGTATATATATATTTGATCTCAGTTTTTATTGTTGTTTGTTCATTGTATACCTTTTCTGTTATCTTCATTTTTAATTCTATAACATAAAATTACTGGTACATGTATTTGATTTTGATGCAGTCTAACTTTAAAAACTGATAAATATGAATACAGTATAATGTAAATTAGGGTCCTTTTGAAGTTGTAGCTTTAGCCATTGTGGTGTTAAAGAAATATAATTTGGTGATATAGTAATTTCCAAGAATTCAGATCACTGATTCACAGATCATAATTTTATAAATGTAATCTTTATTTACAGACACCCTATATGGTAAACTTATTGTTAGCTGGTTATGATGCACAGGAAGGACCATCTCTTTATTATATGGATTATTTAGCATCAATGAATAAATGTCCTTTTGCAGCTCATGGATATGGTGCTTTTTTTTCGTACAGTATACTTGACAGAAATTACAGAGATGGTAAGTGATCAGAATAATATTTTCAGAGCAGATACTGAGACATTAGATATCCGCCTGCTTTACAGAAAGAGGGGAAATATTGTGTATCTTTGTATGTATGTAGAAACATCTGTAGTTTCCCACTAATTCTCAACGACTGTAAATGATACTTTCGCAATGAGTGAGAATTAGATATTGCTTGATATCAGCTTTAGTTATTTGATTTGGAAATAATAGTAAATGATCTGAGCCTTTGGTTTCAATCTATAGCAAAATTGTTGACCAGTGAAAGTATATGAATTTTAAAACACAACCACTCCTTGACTAAGCAAATGGGTGGATTTTTCATATCACACTGTACATGATGTGATACAAAATTTCCTGTACCATCCGAGAGTTAGATAATACCCGTCAGTCATAAGATAAAAACTTGATACTGGACCTTGTGTAAGAGTACAGTAACTTATGCAGTTCAAGTATGAATGGATACGAATGGAGAAATGGACAATGAGTTTGTCATTCCAGTGATGTGTAATTGCCCTAGGGGGTCCGAAAACTTTCACCAGAAAGTTGTGAGGGCATCGTGATATTTTCCAAGTGAAGGCAATTTCAAACATATACAATGTATGTTGCATATGAGTCTGCAGGAAAGTCTTGATTGATTAACTTTTTGCTATAATTATCAGTAATCATGTTAATGTTTTAATCAAGCCAGGGATTCAGAATTCCCATTTCCTGTTTCCCGGGGCAAGTAAAAAAAAATCGTCGGGAAAGTGAAAACACAATTACCATTTTCCTGTCGGCCAAGTAAATCGCCAGTACATGTTACGTTCTGGTACGTTGTTTTATTGTTTGACGAAGTCAGTGATTGGACAAATCTAAATTTTAGAAACTGGTTCCCCGAAAGTTAACTTGTTTTTTCCTTGTATTTAGCAGTAATCAAGTATTACCAGTAAACCAAAATGAAAAGTTTCGAACTTTGACAACAATAAATGTTTAATAAATAAGGCCCCAGGCATGACCTTGCACAAATATTTCGTTTCCAAATGCAGACTTTTAAAAGAAATTAAAAACGGGGAAAGTAAAATTTTAATACAACTTTCCCGTGGGCAATTTCATTTTCAAAAAAATTCCGAAGCCTTGCAAGCACCCAAGATTAACACCTTTAATTTCTAAATGGAACAGTTAAATGCAATAAATTTTCCAAACACAGAGAGATATCTTAATTTCAAATAAAATTAGGTGCCCAGAAAGGGTTTAATTTTAATTTTTGAAATTTTAGAAGACCCAAAGGGCACCATTGCACCCATTGAGGAAATGTCTCGAACATGAAATTAGGTGTATTAGTATCACTTTAAGGGATGTCATTACGAAAGGTATTGGAATCAGTATAAAAAAATGTGGTAAAATAAGCAATCTCAGTGAAACTGATTGGTGGTAATTCAACAAGTGGACCAATCAGACAGCTTGTTTCATCCCTTTTATTTATTTGAAGGAGCCTGTTGTTTAATGAGGGAAAGTTAATTCATTGAACAAAATGAGGATAAAGTAGTAAAATCACAATGCAGGTAGAAAAATTTAATGTATCTTATATTGGTATGTTTTTTTAAACTACCGGTAACTGTTTAATCATAACAGTAATTGCTGTTGGTTTTTTTTTTATTATTTTAAGCAATTGTTAGGATGTGAATTTGTCACATTAAAAAAATAAATGGTTGAAAAAAAATATAACAAAAGATGATTCTCTTGTACTTTTCACTTTTGTTAGATTGCAAAATAGGATATTAATATGAAATATTTGATTTTGATTTAAGATATCACAGAAGCTGAAGCTGTTGAATTGTTAAAGAAATGTATTGATGAGGTTTGTATGGGTATAATTAATACCAACATGGTAGTGTCTGTCAGTCTGTGAACATTTAAACATTTCCTGCAATATTCTGCTCATGCCTAATTACACAAAATTTTAAATCGATAAACAACAGTAAACCCCAATTCAGTTTTGAAAATTCTGATGTACCAGAGTTGAAGAACGTTGTTCATGGAAAAATGTATAATGTCCAATGTTTTTAGCTCACCTCACCTAATGTCATAGTGAGCTTTTTCCATCACTTGGCATCCATAATCGACGTCCTTAAACTTTTACATTTTTTTTAAATCTTCTCTGAAACCACTACGCTAATATGGACCAAACCTTGGTGGAATGGTCTTTGGGTGGTCACCTTTCAGAATTGTGTCAGCGTGTCTGCATCTACAACAAATAGTGGTTGTTGTTGATAAAAATGAAAAAATATTTAAAAATTTTCTCTTCTGAAACTACTAGGGCAGTTGAGGCCAAACTTTCGTCTTTCTCTTTCAAATTATGTCTAGGGGTACAGACCAACTAATACTGGCATCAATACAGGAAATATGAAAAATTGGCCAGAAAATTATTTAAATCCTCAGAACTTCTCTGATAGAATTAGGACAATTGATACCAAACTTTGATGGAATGCTCCTTATATGGTCCTTTTCAAAATTGTGTTCAGGGGTTTGGACCTCCAACAAATATAGCTGCCATTACTTAAAATATAAAATTCAGCAGAAAAATATGTAAAAATCTTCTCATAAACTAAATCAGCAAAAAGTGTACTTTAAGTAGAATAAAACAGCATCTTTTAATAAAACAATTTAAGAACCAGAACAACCAGATGTATATCATTAATGAGAAAATGAACCAATGAAACAAATGAAAGTTTATATACAAAAAAACAATACCAATATTTATTTTATTTAAATAAATATAGTAATTCACATAATGTTCTGTTTATTGGCCACTGTAACTAAAAATAAAAGAATTAACTAAAAAAAAAATTTTTTTATATATCTGAAATTTATTTGGTAATATAGGTTAATTTGGTAGAATGGTCCATTTCAAACTATGTTCTGGGGTACAGACGATGGACCATTATGACCACCATATATACTATAAAGAATAGAATTAACAAACCACTATTAATACATCTTCTATTCTGAAACTTATTGGGCAACTTAGAGCACACTTTGATGGAATGGTTTTGATTTTTTTTTTCAAAATTATGTTAAAATGTAGGGTGTCTATATCATGGACCAGTATGACTATCAGTACCTAATTTAGAAAAAAATGTAAAATCTTTTCTGAAATTACTTTGACAAACTAGATGGAATGGTCCAGGAATCTGAAACTTCGTTAGTTTAAAAATTAAAAAATGTG